>CM050514.1:14637500-15012500 GCA_027563665.1 Antrozous pallidus | reverse complement strand
TAGCAATTCATTAGTTATCAACTTCAAAATAAATGTGAAATTATAAGTGTTTCAGCATGTTGCCTTTTTATGGACTATCTGAGGTATAAAGACCTATACCAACTTAAAAAAACAAACTCAATATTTAAGTGTGTGCGTGCTTAGTGTATCAAAATTTTACTCAGTTCCCAATGAAATGTATTTTATTCACCATGTCAGGAAGAGAAATTACCACTAAGCAGTTTGAATGTTGTGTTCATTCGAATTTGTTATGGCTGAAAAGAATAGGAAAAGGATTTTCCATTCAGTTGAATTTTTTCAATCTCAGTAAAACAAAATACAATTACATTAGTTATATAAAAACACCTGAGTTCTGGTATATAAGTCTTGTTTTCAAGCTGAAGAATAGGTTGAAATTTATTTAGAAAATATCATTATCTTGTACACTCTATCAAAATTGTGAATAAAGGGATACGCAGGAATTTATTTAGTAATCTGATTTGCCCACTTCTTGTTCAAGCCTAAGATTAACATCTGGCAAAGGAATCTCATAATCACAAATTCTAGTTATCCTTTTGATTAACTTTTACAAATATATATTTAGTACCTATAAGGTGTTTATTTAGAGAGTATCTCAGTTATTGATGATGACAAGTACTATATACTTTTCTAAAATCTATATATAGTGACAGTAATGTGCTTCCATGATAAAGAAAATGCTAGAATTGGACTGGACTATTTCAGTTTTTTTTCTGTGTGCCTGGAAAGACTCCATTTCATTAGTTCCCTAGCAGCTAGATGGAGCCAAGTAGAAAGTTCTGGGCAATGAAATATGGGCAGAAGAGTTGTATAGCACTCCTGGACCTTAAATATTACACATTCTTCCACTTTATTCCTTTGTTTTCAATGGCAAAAGCCAAAGTGATCACAGAACCAAAAAATGGAAGGACTTTCCCTCCCTAATTTACCTCTTGACAGAATGTGGTCCCGGAACATGATCTGACCAAGACCGTTCATATTGGACTGAGAAGTAAACTTAAATGAGGTTAATCCTTTCATAGTCTGGGTTGTTTGTTGACAGCTTATCTCTCTGACAAATATAGCTACATATTTGAATCAAAAGGTAATATTATCTGTGTGTGTGTGTGTGTGTGTGTGTGTGTGTGTGTGCGCGCGCGCGCGCAAGTAAAATTGAGGCAAAATGTATAAATTTCATATTAATTGTAAAACATAGAATAAATTTATTTTCCTTCTAAGTTTTGCTGTTCATTTTATAATGTTAAGCTCTATATGCAAAACCACCTATATTTACAGAAACCATGTCACCAGTGCTCACTGCAGTTCATAATTGTGGCTTTGAGATGGTAGGTACAAGATACTTAACCTTTAGGTCAAGGTTTTTAATCCTAGTGCCAAATTAAGAAAATGTTAAGTCTAATGGACCAAATATTCCTTCTAGATATTAAGGCTCACAAAAGCATATAGAGCTTAACATCTAGTAGAACTTGGCAGGGCCCCTCACACGCAAATCATTCAGAGATCAAGTTAAGATATTCTCCCATCCTAACAGAATATACACTTAAACTTTAGAGTGCTTGGCAATACAAAGAGCATTTTACATGAATCATGTGCTTTAATCCTCATAACCAGTGGTTGGCAAAGTCATTAGTCAACAGAGCCAAATATCAACAGTACAACGATTGAAATATCTTTTGAGAGCCAAATCTTTTAAGCTTAAACTTCTTCTAATGCCACTTCTTCAAAATAGACTCAGCCAGGCCGTGGCATCTTGTGGAAGAGCCACACTAAAGGGGCCAGAGAGCAGCATGTGGCTCGCAAGCTGCAGTTTGCCGACCACTGCTCATAACCAACTTAGGAGCTAAGAAGTCTTGTTGTTATCCCTGCTTTACAGGCTAGAACACAAAGCCAGGAGGCCGCTATCCTGAGGCTTCCATACAGGGAAAGGTTTTACTCAAGTGGCCTTCATCCTTCCCTCAGCATCTTTTAGATAACAAACAGTTGGGAGGCATTCCTTGAAGAACTAAATAAGCAAGGATTTCTTCCAAGTCCTCTAGTTCCAAACCCATCCTGTGTACCAATAGTGCTGATGTCTCCAACTGGGGATATCCAATGGCATTTCAGTATTTTAGATGTGTATACCTCTCCTGTCATTGTGCTTTCTCCCGGCACTTCTGATAAATGATAACCAAATGGATGCCCTACAATGACTGAATGAATTTCTCCTAAACGGAGGAAACTGCAACTCAAATGCACTCTTTTTAAAAATATACCTGTTTTTTATTTCAGAGAAGAAGGGATAGAGATGCATCGATGATGAGAATCATTGTTTGGCTGCATCCTGCATACCCCACACTGGTGATCAAGCCTACAAATTAGGCATGTGACCTAACCAGGAATCAACTGTGACCTCCTGGTGCATAGTTCGACGCTCAACCTCTGAGCCATGCCAAGCCAGGGCAAATGCACTCTTATGAATTGTAAGTTCATCCTGATCATCCCCAGGACCACAGACAAAATAAGCCAGTGCTCTGTACTTTAGTAGATATCTTTCAGCGCTGCAAATCCCACTTACCCATCCAACTTCTGGGAGACTATGGCTTATTTTCTAATAGTAAAAAGATCAAAGTAAGAAAAATTAAAAGCTGACCTCAGCTGCCAGTTCCAAAAAAATCAATGCTCACACCCACACCCAATCTCAAAATGCTGCTTCAGCCTGGCAAAGAGAAATGGTGATCGCATGAAAACTTCAAGATTAAAAGGACATGATATTATGGAGAGTTAATTAGTAACTTTTTAAGAGTAAGTCATTCAGCTGTGTTCTAAGCAGGATTCCCCTTCCCACCCAAGTTTTAAGAAAGGGATTTCAGGTTTATAAGTGAAAGTTACATTATAACTACAGCCTTTAAGGCTTTCAGAACTTGGGGAATTTGCTGATAAGTAGGGCAAGAAACAACAAATAGAATAAAAAATAGCATGATGTGCTTTGTGCCATTTTAATTTTATGGAGGGCAAAAGAAAAGAGGAGCAATGCATCTTCAGTAATTAGAGGACACCAAAATATTAGTACCTATATTAAACCAGGTATCTATATTAATGTGACCTGCATATGGGGAATCATAAATTTCAAATCAAGAATTAAAAAAATTGATACATTAAAATTATTAATTTATGATTATTTAAGGGTAACCTTATTTTTATAATTTATTTTTCCTTACAGTTTGCATTCTATATTATTTTGTATTTGTTTCAATTGTACAGCAAAGTGGTTAGAAAATCATGTGCTTTACAGAGTGTTCCCCAAGATACATCAGGGAATTCAGGTAATTATCTGGGTATTTTCTTGTCCAGTCTTGATCAATATGCTCTTATTCCTTATTATCCTATCTAATAAAAGAGTAATATGCAAATTTGACCTTACCTTCGCTATACCCACAAGCCACACCCACAGCCATGCCCACCAGCCAATCAGGAGCAGATTATGCAAATAAACCCCAACCAAGGTGGCTGCTGCCACTGAGAGCAGGAGGAAGGCTTGGGTTTCCTCAGCAACAGAGAAAGCAAAGCTTTCTGCCTGCCATTGCCAGCCTAGGCCTCCACTCAATGCTACAAAGTTTAAATTATAAAAGATACAGAAATGACAGCAGCCACTGAGCTGGAGAGAACAGAGGCTTGGGTTTCCCTAGAAATGGAGGAAGCCAACCTTTCCACCTGTCCTTGCCAGCTTAGGCCTCCACTCTAGGCTACAAAGTTTCAAACAGAAATGGCTGTCACCATGGAGCAAGCTGAAGGCTTGGCTCGGCTCCAGGATACAGAGTTTCAATTGTAGATATAAATTAATCCCAGATCTCAAGGCCTCCCCTGGGGTCGCTGAGGGGTGTGGCCAGCCTGCAAACCACCATAGGCCCCTCACTCAGGCTGCTCCACACCCCAAGGGAACCCCCACAATGATCTGGGACAGTCTTCAGGCAAACCAGCTGGCCCCCACCCATATACCAGGCCTCTATCCTATCTAATAAAAGAGTAATATGCAGATTGACCATCACTCCTACACACAAGAGGGCTGCCCCCATGTGGTCAAAGATCCTGGCCCCATGTGGAGACAAGATGGCCACCACAAGATGGCCAGCAGGGGAGGGCCATTGGGAGGTTCCAAGCTCTGCAAGGGAAGGCAGTTGGGGGTGATAAAGCCTGCAGGGGAAGGCAGTTAGGGGTGACCAGGCCGGCAGAGGAGGGAAGTTGGGGCAAACAGGTTGGCAGGGGAGCAGTTAGACATCAATCAGGCTGGCAGGGTCGTGGTTAGTGGGTGATCATACTGGCAGGCAGAAGCGGTTAAGGGCAATCAGGGAGGCAGGCAGGTGAGCAGTTTGGAGCCAGCAGTCCTGGATTGTGAGAAGGATGTTCGATCCTACCAGGATCGGACCTAGACGGGGAGTCGGACATCCCTTGATGGGTCCCAGATTGGAGAGGGTGCAGGCTGGGCTAAGGGACATCCCGTGCATGAATTTTTTGCACTGGGCCTCTAGTGCATATATAATATATAATTAAGTTATACCCACATGACATATGAATCATGACCCAAACTTTCATCCTAGTTTGTCTCCCCTTATTGATGGGTGTGATCTGATTACCTGCTGCATACAGATTCCTATAGAGTCCATGGCTTTTCTGCTCTCTCACAGGAAATAGACACCCACATGATTTCAGCACATCTTAAATCAGGACTATGGACCTGATCTAATTTCAAATCTTCTATTCCTTCAGACTAGGTCCTGATTGAGGGTAAGAGACCACTAGTGACAAAGGTTGATTGACAGCTTTCTGTGTTGAGCTTCCTCTCTGCTCCTTCCCTGGCAAAGACTAACTAGCTGGTTTGTTTATGCACCAGTGTATGGTGAGTGGGGGCAGGTCCTGGCAAGAGGATAGAAAATATCTCATTTGAGTAGATGCCCTCATGACTTAATTTCACCTTCTCTGGCCTGGTAAATGTTTCTCTGGAATTTTGCTACATAGGTTCTTCTCTCCTGCAGTTATCTCATTTTGGATGAAAGCATCTTCATATCTACACTAATAAAAGAGAAATATGCAAGTTGACCATACCTCCATGATGCCCACCAGCCAATCAGGAGTGAGTATGCAAGTTAATCCAACAAAAATGTTGGGTTAATTTGCACACACAGGTGCAGAGTGGCCAGGCATAGTGGGATGCCTGCTATGAGGGGGAGGGTGAGGGTGGAGGAGCTACAGGAATGTCACTCTAGCTAGGAGTGAAGACTTGCAGGCTCCTGGGTGGCCAGGAGTGAAGCCAGGGAAAGGAAAGCCTATTCTTGAATTATTCTTCATGCAGTGGGCCTCTGGTCTTTAATAAAGGCATCTGCTTGCTTGAAACAATTTCTTTAGGTCAGGATATCTGGTAGTCACCTACAGCTTTTTTTTTGGCAGGGGGGGGGGGGGGGGGCTTATATTTCTCTATCCACCTGGGCAGTGTTTTTTGATAAGACATAGAGCAACTGCTCACCAGATTGTTCTCCTCATCATTGTCACACATCTCAATTCTGAAGGTTACATACTGATTGCCCCAGTTCTCTGGATGATCAGGCCAGTATAGGGTATGAATACACTAATATAATCCTACTAGGGGCCTGATGCATGGAATTCGTGCACTGGGGTGGGGATCTCTCAGCCCAGTCCACCCCCTCTCATAGTCTGGGAGGCCTCAGGAAGCAGGCCTAAGCCATCAATAGGACATCCCCTGAGGGCTTCTGGACTGTGACAGGGGGCAGGCTGGGCTGAGAGATCACTCCTCAGTGCATGAATTTTGTGCACCAGGCCTCTAGTAGGATTATTTTAGAGTATTCATACCCTATCCTGACCTGATGGAGCTCCCTCCGTGGAGTGGGCCTAAGCTACAGTCCGGCCTCCCTCTGTAGGAGGAGGCAACCTGGCTGATCAGGGGAAGGTACTGCCCCCATCACTGTGCTGCTGCTGCCACTGCTGGCTGCCACAACCACCAAGGTGTTTTTGTTAACACAGATTCCAGTTCCTTCACCATGAAAAAATGACAACTTTCTTTAGGCATTTTCAAGATATCCCTTTCATAGGAGATATCTTTCTTCCTTCCTTCCTTTCTTTCTTTCTTTCTTCTATCTTTTTTTCTTCCTTCCTTCCTTTCCTCATCTGAGGATATTTTTTTCTATTGATTTTTAGAGATTGTGGAAGAGAGAGGGAAAGATAGAGTCATATCAATGTGAGAGGGACACTTCAATTGGTTGCCTCCTGCATGAGCCCTGACCTGGTCCCCAATCAGGGAGGAACCTGCAACCTAGATACATGCCTTGACCAGAATCAAACCCAGACCTTGTGATCGGCAGGCCAAGGATCTATCCACTGAGCCAAACCAGCTAGGGCAGGATAAGACCTTTTTTTTGACTCTTCAGCAGTGGACCTTCAAGGATTAGGTGGGAAACCCTAGATCACCTTCTTGGATTCTTATTAGGCAAGTTACCAAGAACACTGCGAGTGCATACCAGGAGCTTACCCAGTGAGCAGTCAGAAAAGGTGTTTCCTCTGCAGCTCATGCATAGAGGTAGAACTGCCGGTGAGGGCCTTCCCATAGCCATGGTGGCTGTGAGTGGGTCCTCTCCCCTCTCCCCTCTCGCCTCTTCCCTCTTCCTTTTCTACTCTTTTCTCTGGGCCTGCCCTTGGCTGTGGCAGCTTGGCAGACCCCCCTGTCTCTGTCTCCATTTCTGCTCCAGGCCTCACCTGCATGCACAGCCTCCTCCCTCCTCCTGACCAGTTGTGACTGTTGTGGTGTCCCAGATAATTTGCATTATATATATATATATATATATATATATATATATATATATATATAATCTCCGAGGGATGCCAACAGAGGTAGAGCTCTTTCACTGTGAGCTTCTCTTTCTTGGGAGATGGGAAAGAACTAACAGCATATATTTCTACTAAAATATACCCTTCAAAGCACATACCCTTCTAACTTTTAAAGTGTAATTTGACTGAGAGAGGAGATTCAAGAGTCAGGAAGTAAGTTCTTTGACATTTTCCTTAATACTCTATGTATGTTAATTTATATTGGCTTCTCAGTTGAAACTCAAGCCAAACGATTGAATTTAAACATTATATTACAAGCATTTGATGATTTTCCCATTTGTGGAGATAGCACAGCCAGCCATGGAAACTTGGGTCATAAATGGGAAAAGCAGGTAAGAAACACATCTGATATCTGCTTCATATTAATGTTAGGGAAAATTAGAAGTCAATATCACAGGTAAATATTACAATAGTATATAGGTCAGGAAAACAATAACTACATTGGATACATTTAACAGGAAGGAATGTAATAGAGGGAAATTTTAACTTACACAGAATTTTTGAAGAACTGGGGGTTTCAAGATCAGAAAAACATTGGTGTATTACCTCAACTTCTTGTAAAGCAAACATAAATAATTTGCTCATAGCAAAACCTCACATCAAATGCCTGAATATTTTCATGTGCTTACATGTGGATCCCACTGAATAATAATGGCTTTTTGACTCTGCTCCTCAGCAAAGTCTTACTTAGAACACCCCACCTGCAGGCCAGGTTCCCAAGGTAAATAATAAAATTCGATGGGGAAGGGGCTTACTAAAAATAGTTATTCCTGCAGAAGGTACACAAAATTTCACTTACTAGAATTTACCAAATGTGGCTTTCCTTTTCACGTCCTGCGTGTCCAGGGTTCCCATGTCAGGGTTCCCATGTCAGGGTTCAGCGTCTAGAGAAGGCCACACACAAATGAAGAGAACCTCAAAAAGCATCCATTTTTGGGAATCATGGGGGCCAGGCAGGAGTCCACCTCAAGGGGGAGGACACCACCGCTCTGGTTTTCCTATCCCCTTTTATTAGGGCCAAGTGATAAATCCACGTCCTCTAGATCAGGAAATTCCAACAATGAAATCAACCAGCAAGAATTAACATAAGACAAAAGGTGTGGAAGCTTTTACAATTACCAATGTGTCACCTAAACAATATGTGAATAGTTCATACTTAACATAAGACTAAAGGAGGGGCAACTTAAGTCTCACCTAAACAATAGGTAAACAGATCCATTAAGCTTTGACCAGGTTTCCTGTTTGTTCTATTTACATCTCTATTGGTGAGGCAATGTCTGGCTTCCCACAACCAAAGATAAAGTAGAAAATATTCTTAAATATAAAATAGCAACTGTGGCAAAAAAATATAAATCATCTCACATATAGATGTGACACAAATAAATACATGAACAAATACAACTGTAAAAATAATGTTATGATATAAAAGAATATAGAATTGAGTTCATGAAAACTATGAATGTATGGCTTTCTGAAGGATAACTGATGTTAAGCAGTTGTTTATCAAAACACATGTATACCGATTACCCTATTATCAAAACACTATTTATTTTCCAGTGAAAATGACCTTTAGAGAAAACACATTATCAAACTGTTTTGCCCCTCTGAGATACGATAAAGATGGGGTATTGTAACAGATTTTAACTCATCTTCCTTTGGCATTTAAAATGCTTTGAAAAGGATCTCAAGTAGGAGGCAAGGAGGCCTCCAAGCAAAAGTGCCGGGAAAGCATGGCCTGTGCTCCAGGGCACGTGTGTCTGTCTGGGCCGCTCTCAGCACTAGCAGCACAAAGCGAATATTCTTTCAGGAGCTCTCGCGTACCAATTAATGTGGCAAAGGGGTATTTTACAATTCAGCACAGTGTACACTTCATTAACTGGGTCAATAGGGTTATGCTAAATAGTCACTGACATAGATCAGTGTGCAATTCCAAAGTGTTTGCTTTACACACAAACAACACACACACACATACACACTCCATGGCATTTAAGAAATGTGACATCCAGATTTTCAAAAGTCACTGCCCTGAAACCAAGCTAGAATGTTTTTCATTCTGTTATTCATAATATTAAGCTGAGGAACATGAATTAGCAGTATAAAACCAATTGCAACATATTATTGATTGCTCTTTCTGGAATGATATAAGGCCTTAGATTTCATCTAAGAGTCTAAAAGTACCATTTCTCAAAGAATGTTAAATGAGCTTTCAGGTAAAAAAAAAATGTCTGTGTTTTCTTGAGTTACTGTTATCCTCTTTCTTTCACCATGGAAATAGAGCTGAGACTGATTTTTAAAAAATGATTTTGCGAGATCTTAAACATTTTTGCTAAGAGCTATATTTTGTGACAATGTGTATGCAAAATAACAAATATAGAGTTAAAATAATAAGTATTCTTTGCAGCTGTGCTTTTATCTGACAGCAATTTTCAAAGTAAATGACAAAAAAAAACACACACCATTGTTTCTAAGCACTGTATGCTCTCTCGCTGTTGTCTTCTCATATTACAAGGCCCTCCTGTTTGTTATTAGTTTCCATAATTTACTTCCAGTTTGGCCTTTATTTTCTTTGTGAAAGTGTTGGCATTTATCTATGGTTGCCATAGAAAGAGGCTTGCATTTGCCTGGAAGAACACTGAGTCTTAAAATCCAAGTTGCCCAGGAGTGCCTGCCAGCCAGGCAGCTGATTGGATGTTAGTGAACTCAGACACCGTCTTTTCCTTTTGGTGAGTAAATTAAGGACCAGAAATTTTTTTTTAGATTTAATATTTTATTTTTTCTTATAATTTATTTTTATTTTATTATTTATTTATTTATTTATTTATTTATTTATTTATTTTTACCTATGTCCCATTACCCCCAATCCCACACTCATCCCCCACCCCCCTGTTGTCTGTGTCCATTGATTAGGCCCATATGCATGCACACAAGTCCCTCTGTTCATCCCTCCCCCTTACTCCCACTGACCCCCCAGAATTCTTTTTTTTATTAGTGTATTGTTTTCTTTTTTTAAATATGCTTTTATTGATTTCAGAGATGAAGGGAAAGAGAGAGAGAAACACCACTGATGAGAGAGAATCACTGATCTGCTGCCTCCTGCAGGCCCCACACTGGGGACTGAGCCCGCAACCTGGGCATGCGCCCTGGATGGGAATGGAACCATGATCTCCTGGTTCGTGGGTCCATGCCCAACCACTGAGCCACACCAGCTGGGCAAAAACCAGCATTCTTTATGATCATTCTAAGTATGATATTTCCATTCTTGGTACAAGAATGAACTTTGTGGCTTTTGCATAATTCCAAGGATTCAAATACCCCATGTTCACGTAAAGTGCAGTAGATAATAAACAAAATAATGTTGTTCAAAGGACCTGTCAAAAGTTGATATACAATTTATATTAATAACATGTAAGGACATATTATTTAATAAATAGTTGGTGACTGTTGATTCTGCTCTGGAAAAAAATGCTAGGATATAGTAGATGTAGTGTGATCTAGGATAACCATGGCTTTAAGGAGATTAGCATCTTGCCACAGATTTTCTCTCATGAAATAACTGTAGTTGAATTAACAAAGATCACAAACACCATGCTCAGGAGTTAGGATTTCTGCATTAGGCACCCACTCATTCATTGTTTTGACCAATACTATCTTTTACAATATCAGGTTTTGGAATCACCTTATTTCTATAGTTTTCTCCTACATATTGTGGGAAAGGCAGTAAGTCACATGCCTTTTGTGGGCCTTTGAACTCGATCACTATACTTCTGTCTACCGCTTAAGGGTTATTATATTCTAAACACCCAGGGCCCTTTCTGTCACAAATACATCACCCGGACCCTGCTTGCTGGGCATTCAGTATCGATCATCTTTCCATCTTGTGACTCAAACCTATTTAACGATACACAGGGAAGTTTGGTCCTGTGCTAAATCAACACTTCCTGACACGGGAATAAATAAATTCTAAGGTCAGAAGGCTTTGTCAGCTCCTAGAAGACGTGCATTGCAGCAGGGACTAGGGGAGCCTTGTCAGCAATCTGTCTGCGCTAGCCCACTCAGATGTGACCGTACTTCCTCAACTTATCTACAAAAAAAAAAAAAAAAAAAAGGAACATTCCTATGAAGTCAGGGTATATTTACAACCAGAAATTAAATCAAAAAATATTGCAAAGGATCCAGGAAGGGAGGCCTGGCGCTGGTGGAGTGGAGGCATTGGCGTGGAATGAAGCGCAGGTCAGGAAGGCTCCAGGTGGTGAGGCTCTGCTATCACGTTGAAGAGGTGACCGCAGGTCGCTGGAGGTTGTCAGGATGGAAAATACACCCTGTTCTGGCGGATTTCAGCCGCACTGCGATGCTTACACACCAGTTTCATCTTTTCATAAGAAGAGTCCCAGCCAACATAGACATCTGTCTACAGTGATTTGGGGGGGTTGGATATGCCAGTGAATGAAGTGAGGAAAGGATGAATTAAGGTTCTGTATACAAACATTAAGGGTTACTCTAGAGACAGTTGCTTAGATTATACCACTTATGTTCCAAGATACAGAAAGAATTGCTTCTGATTGTTTAATATGTGTTCATACATAGATGTTTATTTACAAGTACATCTATACATTCATAGACAGCAATTCATATATTTGAAATATAGTATTTGCATCTCTATCCCAGAATGACAAAATATTTGATTTATGACTTACTTTATTCTACATGAGAAATTATAGTTAGGTTTCAAATATTATCACGTTGCTTTCGTCACAGATGGCATTCCTATTTACTTAGCACCCCAATTCAGATTACAAGGAATCTGTATAACTTCCCTGCAGTTAAAAATCAAGTCACTTCATATTTTTTCAAAAATTCCTCAGGACCCCTCTCTGGGTCCATTGCTGTTTATGAGGTTTTGACTTATTTTGTTCTGTTTTGTTTTTTCTGCTGGCTCACTTACGAAGAGAGAAGAAAGCTTCAGAAAGAGTGTTTCTATGTATTTACTCTAGATTGGTCCACTGCTGAGCCATGGCAAAGAGAGAAGAAAAAGCATGTTTTCATATATTAATAAAGACAAGGACTTGAGGAACAATGGCATGCAGACCAGTTTGTGGCTCAGAAATCTGAAATTGCGTTTCTTTTCATTGTTAAGCATGCCGAGAATAGAGAGCTTTCAGAGTGCTTTGGTCAATGAAAAGGCATCATGACCCAAATGAAACAATGCTTCCTATTTTCAACAAAGGTGTTTGGTTTTTGAAATGTTATCATTAAGTACATTTATTGCTCTTTCCAGTGGTTATAATTTTTTTTCGCCAGGCCTGCATCTGGACACATCTACAACCAGAGGTATGTACTAGAAAGTCTTCTCAAAAGGAATAAGTGTGAATTATCCACACGCATTTCACAGATTGATGCCATTTCACCTGGGCATCTTCCCAGGCAGGGATAATTTTTCAAAACTTCTCAGGTTCTTCTAATATGGAGTCCAGGTTCAGGCCCATTGGGCTAGAGCAAGGGTGCCAACATTTTAACATGCATGTAGATCTCCAGGATGTCTTGCAAAAATGCAGATTCTGGTTTAGTAGGTATTGTTTGGCTCCTGAAAATATATTCTACAGAGCTCCTAGAGGATGCAGATAATGGAGAAAATAAAATAAAACTAGCATTCCTGAGAAAGTCACTTAATATATTGAGTAGAGAGGCCACTGAGAAAGTGAGACCTATCCAAACCTCATGCCTCAGTTCTCAGAAGTGCTATTAAGTTCTAACATACTGGTAAACTCAGCTCAGGGCAGGCCCTTAAACAGCCTTAAACAAAGACCCCAAGGACATAGATAGACATTAGTCCTACTTGTGGTTTTCACGTCTGTCATGTGAGTATTGAAATTAGCCAATCCCTGTTGCCCTAGCCAGCAATGCTTCACTGGCATGGGAAATGCATCCGGGGTTTTGTCTCAAACCCTGCCTTTCTATGTTATCTTCAGAGCACAATTGTGGTTGCTCCCTGAATCTGTCCCTCCAGGATTGCAGTCCTTTTTGCCTGAGTAAATGTTTTTTTTCTGACAGCCTAAGCCTCCTCTTCTATTAACACTATCAATGCTGATGTTGCATATACTACCTTTGGCGTACCCATGGGATATGGCAGCTGTAATTGCAAACTCAACAAAATGCCACCATTTTGATCATGGCTAACATGCCCAACATTCTTTTTAACAAAGTCCTTTAGAAACCTCAAATTTTCCTATTATAAGGGTGTTTTGTGTGTGTGTGTGTGTGTGTGTGTGTGTGTTTTTCCCAAGAGAGATTTACGATGGTCAAACTGGTCCACAATTAGTTATCTACACTTGTTTTTCTAGGGTCTAATTTTGAACAAATATGCTTTATGAATAAATTTAGATGTCTATTTATAAATTTTGGGATATATCATAAGGCCCAATCAACTGAATATGCTGAAAGCAATAATAAAGTGAAAATTGATTGACACTTCATTACAGAAGCACAGTCTGCTGGGGCACTGTTGGGGAGTACGCTCCCTGAATAGTCATGGCATGAAATATCACAAAAATATTAGTGATCTAGATGTTGGCTACTGTTTTCTCCTGTTAAGGTATTTTCCAAAATCTACAATGAGGATACATTTTTTTTCCACTAAATTCTAAAGCATTTAAGAACTTTATGAATGAACAAGCATTGGGTATCAAATCATTTAACCCAGAATTTTATCTGGTGTTGATAGCTCCCCAGTCACAATCTTACAACTACATCAAAGCCTTTGCTTTGGTTCCCTATGGTGACCACATCTATTTTGTTTCATACGGGAAGTCTCAAATAAGTTAGTTTGCCGTGCCTCATCCATTTCTTAAAATATGTTTTAACCTAGGCTATATTTTTCTAGGAGTAAGCCCAAGGTTCCTATTCATTGTACTCTGGCAAGTTGCCTTTTGGCAAGTTCTTTTGATTACTTGGTTATAACAAGATGTGCTCAGAAAAGTAGCGAAGTTTCATGCTCTCCGTGCAGAATCCCTTCTTCGTTAGTGATGTGTGCAAAGCCATCTGTTCCCTTCAGAGCGGCGGCGGCGATGACTTGTGTGGGACAGTGAGCGCCTGTCAGCGCCTGGAAGACGGGCCTCTGCATAAATCATTATCCTGTCTTTATGTCTCCCAGGCGGTGAACCTTTTTAGGCTGCGTTTCTGGCTGAGCTTGGCATACTCAGGAAAACGAGTACCAGAATCTAGGAGAATGGCTTATTAAATTACTCATCTCAGTTTCACAGAACAGCTGCTAAACCAAACTGGCTAAAATATCTTCGTAGTCATCCGCAGCATATGTCTGAATGCAGATGCTCTCTCTAAGCAATTCAGACAGCCAAGGCTGTGGAGGTTGATAAATGTTCAGCTTTCAGATACCAAGCAGAGGTGAAATGGCTATGTCAAGATGCTTCGCTTGCCCTGCTACTGTTTGCTGGAGAATAAATGGCGGCAAACTTCCCATTAGGCTATCTTCTAATTTACTGTATGCAAGGAACATTTGTGGAAATAGTCATCTATTACTTTTCACAATGCATTGGCCCCAGTTTGTTGGATTTATTTATTTTTAATTACAAAAACAACAACAACAACAACAAAAAAAAACAGCCTTTAAGTACATTTCAAATCAAGGTAAACCGTAGAGTGATGTGTCGATTCAGGCAATAAGATGGGCAAGTGCATAAGTCCCTAACATAATGTCCTGTGAGATTTACCTTAATGGAGACAGTTCATTCCAAAGGACTATTTATTAAAGGCTGATTCAAGTAATAATTGTCATGTGCATGGATTTGAGAGATGGCAGTTTGCCTTCTAGGACTTGAATTCAGACCACTAGCAAATTCTCATGAGTTACTTAAATCTACCTAGTTACAGCAACTTTTAATCACAACTAATCTTGATGGTGTTTGGAGTAGTGAACTAGAGATGAAAAGTTTTCTAACCCAGCACAAGTTCCTAATCAACCAAGTAATTCTGTTTGACCTAAGAAGAATCATTTTTTATCAGTTCCTGTCTAATCCCTTAGTTGATTTTCTCTACAAAATTGAAATACAAATTTTTAGTTATGAAATAGGCAGATTTAGGGGATTTTTACATTAAAGGGGTCCATGGAGGAAACACAGAGCTACAAAAGTTAGATTTTCATAAGACAAGGGAACTGGAAGTAACAAAAGGTGTATATTTACAAACAAAACAAAACAAAACAAAAAGAAGAAGGGAGAAAAGTCCAGAGGGAATAGGAGAACAATGAAGAAGGAGGGACTCACATGTCCCAAGTGAGGTTTGACCTTGGAGCTCAGGAATTGCTATAGAGACCAAATCAAAGGGAATAGTGACCAATCAGAGGGGATATCAGGACACAGGGACTTATGGCCTTTATAAACCTGTGAAGGAGGAACTTGCTGGCATTCTTTCTCCTTCCCCACATGGGAATCTGTACTTGTTCTTCAACAGATTTCCCCCTTTGCTATACCATCTTCCACTCATAGATTCATTCTTCAATTCTGATGGACTAACAATCCAGGGAAGCCATCCTGCCCAGGGGAATACTGCGTGTTCCAGTCCAAAATTTCTGTATCAAAATGAACGATAAAGAAAATTTTGTTCCCTCTTTTATCTTTTTCTTCAATGTGAGGATTTAACTACATTAATATCATTATTATTTTTAGAAAATTACAAAGACATTCATGATAATGCTGGCAGAGACTTTTAATTTGAGTTCTATTTTTCTGATGGTCTGTATTAAGAATTCTCTTTCTTGATGCCTATTAAATGATAGCATTTGATAGAAGTTCCTTACATTTAATACTTATGCATGCAAAAGTATTCAAAGCTGCAGCAATTCCCTAGGAAGATATAAGCCAGTGTGGTCTTTAATATATCCTTTGATTAGCTAGATAATTAACCACTTTTATTCATATACTCAGTCACACATTCCAGCTCAATCCACAATACCACTAATTTAAACAAAATTGAGCATCTGACACCTATTTCATATGCAAATTTAGTTCATCCTTAATACTTTGTATCAACAGGAAAGAGAGTCAAATAAAGCTCAGGAAAAGTTAAAAAAATAATCCAGGGTTGCATTATTCTTCAAAGAAATTCTTAAGCCTTCTTTTGAAGCAGTGTGAGAAATCCTTTTGTGGCCAGTGGATTCATCATCCTAAGTACAGGTTCCTGAGGTAACACAATGTGACCCTAATATGAGCAAGAAAGATCAAAGTAGAAATTTAGAGTGACAATGGTCCACACTTCTGTTAAAATGTTAAAAACAGATCACTTTCAAGAAACCGGAATATGATCCAAATTGTTACAAAGCAGGCAACATATGAGGTAGAAAAAGACATAAAGCATTGTTTTAGTTTTAAATTAATTTATAAAATGTCACCTAAAAACACGAAGAGTCCAAATGACTTCTTAATTTTTGTCATTGGTTAGGGCAATTGAGGGGAAGAGACCCAATATTTATGAAGAAACACTTTCAAGTTTAAAAAGATCTACCAATCTGAGGTCCATCGTTTTATGCTTTTGATACCTATTCCTTACCATAGACCTACCTCTGTTTCCAAAGGTTACATGGAAATATTCTCATTGCCTCAATGATGGAGTTGGTGATTCATCACTTCCCTTATTCTTTTCTAAAGCCCAGGGAGATGGCTTCACCAGTCACTAGCAGTGTTTCTTTAGCCTTGTCTCAGGATTACTTTTTGTTCTAACTCTTCTCTCAATTCATTGGGGATCTACCATCTATCCTCTGATGTCTGCAGCTTTATTATATTTACAGTTATTTATGATCACCTTATTATTTTAAAAACTATTTTAAACAAACTAAAAATACATTTTCCTTACATTTTTTGGAATTTATCTTTCTTCATGATTAAAATTCTTAAGTATAGGGACTTTATTCACTGTCTGTTTCCATGACAATTATTATATGATTGCAAAAGTAACCTTTCTAAAATGTATGTATAATATTCCATTCCACAGATGTACCATAATTTACAGTATCACTTTTTTTTATTGTTGGAGGAAATTTTTTTCTATTTAAAAATTCTGCATTTTTAAAATGGTAGAATTATGAACTCCTAAGTATCTGAATCTTTGTCTGCATTTTTAAACATTAACTATTTAATTGCTATAATTTAGTTTATTTTTTCACACTTCATTGAACCAGTCATTGCAAAGATCACATTGAATTACTTCTGGCAAATTTAACATATTTTCTTAAAACCACAATTTAACTGGCTTTTCTGAAGAACTGATTTCATTTAACTTGCCTCACCTTACTTAATTGAATCACCTTACTCTTTTGGTTTCTCTGAGAATATTCAACCGGTTAGTATTTTGTCTAAGTATGCATAGCTCATCTAAGTACATGCATTACTAAACAATAATTTTCACGTCTTAAACTCTGATGTTGCTCTCAATTTTAAAAGAAAGAAAATATATGATTCATATGGTAATCTATATATATAAAAGTCTAAGCAACCAGAATGGTGGAACCACTGGAACAATCCATGACTATGACATGCACTGACCACCAGGGGCAGACACTCAACTCAGTAGTTGACCCCTGGTGGTCAGTGTGCTCCCACAGCCAACCTTCCATGGTCTGCCCCCATCTGGCAGCCAGCAGGAAGGCCCCGGCCAGCAGGTGACAGTCTTTGATTGGCCCTGATTGTTGGCCAGGCCTAGGGACTCCACTCATGCAAAAATTTCGTGCACTGGGCCACTGGTAATATATATCACTCTAGAACTGCTCCTTTCCCAGTAATCCACTTCCTTACATTTGCCACATTTAGTATCTCGTATCTTTTATGAGGTTTGTCCAGCTATCCCCAGGGCAGAGCGTCCCATGACACCTTGCCTAAACTGAAATGGCTGAAAGCAAAGAGCACCTACCCCTGCTTTCTCAAAGCTTATGCTACACACTTTACTTTTATGCTTTTGGTAACTGAAGGAAATCCAGAGGAGAGTTTCATCTTCATAACAAACACCTTTACCACACTGATGCAGGTCTTTCCTCAAGACAAAGTGGTGTAAAGCAAACTCTTGAAAAAAAAATGGGGCATACCTGTTTACTCATCAGCTATCCTATGGTATCTTCTTTATTTTTATCTTTCTCTCCTGTCTTGCTTGAGTAGTATATTTCCCTTTTATTTATTTAATTAATTTATTTATTTTCAGGCAAAATCTACAGACTGAAATGTGCATGACATTGTACACCACAGCTTGATGGGTTTTCACAGTAAACATGCTTGTGGCAGACAGAAGGTAAATTGGCTCTCCGGAAGGCCACTGCCGGTGTGCATGGCTTGTATAACTTTCTACCCTGGGATGTGAACAAGCCTTGAGTTGCATGGAATTCACTCCTGATTTGGCTCCATTAAGATGGTTGATGCCCAGTTAGCTCCTAAGTAAAGAAGACCCAGTAAAACAAATAATGAATACTTCAAAATCCTTATCCCAGTTGTTCTTATTGTTGGCAATTCAGAGCTCCTGCAAACAGTTTATTACGTTTTGTTATTCAAGTTATATCCCTCTCAACACTCATCAAGAATTGAATACTGCTCATTCAGTGAGATCTTTGTCCTGTCTATTGACTTAGGAAATAGTGTTTTTAATACTAACCACTTCCCTATGCCTCTAAAAGTAATTAATTCATATGCAACACCAATTTCAACCAAATATTGTAAAGTCCTAATATAATTATTGTCTCTAAATGACTCAAATGATTTCCCTGAGCTTCTCTGTAATGAAAATTCTAAATTTTTGCAATACAAAATAGTAGCTCACCCCTTCTAGTTTTTGTGGCACTGGAAGTTTGTTTTCCATAATTTACTATTAAAAAACAGGCTTCTTATATTTTGGATTTTTACTTATGTCGTATTTTTTTTAATCTAAAGGGTTCCTTTCAAAGTAAAAATGTAGTTGTGATACCATTGTAATAGGCTAGTTATTAGTAATAGCAAAGGAGCAAAGGGAAGGCCAGACATTGTAGGCGTGTTCCATGAAAAACACTGGGATAGGAGTCCCACAAAGGGAAGAGTGACACATGTCTAACAAAGTTGAGGTGACACAGGGAAGGTGCTTCCTGTCAGTCACACCTGGGAACGGGAGTCACTGACCAGAATGAGCATGGCTATTGCATGTGCCCGGACATTTGGGAATATTTAACACCTAAAATAAAGAAATTTGCTCTTGACATGTTGCACTTAACTCCTGGCTTGCTGGGACCCTTTTGCTCTATTGGTTCTTTTGTGTTTACCCATATGGCCCATGGCCATGTGGACCACACACACTGTGGACAAAGCCAATGCAGTAGGAAAGTACAAAGTAAGCCAGCCTGATGCTGAACTGGACCCGGCCCTAACATGGAAAGGAAATTCTAGTCACTGGCTCTGATTTGATCTCTACGAAAGCCCCAGATACTCTTCTTCTGTGACTGGACTAAGGGAAATGGGATTTTGGAAATCTAAGGGCATAATTCCATAGAGATAAAGCTTTCTGTTATATCTCATCTTCCTGTGGGGGCCTCTGGAAATGCTTATTCCAGCAGTGCTCCAAGAAGCCCACTCCCGCAAGCAACTGCAGGAGCCAAGGCATGGTCTTCTACATTAACATTTGAATTCCAAGAACTATTTACTACTAGTTTTAGGATCACACAAAATCAGCCACATTAAGATCTCAAACTGCCTTTTCCAATGAGTTGGAAAAAATGATTAACTATCCTAAATGCTATACTAGCTTAAAACTTAATACATCTGGATTTGTGTCAAGTATTAATTTTATCTTTCAACTCTGGTCCCTGACTGTGCCAATTATTTCTCTTGGTTTTATGATGAATTGATAAAAAAAATTTCTAAATCATTCAGATAATATAATGTTCTTTCAAAACTTTTCTTTTTTGAATAAAATTTGTGTGCATTTTGAATCTGTAAAATATCTGTAATGTTAAAATATCTGTAATTGGCATTCAAAGCAAGTTAAATGGCTTCCCATGGGAAAATGATAAACAATATATTAGCAGCAAAAGAACTGAAGATTTCACTGACTGAAAGATAATTCAATTTGCTTTTACATGACATGTATGCATTTATTATATTAAATTTGAAAAGACCACAAAGACTATAAAGATGATGAAAACCTGACAACACATTTATATGTAAAGCCTCAGTTTCTCTCAACCTCAATAAATTATCATACTTCAAAAATTCAATTTATTTCCTCTCTGCAAGAATTGCTTCAAGTTTTTTATAACCTCTTTAAGATAAAAGCATTAAATATTAGTCAGGATGGCAATTAAAATCCATAGGATATCACAGACGAAATGAAACAGATTTTGTGAAACCAGAAAGTTACACTGATGTTTAAAATAAAGGTAACTAGACTAAAATCCTGGTAAAGATTTAGTATTTCTCCCCCCTGTATTTTCCATTGTTTCTTGCTACACTATTCTTCTATATGTGCATAATATAACTAATGGCAATTATATGTATTGGATGTCATCACAAAAGACAAGAAAGAAGAGGTTTTGCTAGCCAGTGTTGCTCAGTGGGTGAGTCAACCTATGAACCAGGACATCAGGTTTGATTCCCAGTCAAGGCACATGCCTGTTTTGCAAGCTCTATCCACAGTGGGAGGGGGGGAGGGGCGTGATCAGAAGGCAGCTGATCAATGATTCTTTCTTATCATTGATGTTTCTATCTCTCTGTCCCTCTCCATCCCTCTCCGAAATCAATGAAAATATATTTTTTAAAAAGGCTTCTGCTTTATTGTTTTGGATAAAACCACAAAAACAGAATATGTTTGTTATTTATTCTCATGAAAAAGACATTTGTCAGCCCATATATTGGCAAGATAAATTAGTCCTATCGTATGAATTAGTGACACAAATACTGTTAGACATTAACAAATTCTGTTGCTTTGTTATAACTTTTACTTGCAGGTCCTAATTCACTAATCATCTTATTTTTTTTAATTATTATTATTTTTTTTCCAAGATCAATTCTCTTTATTTTTTAAAAATATAGTTTATTGTTTTTAACAGAGAGGAAGGGTGATGGATAGAGAGCCAGAAACATTGATGAGAGAGAAACATCGATCAGCTGCCTCTTGCACACCCTATACTGGGAATGTGCCTTCAACCAAGGTACATGCCCTTGATAGGAATCGAACCTGGGAACTTCCAATCTGCTAGCCGACACTCCATCCACTGAGCCAAATCAGTTAGAGCTCAATTCTCTTTATATGTTCTAAATTTCATTTAACTCAGAGCAGGAAATCTTGATCCTCTCTAGAAAAGTGAAACGTTGGAAAGTAACAGACCTGTCTTCCATAGTCCAGGTCTAAGTTCCTCCGGTTCAGTGAATCTCTGCCATCTCAAAGTAGGATTTGCATCCAATTGCTAGACATTTGCTTTTTTCATAACCTATGGGATTATTTATTTTTATATAATTTTAGAGAACTAAAAAACCCTGATTGCCTAACTTTTACAAATAACAAAAAGTTCATTGCAGAGGTATCTTTTCTGCTGTCACAATATATTTTCCCCTGAATAATATCTACTTTCCTTTACTTAACATCTATCCTAATTTCCTTTAATAATCTTCTCCACCATTTGTATTAAGTATGGTAAGGGATCAGAAACATCTTGAAAGAAATAAAACCATTCAAATTGCTACAGCCCCTTGGGTATTGTAAGTAACATTTACTTATTTTATTCAAATATTTAATTAATAATGTAGACATTATTGTATTACAAAATAGCCTTTGAAAAATGAATCATTATGTCAATTTCTCATGATTTGTGAGAGTAAAATGAGCTCATATTAAGAAAGAAGTTACCAATTCTCTGACTTCTGTTTCTGATAATAATTTCCTTAAAGCATTTGGCATTTTCCTTGAATCAGTGAACTGAAAGGTCAGGGTCCTAGACTTTCTGTTTTATTTTCTGAAATAAATTTTATTGCAAATATTCAAATGATTTATTATGAATAAAATACATTATCTTGAAATCATTTAATAAGTCAACCTTAAAGCACATGTGTGGTGATTTGTATATTATGTTTAGAGGCAACATTTCAAAGCAAGTCTATGGGGACTTGTAAATATGTAGAAACTCCAGGCTGATCCAAAAAGCTAATCTTCACTTATTTAAAAAATGTATTTTCTACTTGAATAATTAATATTTAGAATTTCTTTCCACCTGGCACCATTTATGAGTATTTTCAAGTGTCTCTGAAAATCCCTGAGTAATAATTCAACATCATTCAATTACAGGCCCTCTAGTGTAGTGATGGTGATATTGCTTCTGGCTTTCCTATATTTTTGGTGCAGTGGAATGAATCCTGACTTTAAAATTGAGACATGAAGGTTCAAGTTTTTTCTTAGTCAATCATCAATTAATAATTTGGAAGGTTTTTTTTTTTCTCCTGGTTCTACCTGACTCAATAAGCTATGAATTTCAAAGCAGGCCAAATATGAAA
Source organism: Antrozous pallidus (assembly GCA_027563665.1). Classification (NCBI taxonomy): domain Eukaryota; kingdom Metazoa; phylum Chordata; class Mammalia; order Chiroptera; family Vespertilionidae; genus Antrozous; species Antrozous pallidus. Next base: position 14,990,109 of record CM050514.1, on the reverse strand, counting down.
AAGTTCTTTCAAATCTGAAAATATTGTGCAAAATTGCTTCCATTTTCATTATAATTCTCTATGTACATGATCCTTCTGTGCTCTGTGAATATACCAGTCACTGAGGTTGCACAAAATTTCAATTTGGCTGCTCATAGTCACATTCATAAAGATTTTGGCACTTTTTTTTTAGTAATATGTCTTAACCTGAGAAAATGAATTTTACTTGACATTTGAGATTATGACATGCTTTAAATTCTGATTAAGGCAAAAAGGTAAAAGACTCTAGAAAATATGTAAAGATGATTTCATTGTGAGTATGCATGAGCACACGCTTATAAGCAAGTATGTGCACACACATATACACAACATACCCGAGATAATTTTTAATCTTCAAATTTTTAATATCACCTTGAAGAATTTGATTTCACCTTTTCTTCCTTATTAGTGGCTCAGTTCTAGGATTATGACAATGAAAAACATTGAGTTTGCTAGTCTATTGAAATGATTGTCCAATGTAGTTTTACCAAATCTTTTAAATGAATTGCTGACTTCAGACTCAAAGTTTTTTGGGTGTGTTTTTTTCTTTTCAAATGAACACTGTTTATCTTGTTGAGTATTCTACCTTTCACATAACTGGTATCTAACCTTCCACAATTGCAACTAATGTGGGTCTTTGATACATCACACTTGTCACCTCTATCCATACTGAGCTTTTTCTTATGCTGTTATCATTTGTCTTCATTCTTCAAGACAGTTTTGTATCTAAGTAGCTGTCTTTTGCGTCCCTCTAAAACAGTTGACCTTGTAGATTTAGTTTTCTATCTCATCATTTAGGGAACAATTTGTACTGTACTGAAATTATGTCCCCAATTTTCTCTGACAACTGTATTATTTTATCAAACAAAATACTATCAGGTTTGTCAGGTGTGGTTGTCTTCTGTGATCCAGGCTGACTTTGAAACAATTCATCACTGTCTGACTGCTCTGTTTTCTCAACTCTGCTCAGCCTTTCCTGTTATTTTCAGCATACCTGAATTTATTACGACAGAAAAATAAAATTTGTAATTTCCCATCTAGTGAAAATACTAGATTTTTCTAAATAAAATGCCTCTTACAATTGCTTTAATTTGTCATTGTCATAACTCTGTTTTATTGGTAAAGGGTTTTAGAGTTTGAAGAGCATTTTCACACACATTATTTCATTTAAAATGTATGTACATTATGAGATAGTAGTAAAGGAAAACTTCAGTGAGTTTTGTGAAAAGATAATTGTCAGAAAAAATATAAAAATAAATAATTTCTAATTATTTTATTTAACTTATTTAATGAAGAACCAAGGCAAATGTTATATTTGGCTCAAAAGAGAACAAAAAAAGGTAGAGCTGTTTATAAATCAGGAATATTCAAATGAATATCTGCAAGGAGGTACAGTTGGGTTTTCCACTGGCTGGAGAAGAAGTCGGTTTAATCTTTACTTGACAGAGCTGAATTTACATGCGAATCAGTTACCTACAAATCATAGTTGTAAAGATAATAAAGGCTAGAATTAAATAACTTAGAGAGGTGTGTTGTAGACATAATTTCCCATTGGATACAATTTGTCATTCCAATGCATGATTTTTCACTGGAGTACAAATTATTTTTCTATAGTTTTCCCAAATAGCAATGCGTAATAATAATAATAATTATTATTATTATTATTTCCAGTTGAAAATACATAGGTGTCAATCAAAACAACTACTAATATATCATAAACTAAATTCTATCCTAAGTTTGAGGTCCAAAGAAAATATTCAATAGCTTATAATTTTAATTAGTTTTTTTTTTAATTAACAGAATTCACAATAACAAAGGGACTTAGACAATGCTCAAGGGAAGGGCTGGTAAATAATATGCTATGGCATCTTGATGTTTCCCAAATGAGTGACAGGTGAGACATGAGGAACTCTTACCCTTAGACAACAGGACATTCTGGAATAGCCTGGGCATCCAAGGATGAGAGGCTGGTCACTGCTAGTCATAAGCAACTTCAATTGGGTCTCAAACAGTGGCCCCAAAGGAGTGAGATTTAAGGTCAAAGACCCCAAGACCTGGGAATGTGTATGATAGGAAAATGCAAAACTTATTCTTATGTGCTCTTATGGATAAGAACATGCTCAATCCTGGAATATATTTTAGCAGCCAATTTTAACACTTCACTATGTTCTATCTAAACAAGAAGCTTGTGCAGCTGTGGGGAGTTTCTGGGGATCAGATGTCCAAGTAGCATAGTATGCAACTGAAGGTACAGAAAGTAAGAGTTGGGGATGGAGGTCAAGACAGCATGGATAAAGTCAATGTTAACCTCAAATCTGTTCCTTTATATATGCCATATTTCTCTTTATTTGCAGCTATTCTATTATAAGTGCTATATATTTCAACTGTATGAACAGTTTTAAATACTGTATGCATGCTGTTCTTTGTTAATTTTAAGTTCTTGATATAAAAAGTTTCATTGGATTTAAACACATTTCATATCATCATGAACAATTTTAACATGTTCTTGATGTGTAAAAGAAAAGGGAAAGCTATAAATTGTGTAAATACAACTTCATCTGTTTTATATTGCTCAAAGAAAGTTTCCTATCAATAGGAATGACCAAGTCACTTTACTAATTGATGGCCACTTGGCATGAAGCTGTTAGATCTTATACTTAGAGTAATTAGGGTCTAATATGGTTATTCACCCATCATAAAAACCATCTATTAATTTTAGTATTATGTACAATGGAATTATAGTAAAGAATATAGCCCATCAAATCTTGCTTTGACAATTTAATATCTGTGTGACTCTGGGCAAGGCATTTAACATGTCTAAGACTTAGATTCTTTGTATGTAAAATGGGAATTGAAACAGTACTTGCATTAAAGATGTTACAATTGAATGAGTAATTCATGCAAAGCACAATAATTGTCACAAAGTTAAGTTAAAAGAAAAAACCTTTGCTCTAAAAATGATCATTTTAATTACTTTTTCTTAAATCAAGTCTGCTCCAGGCACTTTCAAGAGAAGCTGGTTTTGTAAACACTCTTATGAAAGAGCACTGCATTTAATCTCTCTCTTGATAGGCACCTTGTTACACTTCGATGAGTAGTTATCATGAAGTTTGGTAACATTAAGATGTAAAAACCTTTGTTTGGGCAGTAATTTGATGACCATAGATATGCAGTGCATTCACTCAGAGTGAAAGCAGACACTCTGGAATAATGAACCAAAATGTTCTTACAGATAACAACAGCAAAAGAATGACAGAGAGAATGATCAATCCCCATTTCTACCAAGCTTTCATGAATAGAAAAATTGACAAATTTCTGAAATCACTTCATTTCTAGTCTTTTTAAAAAAAACTGCTCTTTGAAAGCATATATTTCTCCTGCCAAAGCAATGATGAAATGGTGAAAACTCTAAATCACCTAAGAGGAATCCGAGCCAATCCTCATCCTTCATTTTCTTTACAAGGTGGTGAATAGGGACCGGCTTGATTGTCAGACACAGAACATTTTCAGAAGGGCCATCACCTTGGCATCTGCCTTTGATGCATTGAAGGATCCCTGAGCTCTCAGGCAAAGGATAGATGAGAAAGGGAGGTTACACTGTGTTATCCAGAGTAAAATAATTTCCCAAATAAATAGCAAGATATTTGGTGTCACCACTGATTAAACTTTAAACAGCCTTTCTGAGTTCTGTTGACCTGAAAGTATAATAACATGTCCTAGAGACCCCAAAGAAATGGGTCCTCTGAGAACTACACAAAGTTAATGACCATAAGATGACTCAAGGGTCTACAGACACACGATTACAATGACTAAGATTTGGTACTGAGTATCATTTTTCCCCATAAGATTTGGCTACACAATTTTAGATAGTGGGTTTTAACACTAGAAAAAATAAAATTTTTAAGATGTGCAATCCTGGGTGGGTTCCATTTGAAACCCACACAGAGACTTTTTCACACAAAGAATAAATACATTTTTGTATAATCCTTTAATTTGGTTGACTTTTATTACAAATGTTTTCATTCCTTTCACTAATTTTTTTCATTCTATGCACTTTGGTTGTGTTTTCAAATTTTATATTTTAAATAATTCAACTTTCCTTAAAATGATCTGAGTGATTATTTTAAATATTTGATCTTTTGCTTACTTATATGCAGTTGCTCCTCCAATTCAGTATGTTTTCTGGATGGCAGTCATAACTTATGACCACATACTTCTAATAAAATGTTTTCATTTTTACATTATTTCTTAAAACCCACATGCTCTTTCTCTTTCCAGCCGATTTCCTTAATTTTTGTTCTATGATTTGCCATGTGTTTTTTATAAAGTTAAGTTTCTTTATTTTCATAGTTTTGCTCTTAGTATATCATTTAATCCAAACGTATTGTGATGAATGGGTTCATATATCTAAATCTGCTGTACATTTTTTCCTATGAGTCTTTGCAGCTTAAAAACAAACTGAGAGTTTCTTATTTCTATTGGAAAATAATATTAAAGAAACATTTATAATTATTTCCATGTTTGTTTGTAAACCATTGAAGCTAGAGTTCTTGGCATGTAATTTGTCATGAAAAGATAGAAAAATTATATGTAAATACTTATTAAAATTACTCTTATTTAGTCATGCTTCATATTTATACTTGCATGGACAATGCCTTAAAGCTGTTTGGGTAAAATCACTGTCTTTGAAATACAGTGAATTTGTTCTCATTTTCAAAATCATTGGAAAATATTATCAATGTTGACATTTTCAGAAAGAAAACATAAAATTAGGTATAAAATAAGAAAATATTTAGAAAATTTAACACAGTTATTAAAAATAGCTTCATTTTAAGGTGTAATAAAATAAAATAGAAAACTTTGGCCCTGCTGGTGTGGCTCAATGATTGAGCTTCTAGCTATAAAGCTGGAGGTCAAAGCACATGCCCCGATTACAGGATTGATCCCCAGTTGGGGGCTTGCAAAGGGCAGATGATCAGTGATTTTCACTCATCATTGATTTTTCTGTCTCTCTCTTCCTTTACTTTCCTATCTGAAATCAATTAAAAATATTTTTTTAAAAAACAACTATGGAGAATCAAAGATCGCTGCCAATGGGAAGGCAGGCTTCAAGATAGTGTGTGAGTGAGAGAATGAAAGAAGAGTTGCGGTCATATGGGGAATGTCTATTGGTGAGTGAGGGACAGCTATCTTCCAAGGTACTGTTGGGGATGCCAGACCAGGATACCCTGACCTGGCAGCCTCCACTGTTGCTAAAATCTCTCCCAAGTGACCTGCTTTGCTGCAGAGATCACGGCATCTTGAAGGGGATAGTGGCTATGATCAAAAGCCTAGCCTTACCTTCAAATGGGAAGAATCGGATACTTGCCAGGACCCTACAACCAACAACACTACCAGCTGTGAACTCATGAACACCAGGTCTCAAGCAGTGTGAATTCGTGGACTCAGATAAGCTGTGTACCTTATCAGAGAAAGGTCAGATTTTGCCCAGAGAAAGGTGAGCCCTGCAACCCAGACTAAAAGGAGAAACACATGCAGTGGGATCTATAGGTGAAGTACGCTCCCCAGAATATCCATAGCCACTGGGTCCAGCATAGTCCATGAATGTGGAAGGGAGGCCTCAGGGCTGTAGGCAGAAGGGAACTCTAGAAATCAACCCATAGCTGTGCTGAGCACAAAAAGACAGCCTGGCATTTTACCAGTATATTGGCTACACTGTGCCAGGAGAAAAAGACTTATGCAGAGATTTACCCACAGTACTGTGTATTTTTATTTTTTATTTTTTACTTGAAACACTAATTTTTTTCTTTTTTTCTCACTTGATTTTTCCTTTTAAATTATTATATTTTTAACAGTATTATTACTACTACTATTTTATCTTTTTAAAAGTTTCATTTTATTTTCTCTTTATTTTATTTTATTTTGGGATTAATGTTCTACATTCTATTTTCATTTTTTTTATAGCATCATTGTAGTCTATCTCAACTTTATCTTTATGCCAACATTCTCTTCCTCACTTTTCCCCTTTTGTTGTCTTATTTCTCTTACCCTATTCCTACTTTATATTTTCTCTATTCCTTCTTATTATCATTAAAAAAATTCATTCTACTTAAATATCTAATTTCTGATGCCCTGCTCTAAGTACATATACACTTTGTTCTTCTCTTTCTTCATTATCCAATTTTTTCTCTTTTCCCATTTTTGTTTGCTTTATTTTGTTTGTTTTATATTTTATTTTGTTTCTTTTTTCCCTTCTTTCTCTCTGTCATATTGTTGTTTGTTTGTTGATTAGATTTTTTTTGTCTGTGTGATCTCTCTCTCTCTCTCTCTCTCTCTCATCTTTTCTTTTTGTGTCTGTTTTTCCTCTCTTCACTTGTTATTAGTTGTTGTTTGTAGTTTGGATTCATCTCTGGGTGTTAGTTGTTTGTATTTTTTTTAATTAGCTGTTTTTCTATTGAGTTTTCTCCCCATATCAATAGTTTTTCCTCCTTCTTTTTCATTCTTTTTCTTTTCTCTTTTACTTTTTTCCTTTCCTCAATTTGCACTCTCTCTCTCTTTTATTTCTTTATCCCCTAATTCTCTTTTCTCTGGTAGTCACCTTTATTTGGGGTTATTAGTTTTGTAAATATATTTCTATTCAATGCCTTGTGTATTTTGTCTTTTGTGTTGTATTTTGTGCCTTTAAGTCAATGCAGAAGAGAGAGAGCTATATAATCAGACACCCAGAAAGGAGAAATCATGGGGAGACAAAGAAATAGCCCACATATGAAAGGTGGCATCACCAGAAAAGGAAGTAAAGGAAATGGAGGTAAGAAATATGTCAGAGAAAGAATTCAGAGAAATGGTGATAAGGTCCCTGAAAAGGTTGATTCAACAATGTGTGTAAGAACCAAGAGGAAAAGAAGAATAATCAAGAAGAAATTAAAAAAAAAGATATCACTGCAATGAAGAACTCAATGGAAAGCATCAACAGTAGACTAAAAGAAGTCGAGGACCATATTGGTGAGCTAGAAGACAAGGTAGAAAAAATGTTCAAACAGAGCAGCATCTAGGAAAAAACAAACAAACTTAAAAAAACTGGAGAGACTAAGGAAATTTGAGACAGGAAACAAAATAACATCCACCTAAAAAAGAATGCCGGAAGGAGAGGAAACTGAGCAAGGAATAGAAAACCTGTTTGAAGAAATAGTGACAGAAAACTTCCCTGATATAGTGAAGAAAAAACTCACACATTTCCAATAAACTCAGAGTCTCAAACAAAATGAACCCTAAAAGACTGACATCAAGGCACATTATAATTAAATTAGCAAATACCAATGACAAAGTAAGAATCTTGAAAGTGGCCAGAGAGAGAGACAGAAAGTCACCTACAAAGGATTCCCCATCAGACTAGCAACTGATTTCTCAACAGAAAGACATCAGGCCAGAAGAGAATGGAATGAAATATATAAAGTCATGCAAAATAAGGGTCTGAATCCAAGAATACTGTACCCAGAAAGGCTATCTATCAAAACTGAAGGTGAAATAAGGAGTTTCACAGACAAAAAGGATTAAGGAAGTTTATTACCACCAAACTAGCAAAGCAAGAAATGCTAAAAGGTCTGCTGTAAAAAGAAGAAATACGAAGTGAAGAAGGAACATAGGCATAAAGAATAAAAATGGTGACAAACAAGTACCTATCAATAATAACTTTAAATGTAAGTGGATTAAATCTCCCAATTGAAATGCATAGCATATCAGAGTGGATAAGAAAACATGACCCATATATCTGATGTCTAAAGGAAACCCTCCTCAGAATAAAGGACTCAGACAGACTGATGATGAAGGGATGGAAAAAGTTTTTTTCCTGGTGAATAGAAATAAAAAAAAGAAGAAGTTGGGGTTGCAATACTTATAACTAACAAATTAATTCTCAAAATGAAGGACATATCAAGAGATAAGTAAGGCCATTTCATAATACTAAAGGGAGCAATCCAACAAGAAGATATAACTGTGGTAAACATATATGCACCCAGTACAAGAGCACCCAAATACATTAAAAAAAAACTTCTGGAGGATATCAAGGGAGTGATTGACAGCAATACAGTCATAGTAAGGGACTTTAATACCCCACTAACACCACTGGACAAATCCTCTAAACAAAAAATGATTAAAGAAACATCAATACTAAATGTGTCACTAGATGGGATTAATTGACATCTTCAAAACATTTTACCCCAAAGCCACAGAATATACATTCTTAAGTGCACATGGGTTATTTTCAAAGATAGACCATATATTGGTACATGGGCAAAGTCTCTTCAAATCCAAGTAGATAGAAATTATATCAAGCATCTTCTCAGATCACAATGGCATAAAACCAGAAATTAACTACAATAAAAAAAAAATCAAACACCTGGAGGCTAAATAGCATGCCATTAAACAATGACTGAATGACCAAAGGAAAAAATAAAAAGCATCATAGCAACAGAGGACAATGAAAACACATCATCCAAAATCTATGGGACACAGTGAAAGCAGTCCTGAGAGGAATGTTCATAGCTCTACAGGCCTACCTCAAAAATTTAAAAATGGAACTGCCATTTGACCCAATAATACCACTTCTAGGAATATATCCCAAGAAAACAGAAACACCAATCAGAAGGCATATATGCATCCCTATGTTCATAGCAGCACAATTTACCATAGCTAAGATTTGGAAACAGCCTAAATGCCCATCAGCTGATGAGTGGATTAGAAAACTATGGTACATCTATTAATGGAATACTATGCTGCTATAAAAAGGGAATTATTATCATTTGCAGTATCATGGATGGAACTGTAGAGCATTGTGCAAAGTGAAATAAGCCAGTCAGTGAAAAAAAATTACCACATGATCTCACTCATTTATGTATAATAAAGAACATTATAACCTGATGAACAAAAAAGATCAATACAAAGGCAGAGAAGCATCAAACAGACTGTCAAATTACAGTGGGAAGGCCGGGGAGGGTAAGTGAAGGAAGGTAAGATATCACCAAAGGATTTGTATGCACGCATATAAGCATAACCATTGGATGCAAGACACTCTGGGGCGGGGGGGTTGAGGGTCTGTGCCAGGGGGTAGGGAAGGCCAGGGAAAGATCTATAGGGAAAGAAAAGAGACATATATATATATATATATATATATATATATATATATATATATATATCTTTGCAATACTTTAAACAAAAAATAATAAATAAATAAATAAATAAATAAATAAATAAATAAATAAATAAATAAATATAAAACTATGCTAGGTTAAATTCCTTAAATTGGAAATGAAAAGATAAAATTAACTTTTTAAAATAAAGATTTTTTTATATTACTCATCACTTTTGTATTATATATGTTCTGGCTACACTCCATTCTTTCTGATAAACTAAGTCTTACTATATATTGAATATTGGAGTAACTGTTTCCCAGTCAAAGCAATTCAAAAGGAATGCAATATAATAATTAAAGAGATGAATTAGCTATTTCTTGAAAGCCCATTTCGTGTACATTTTATTGGAAGGTACAATAAAAAAGCCACAGAAGTAATTAAAGAGAACGAAGAACTCCCTTCAGTTCCTATACACTGACTTTATGGTATTAATGATAGCTTTCAAATAAGGTATTTCTTTGTTGTTTCTTCAGAAACAGAAAAGGTGACTAGGTAGCAAAAACAAATAAAAGGACCTTTAGGAAAGCAGGGCTACTCTGGTAGTCCAGGCATAAAACGTTCTCAGACTGTCACTATGAAAATAAACACAGAAATGCATGTCCCCATGGAGCTCAGTGCTATATATTCAGAAGTCACTAAAAGGTCAGGGTTTGCAGTCCAGGGCAACCACCTGTCCTGCGTGAATGATCAGGTCTCCAGGAATAGGAAGAGGCAACTCACCACACAGCCAGAGCTCAAGAAGTTCAATACACAACTCCTGCCACTGTAACTGAATTCCTAAATAGATATATAACAAATACTCCACATGCATATCATCAAGAGAGAAAATTCTTTTCTGGGAATCTGTGATGCATTTTCACAAATAGTTAGAATGTACAAATATTTTTCAACAAGGTTTCAATTAAAATGTTCGCGATATGAATATACTTCCTTACTGCTTGATGTAGTAAGTTTTTAGTATTTGGGAACTTCTCCTGTCTTTCTAAGTTAAAACAATGGTTAATATGAGAGGAAGTCATTATATTTTTAAAATGGAATGATACACTTTTAATTCTCGCTTCCTTATATCTGTTACAATGAATAAATATAATTTGGGGTATGACTACTGTGTGATTTTTCCATATTTATTGCATATGTACTATGTGCCTAGATTTCCTTCCCCCTCTCCCTCAGATAATGTTTAAAATGACAATGTTTTTCATTTTGGCTATATTTCAATATTGATGCTACCTAAGATAAATATGTATTCATCAAGTATTTAAATAAACTAAAACATATGCTGTCAACAAAAACTAATAATTTCCTTTATTGGTTCTGTGACATGTTTTTGAGGATTCATTTAACATTTTTTAAATACATTTTATTGAATTTTTTACAGAGAGGAGGGGAGAAGGATGGAGAGTCAGAAACATCAGTGAGGGGGAATCATCAATCAGCTGCCTCCTGCACACTCCCTACTGTGTGGTATGTGCCCGCAACCAAGATACATGCCCTCGACCAGAATCAAAACTGGGACCCTTCAGTCCGCAGGCCAATACTCTATCCATTGAGCCAAACCAGTTAGGGCAACATTTTTATAAATGCAGTTTTAAATACCAAACAAGTAATCAGAACATACCAGTGAATTTTAACAAAATACTCTGGGAAAGGGCCTTTGAGCTGAAAAAGGAATGCTCAGATGCCAAACTGGCTGTATGGGCCAAATATGTGGCTTTCTGAATCTCATATCCTCGATTAACTTTGCATGCCTACTCAAAAGAGGCAGAGTACAAAGAATATAATACACAGGGGGGAGGAAAAAGGGAGACACCTTTGATGAGCTTCTGTAGTTTGTGGGGATATTGTTTTTTATTCTGTTTTGTTTTGTGTGTATGTTTTTTTTTTTAATGAAAAGTTTCAATATAATGAAAAGAGAAACTCCAGAATCCCAGACTTTTATATGTGAGTCGTGGATAGATTTAAAGGCCAGGGCAAGCGAGGGTAGAATAATATACAACTGGACTGCAGTTATTGATACTAAGTAGAACCTCTGGATATAAATTAACACAGAAAGTATGCTGCTGAGTATAAGTGGATTAGTGATTTAATATATCAGAGACTTCTATTCTCCTTTTTCTTACCACCATGGAAAAACAGAAAACATAAATAAAGGAGAGGTTTGGGGGGAAGGAGAGAGACATGTAAATTATCTTTCTGACTATCCTGCAATATCTTCCTTAGTATATCAATGACATCTTTCTATCTATTATCTACCTACCTATCTATCTATCAATCTAGCATTATCATCATCATCTTCTTCTATTTTGGTAGAAGTTCAATACAATATGCTGGAGGTCTAACTTATAAAGGAAAAACTATTTTCAAAATAATTACAGTATTCATTTGGAGAAAAGTTAAAAGGTATCTCATATTTATTCAGAAGTTACTAAGACATATAGTATGCTAAGTGTTTCATACAGATTATCTGGTATATTCTGACAGCATTTTATGAGATATATACATTTTTAAAATTGTATAAACAAGGAAACTGAGAATAATAGGATCTAAGGAATGAGGTCTAAATCACATGGATGATAGTGAGTGGTACCATCAGTATACACGATGATCTCTTTTATTTACAAATATCACTCCACTTGCCATTACCCTAAAAAAAATTATAAAACATCAAAATATTTGTATATTGCCATACTTTGTAAACCAAAAATTGGGCTTGTTTCTTGAAAATATACTGAAAATATTTCCGAAATAAATGATTCTGAGAGGACTGCATATATTTTTATGTATACATTAGCCATATTGATAGTGAGTATGCACATTTTAAAGTATTATTATTTATTAATTATTTTATTATTTTCCAAAGGGGCAACTGTAACTCTACTTTTGCCACACTCCTCTTCCGACATGATAGTGCCTTGTAATCCACTTTGAAATGTGGCCATTCATGAAATGAAAATAGCCCTGATGGGTTTGGCTCAGTAGCTAGAGAGCTGGCATGTGGACTGAAGGGTCCTGGGTTCGATTCCAGTCAAGGGCACATGCCCAGGTTGCAGTCTTGGTCCTCAGCAGGGGGTGTGCAGAAGGCAGCCAATCAATGATTCTCTCATCATTGATGTTTCTATCTCTCTATCCCTCTCCCTTCCTCTCTGAAATCAATAAGAATATAAAAAAGAAATGAAAATAGATTTTAAACATAGACTTAATTTGCTTTTTGATACAATAACTGATTAGAAAATGGTAGCATTAAGGGGAAGTTCTCAGTAATTAAGATCTATTTTACCAATGGACAGAAAGACCAGAATGAAAAATAGATAAATGAAAAGAATTACGCATTATGATTTTTATAAAAGAAATATGCATTATAATTATTTTAATCTGATTTTTAAAGGTGCCTTCAAATATTATAAATTTAAAATTACTCACAAACTAAATGTTTCATAGGGATTTAACAACATTAATTGGACCTTATTAGGAATATGGGAGAATGATTTTTAAAAAAGGTTCTGAGAGTTGAGAACCTCATATCAGGAATAGATGTAAATAAGCCAGAGGTTTTTTTTTTCATTCCACCACTATGAAACACACTATTCATTGGTTCTTTTAGAATACATCAAAAAACAACAACTCACATACACATACTCTCTCTCTCTTTCTTTGTCTCTCTCTCTCTCTGTCTCTCTCTCTCTCTCTCTCTCTCTCTCTCTCTCTCTCACACACACACACACACACACACACACACAACTGAAGAGAATTAAACATTCATGGAAAATAGAATATTATTTTATACTAGGGGCCCGAAATTCGTGCACTGGGGATGGGTGGTCCCTCAGCCTAACCTGCAACCTCTCACATACTGGAATCCATCAGGAGATGTCCTACTGAGGGCTCACCCCTGGCCTGCCCAAGGCCGAAAGCCTCTGGTTGAGACTTTATACTTGGGCAGGGGACCTCGGCCAGAGGACCCCAGCCAGTGATTACCCTGCTATTAGGGCCGATTGCTGGCTGGCTCCACCCTAGCCCCAGCCTTGGGCACCCAGTGATCGTCCTGCGATGGGGCCTCTGGCCAAGGCTTTTACCTGCCTTGGGAAGCAGCCATTTTGATTGGGTATTAATTTCCATATCACTCCTTATTGGCCAGGGGTGTGGCTGGTGGGCGTGGCTTTTGGTATAGCAAAGGTATGGTCAATTTGCATATTACTCTTTTATTAGATAGGACTAGGGGCCCAGTGCACAAAATTTGTGCACTGGGGGTAGGTGATCTCCCAGCTCAACATTCCCCCTCATACATACTGGGAGCCCTCAGGGGATGTCCTACTGACCCCTCACCCCCAGCTTGCCCAAGGCTGAAAGCTTCATCTTGGGCACCCAGCCATGGCCCTACAATGGGGCTGATGGCCCTCCCCAGCCACTGGTGACTGCCTGGCAACCACCCAGCTCCGGGGGTCCTCCCTGCGCTGGCCTGATGCCTCAGCCCCGCCCCCCCAGCCCAGGCCTTAGCCCCCTGGTGGCGACCTCCCAGCCTGGGGCATCCCACACTCGGCAGCCTTGCACATGCGTACCATGGCGGCACCCTCGTCTTGTGTACATGCCCAGCCCCAGCCTCCACCTTGCATGCTCGCCAGCTGCCTTGGCCCTGGCCACAGGTGAACGCCCGGCCCCTGACCCCCCCACACTTGCTGGCCGCCTCATGCACGCCTCGGCCCCACCCCTGCTTCTCATGCTCACTGGCCACCTCGGCCTCTTCTCCCACCCTGTCCCCCACCCCACCACCCGCTCCTGATTGGCTGGTGGGTGTGGCTGGTGACCATGGCTTGTGGGTATAGCAAAGGTGCAGTCAATTTGCATATTACTTTTTTATTAGATAGGATGATATGGCATTATAATTATTTTTAATCCTTATCCAAGGATATTTTTCCATTGATTTTTAGAGTGGAAGAGTAGAAAAGAGAGGGAAAGACAGAGAGAAATATTGATGTGAAAGAAACATTGACTGGTTGCCTCCTGCAGGATCTCTGACCAGGCCCTGGGCCAGGGAGGAGCCTGCAACCAATGTAAGTGCCCTTGAATGGAATCAAACTCTCCACCTTTGGTTTGCAGGCTGATGCTCTATCCACTGAGCCAAACCAGCTAAGACAAGGCATTATAATTATTTAAAAATGTAAAATCAGTAAGCTGTGAAAGGGAATTTAGAACTGTTTTCTGTTGTTCAAAGGCTTATGCTCCAAGTAGCTGAACTATAGCCAGCCAGCATCAACCCAAACATAAGCTCTCCCTGTATTTTCCTGGTTTGGGTTTTTCAAAGAGACCATATAATTAAATTATGAATATATTGAAAGGATGCAAGCTCTGTTTCATTATCACGGAAGGCCTCACTGAAAAAAGTGAATTGCCTCTGGGCTAGGTATTGTTTTCCACGTGTATTTTAGAGGAAAAATAATATTTGGGAGTGAGAAGGCAGAAATGGAGAAAGGATTTAGAGAGGCCTTTCATCACTTCTAAAACAATAACACAAAATGATTGACTATGAATATTAAAGGCCCATATGTTCTTAGAATGCAGGAGGGAAATAGACCGCATTTTACAAACACACTGAGGTCCAATCCCTAAAGGAATTTATATTACCCCTCATATTCCATTCTGTCAATCTAGATTCCAAGTATTTTTAGATACTGCTCATATCCTTCCATATTAGAATCATTCAAAACAGTTTGTAAGATTATAGTGTTAAATTGTGAAAATCTGTTTGATAGTTTATTTTTTATAAATCTCAATAAGGTAAGCTATTTGTTGCTTGCTTCCATTTGTATGTGTCTCAGCCTGATCCTGAATATTAAATCTACTGCTTATAAATAGGATAACAAATGATGTCACTATAGCTCCTGAGAATAGGGTTAGATAACTTGGGCTCCCTCTAGTGTCTGCCAAATCCCTTTTGAAGTAACTAACTGGAATATAAAATAAAGATTAAAGTTTTAAAATATCAACTTCTCTAATAAAACCATCATCGAAAAAGCAAGAATAATTTACATTTTAATATTGACTTGCATAAGAATTGAGTATGACTTAAATTAATTTGAGACAAGAAAAGGGGCATTCTTATGATAAACATTTAATATCCAGTGACTGTCGCTCACTGGAAATGGTAATGTCAGACACATGTACTTGGGGATGGTCCGCAGGAATTTTGCCATTCAAATCTCTAAACTGAAGAGAGACTTTGTGCATTGCTAAAAAGAATTACATTGGCATTTAAAAAGTGTGCCAATTATCAGAACTATCGGAACAAAAACCCCACTAGGTTTAATCACTGATGTTTTTGCTAAAAGAGGCCTTAATTTGAGTATAAAGATAATTTCAGAAAATGCTATAAAATTTCACAAGTTTTACCAGTTTTACAGACTTTTTACGGACTGCTCTGTTATTTCAAGAAGGTAACAAAGAGAAGAGGTGACCGTTTATTTAGAAAACACTCACTCAGTGTGCTTTTTTACCTTGCTAATGTCATGAAAATGTGTGGTGTAGGAGAGTACAGTGAAACTCATTTGACTTTGTTATATTCATGTTGTGGAATTAATTTTAAACATTTCAACAAGATTCAAAATCACAAGCCTTAGACATGAAATTGCAGTTTTAAATTTTTTTAATATATTTTCTAGTGCCCAGTAGCAGAATATGAAATTCCATTATTTTCATTGTTTTTATAAAAATGAACTCTCATACAGTTAACATTCAAGAAATGTTGATTTTCTCACTTTACCATTTACACGATGCTAGGACGCTCTAGTCCATACTTATTTAATATAAGTGATACGTGTATTTATATGATGATACATTATATGTTTATATAAATTATGTGAACTATGCTTTATCAGTATGTGCATAAATTATAAATCTAAAATGTACATATGTATGTCATATAAAACTACTGATACTTTCTCATGTAATTATCATCCATGTAGTTCTATTTTTAAAGTACATAATCAAAGTTGGATAAAATATCCAGGGGAGAAATATATAATTTTTGTAAATAAAAACATAATTCTTTAGAATTAAATATAATGTCATTGTAAGAATTGAGACATCATTAGTTTGTGGAATAATCCACCTCCAAAGTGGAAAGTAAATAGAAGATAAAAATTATTTTTAAAAAATCTAAACAGGAAAGTGATTGGATGATGAGTTTGTGGAGTTTATCTAACCTGCTCCATGGAATTGCTGCAACAGCACCCATTTTGTTTGACCTACAGGCCTGCAGGGACCTTAAACTGGCACTAGCCCCCTCATGCAAGTGCTGTCCTTAGAGAGAAGCAAAGACTAAGTTTCTGACATGACTTTCACAATAGCCTTTGTGATTTTCAGTCCTTAGCCTCTCATAACTTTCCCTTTATGTTCCCCTTAGGTAAGACCTACATGTAACTTACCAAACTATGATCTGTTGGTTTGAGTTGACCAATCTGACATTAGCCTGGGAACCCCAAGTACACTCCACCCATGTACCATAATAAGAACCTATGCTCTATATCTACATATATAAAAACCTAAGCAACCAAAAGACTGAATGATGGGCCGAGACCGGTTTGGCTCAGTGGATAGAGCGTCGGACTGCGGACTGAAGGGTCCCGGGTTCGATTCCGGTCAAGGTCATGTACCTTGGCTGCGGGCACATCCCCAGTAGGGGGCGTGCAAGAGGCAGCTGGTCGATGTCTCTCTCATCGATGTTTCTGACTTTCTATCCCTCTCCCTTCCGCTCTGTAAAAAATCAATAAATTAAAATAAAAAAAAAAGACTGAATGATGGAATGACTGGTAGACCAGTCACAATGATGTGCACTGACCACCAGGGGGCAGACACTCAATGCAGAAGCTGCCCCTTGGTGGTCAGTGCTCTCCCACAGTGGGAGAACCACTCAGCTGACCAGTGAGCGCAAGATGAGGGCTCACACTGCCAGGCACCACTTGTGGTATAAGCCTCTCCTGATCTGGACAGACTGGGGGCAAGCTGGTGGCAGGTGCAGTTGGGCCGGGATGAGCGGGAGCAACAGTCAGAAGTAGCAGTGGCATTGGACTATGGTTTTGACCCAATCCTCACAGGCCATGCTGAGGAACCCCGCTGGTGCATGAATCCGTGCACCAGGCCTCTAGTGTGTTTACTAGTATAAGTACCTTCTTTTCTTTTTTAAAAAATATATTTTATTGATTTTTTACAGAGGAATGGAGAGGTAGAGAGTTAGAAACATCAATGAGAGAGAAACATTGATCAGCTGCCTCCTGCACACTCCCTACTGGGTATGTGCTTGTAACCAAGGTATACGTCCTTGATCAGAATCAAACCTGGGACCCTTGAGTCTGCTGGCCGACACTCTTATCTACTGAGCCAAACCAGTTAGGGCAAGTACATACCTTCTACTAGTGTTTCACAAATATATCACATGATGCTGAATAACTTATTTAATTGCCATATCAACCATGTAGGAAATCTTCATGAAAGAAAGATTAAACATACAAAGATTGTTTATTTAAATAGAAATAATTCACAAGTTCTCTAATTAAGGTCAGAGGAAACTTGAAATTCAAAAAACTAAACACAAACATAATATAGGTTCTGACTATGAGTTAATTCTGTAGGACATGGCTGGTCCAAACAGAGATCAAAAGCTCATTGTTGCCTCTAAGAAACCCAGTTGAAAAAGAAACAGCAAGGGTATCCTTTTTTTACTTGGAAATATAATGTATTGCTTATGAAAAAAATACAGGTTTTTCTCAGTAGGGTATATTTGCAGCTTAGGTCAGCTGATGAGAAAATCATCTCCAGAGTATCGGGTTGGAAGAACAGAGTTGAATATATACTTTGACTATGACTCTTCCTATGACTCCAGCTACCATCTGTCTCTAGGAATAGCAGCACATACTGAACAGAGAGAAGCTCTTTTTAGCATCAGGATGAAGTCTGAGGTACTCCATTTGACAGAGAGATTATATTGAGCCATGTGAAAAAAAAAAAGATAATTTTTGGAAGAAGGGAGAGCCTACATGGTGAAGCATTTTTTGTAAAAGCCTAGTCTAAAAGCTTTCCCCTTTTATGGCAAAAGGAGCTACTCTGTTAGAGAGAGTGGCAAACTCTAATCTCTAATTCCCACACGTTCTTCCATTCATTTGAAATCTACATGGTGCTGCAGTAAACAGCATTATACCCAGACTAATTTTTGCATGGTTTTAGACTAGAAAAGTTACATAAGGCATTGGGTTCTCAGGGAAGAAATGAAGGAAAAGTGTATTTTATTCATCTTTCATAGATAAATTATTTTGCTTTCACTCTCCAGGTCACTATGCTGAATCACCAGAGGCCATGATAGCAAAGCAAAGACAAGAGCAGAAGAGATCAACTTTAATAATACTCCTCCCATTATAGGTGCCAGGAACAGGAATATAAATACAGAACTAGGTTCCTTAACTACAAGCAACAAAACCACCATTTGGGTAAGAAAGCAAAGGGCTTATTATACTCTAGTCCATTCAGATGTTGATATAAATATAGAATTTATGTTTCATTAATCGAAAGAACAAACATTATGAATTTAAAATACACCGTACTTAGGTGTGTTAATTTAGTAGCTCTATCATAATATTGCCTTGTGTTTCTAGCTTAAATATTTGGGTCTTATAATTCCATTTAGCCAAAAGAAATGACTGCTTTTTATCAGACATAGACACATTTCCATATAAGAATAACACTTTTTATATAATTTCTGTCATGACACTTACACTTTTAACATTCCTATATTCTAATTCTTTTTATTTTAAAGGGGGCATAAGGAAAAGTCCAGTAAGTTCTGTAAGGCAAATGAATTGTAGACCATAATGCATTGTTATTTCTAAGTAGATAACTCCTGTTCTTCTTGCAATTCTAAAAAGTAATACTTATATACAATCCCACGCTATAAAATCATGTTCAATTGTTTGTTTCAAATGTTACCTATAATCTAGCAATCAGCACAAGTTGTAGAGGACTGCGATCATACATTATGGATAATACACAAAGAATAGCTTTCCGTGTATATGAGCACCAAGATTTCAAAGTTATATTATTTCATTCACATCATAGGTTTATGTAAAAGAAAAAAGAACCCTATCGGCCATCATAATATTATAGTATAGATCAAAGAACTCTGCTCTGAATTCATTACCCAAAGATGGAATTGTTGAAATGCAGTTGTTAATGTTTCCAATGCTACTATTGCTCTGATATTTCACCTATCAAGGTAATGGGTCTGGAAAACCAAACCAGTTATGAGGGTTGGATGGGCAATCAAAATCCCACTGGGAAGAATGCAGGATAGAAATTGTTTAACAAGTGTTTAAAATAGCAAAGAAGAAAAGGCAGGTACATGGAAGTCACAACCAAAATACCACATTTTCTAGCAAATAATGGGATGGTATCCAGTGACCAATAATATCATTACATTGGTTTCCACATAACAGTGGTTGACCAGCGCTAGTCTGATCTGTCCCATATTTAACTACAAATAAATATGAACAGATAATGTTTTATTTTTAAGAGTGGTATAGAAATATTATTTTATTTCATGTTTTAAAGATATTTTTTATTGATCTTAGAG
The DNA here is from genome assembly GCA_027563665.1 of Antrozous pallidus. NCBI lineage: Eukaryota > Metazoa > Chordata > Mammalia > Chiroptera > Vespertilionidae > Antrozous > Antrozous pallidus. The sequence goes on along the minus strand of CM050514.1, from coordinate 14,970,291 downwards.
AGGAAGGGAGAGGAAGAGAGCCATAGAAACATCAACGATGAGGGAGAATCTTTGATCAGCTGCCTCCTGCACGCACCACACCAGGGATCGAGCTGGCAACCCTGGCATGTGCCCTGCCCAGGAATCAAATTGTGACCTCCTGGTCCATAGGTCAATGCTCAACCACTGAGCCATGCTTGCCAGCAGAAAATACTATTTTACGCATCAAACTTTGTGTGCATGCCCAAGAAAGAAAGACATGTTTCTTGTAGTTTTGGTCTGGGAGAGGATAGCATAATGAAAAAGGCACCACACAATCTATGCGCAGCTCTGAGCAAGCCACGGGATATCTCTGGGCTTCAGTTTCCAGCTTAGGGGCTTGGGCCAGCCTGCTGAGGGACCTTGCAGTGACAGACTCTCAGGATCCTAGGGCGGCTCTTCATGTCCTCTCATTAGCGACATGGTTTGCGAGGCCTGCTTACGTGGCATGGATGGCCTAGAGGACTGCATCTGCTCCAGGAGCATCCATGCCAGCCTTTCCAGAGGGCACACCACAGCAAGATGGCATGGGGACGATGCATGTTTCCTCTTCCATTTGCACTGGACTCTTTCCAGAGTCCCCGGCTTTGCTCTTGTCTGTTAGAGACAGAAAATGGGGGACACATGACATTTTCCAGTAGGACAGAATGGTCCCAAGTGTTGCACACTCTTCGCTAAGCTAGAATGTTCCCCCAGTAAAAATTCTTAGAGATAACAAATTATTGCACTGCAGCGGGGCCTGTTTTTCTATTATTAAATTGATTTCTGTAAATTGTTATGCAACACTTAGTGAGAATCCAACTGTGCACCAGGTGCTGTCAGAACACAGACTCGGTTACATTGCCCACCTAGAGACATCATTAGGATCCAAATTAGACAGGTACATCAAACCTGCACCAGCACCGACAGCTTTCCTCAGCACAGTGGTCACCTCTGGGAGTGAAGGAAGCCTTCCGCTGGTGGCACGCAGAATCCCAGCTCCTGTCACTTTCTTACCAGGTCAAATTTATCTTGAATGCCGCTGCTTAAAAAAAAAAAAGAAGAAAATTGGGTATACATAAAACAGTACCAATAATACTTTCTCTGGCCATATTCAAGATGTCTTTACCAATTCAAGAAAAGGAATACAGTGCTACATTCTAGCATCATCTATGTTAGTGCCTCTTTAATTGTGTTTGCCATATTCACAAGGAAGCATTCTGTTTGGATAATTACTCATCTTGCTGAAGATCAGTAATTTGGCTCATGAACACTTCAGAAAATGACTCAAAATGTTGCAAGAAGAAAATTTCATATACTCAGACCTACAAGGTATAAATAAGTGCTTTTTTTCATCCTTTTTCTTCCAGAATATTTTAAGAAATCCTTCTAAGCATTTTGTGCTTTTAAGTTTTTCAGAAGAGTGCCTTTTTTGGTTAAAAAAAAAAAGAGAAGGAAACAGCTCTTTTATTTTCTTTACTTGATTATGGCATACACACCTAAACATGTAAATGTTATGACTTAAGGCAAATTACATATATGCTAACATACTTATAGGTGATAAACATATCCAACATGTATGATAAGTAAAATTACTAAATGACATATGTATACAGATGTATTGCTAGCAATACTTATTTAATAACACATTTGGTATTATTATTAATTGTGCATTATTTTTTTTTATAATTGTTGAAAACAATACAATAATAGTTTCTAAAATTGTGAATGTTATATAATTTTATAAAAAAATATACTGTTTACATAATAGTTAATATTTCAAAACTTGGTGATATCAGAAATAGACTAATAATGTGAATCTTAAGTTGTCCATCTAGAACCTATCTATATATATTAAAGCCTAATGCACTAAGTGTCCACCCATTCAGTGCACCACTCAAACAATTGCTATGATGCACGCTGACCACCAGGGGGTAGACACTCTGATCAATAGGTTAGTTTGCTGCTGGGGTCTGGCCTATTGGGACTGGGCAAGATGGGCTGGACACACCCTGGAGCCCTCCTAGCCAACCACCCATGGTCCCCAGCCAGCCAACCTCCCGTGGTCCCTCCCCAGCTGGCTCGTCCCAATTAGCCCCACTGGGGACTGGGCAAGACAGCCCTGATAGGACCTGATTGTGACTGGGAGAGACAGGCCAGACAAACCCTGGAGCCAGTCTCCCATAGTCCCTCTCCAGCCTCTAAAAGATTTCTTCTAATTAATTTCTTTTCAATGTGCACAAATTCATGCACCAGGCCTCTATTGTTAACATAATTGATGGTTTTCTCATTGTATATCAAAATTATAATCTGTGGGAATTTATTTATTTTTCAAAACATCTTTGCTTTTCTAAAAAAAACTTTAATAAATGGCTTATATATGCATTACATTTAAATGAAACCTTTCAGTTTATTGAAAAACACCCACCTGTCTTTGCAGTCAGGGATGGCTGGGCTGAGCTCACAGCTCTGAAACTTCATGACTATGCCATCATGTTTAGTTGCTTTTTTTCTCTAGTTGTCTCAGCTATAAAACAGAAATAATAATGTGTCTCTTAAAAATCTCTGTGAAAAATAAATTGGGTGATGTGTATAATGGGCTTAACTCAGTACATGGCACTTATTAAGGATTTAGAATTTACCAAATTGTTTATAAATGTGAATATTAGCATATCCATAACTTTAGATATGATTCATACATTATATTACACTATAAAACATGAATATATTTAAGGGATATTTCCCTTCTTTATTTTACCTCATTTTTCTCATTTAATTATAACCATCATGCTAAGAATTTAGTCATTGTAGACACTTACATTTTTCTTCTCTATATGCATGTGGTAAGCACCATAGTCAAGAAAGCAATTACATATGTTACAAACAAAACAGAAAAGGGAGTCTATTATAAAGAACGGATAGACTAAAACTTTCAGGACTACCTAACTGCATTGAACTTGACTCAAACGTCTATTTTCTCACTTTGCGTTGGTACTTAAAAAGTTGATAAAAACCAATTACCAATTATTTATGGGATATATATTTTGTTACAGACACATTTAGAAAAAATATGAACTGGTTATTTGAAACTTTTAGCTGGTAAATTGTCAACCTTCTGTGAGTTGGCTTGATTTTGCACTTTTAAATCAGTTTTGGCATTAGCAGCTATCGTCACTTTGGTAATTAGAAATGGGACTTGAATTAAGAAGATAGGAATCTATTAATATATAATAATGGCACTGGAGTCACCAATACATAAAACTGCTCTTGGAAATCATTAGAATAGAATTTAACTTTTAAAAAATATCTTATTAGGCAATACTCTTGCATGCATTTAGGAAATAAATTATAGAATTACATTATGTACTGATTACAAAATTGATCTTGCATTTTCCCATTTTTAAGCATTCTGAAGCAGAAAAATTATTACTCTGGATTACAGTCATAGTTTTGATTTTGAAGCACAATGAAATTGGCAAGTAATTGAATCTTTTCATTGACAATTTTTTTAAATTTATAACTTTAGAGTCATACTCGTATGTTATATCTAAAATTTCTCATCCCTTCAACTAACTACAGAACCCAAATCATTATAATATATAGAACAAAATGATCAGTTTATCACTTTATATTTGGTTGTAAGTAGAAGGAAATTCTGGTAGTTTTTTTCCTCAATAAGTTATGAAGTAGGCATAAAAGGCTTATACATTATGCTTATTATGACTTTATATTTCTGTTAAACCTATCATATCTGGTATTTCAAGACAACACTTTGGCCTGTCTAGTATTGAATGAACTTGACTTTACGGTAACTAGGTGTTACCATAACACTTTGGAAAATGCCACCTGTAACTTGAGGGAGATGTACTTAAAAGTCAACTTTTCTGAACGTTGATTTTCTTTCTTGTATGAACAATGAATTTTGAAGTTACATTTTCAGATGACTCTTTACTAATTTCCATTTGCTAATTTCAAAGATCATTAGGTATAACTATTTATTAAATAAGAACAATAGTAGTAAGAGTATTCAAATATCAGGCTTGGAATTTGCCATGGTCCTGGGTCCTCCTTATGGCGTTTGCCATCTCCATTCTGCAACTAATATTAGCACCACTTAGTACAAGAGTCTTAACTACAACTGCTCTATTTCAGAGATAAATTAAATAACAGTTCTTCAGGAGCTTTAAAACAATGCTGCTTTAACTCTGATGAATGAAATATGTCTACAATTCATTTCAGAATCAGCTAGAACTACAATTGCTAAGTTCACACTTCTGGAAATTGATCTTGATGGCTATTCATTAGAGTTATTATGGAAACAGTTATGAGAACAATGGAAGAACAGAGTCCTAAAGTAGTGTGGGATCCATGCAGGGGGCAGTTACTATGGTAGCAGACATGAGTTCATTATGAAATCTCAAAAAACATGATTTGAAACAGTGAGAAAGGGATAGGATCAATATCAAAGCAGGTACAGTATAAAATTGACATCCTTTCTAATAAATGAGTAATATGCAAATGTGACCATACCTTTACCACACCCACAAGCCATGCCCACAGCCACGCCCACCAGACAATCAGGAGCAAATTATGCAAATAAACCCTAACCAAGATGGCTGCTGCCACTGAGAGCAGAAGGAAAGCTTGGGTTTCTCTGTCAACAGAGTTAGCCAAGCTTTCTGCCTGCCTAGGCCTCCACGCAATGTTACAAAGTTTCAATTATAAAAGATACAGAAATGGTGGCAGCCACTAAGCTGGAGAGAACAGAGGCTTGGGTTTCCCTGGCAATGGAGGAAGCCAAGCTTCCAGCCTGTCATTGCCAGCCTAGGCCTCCACTCTAGGCTACAAAGTTTCAAACAGAAATGGCTGCCACCCTTGAGCGAGCAGAAGGCTTGGCTCTGCTCCAGGCTACAAAGTTTCAATTGTGGACATAGATTAATCCCAGATACCAGGGCCTCTGCTTGGGTTGCTGGGGGCTGTGGCTGGCCTGCAAACCACCACAGGCCGCTCACCCAGGCTGCCCCTCACCCCAAGGAAACCCTCACCCTAAACTGGGACACACTTCAGGGCAAACCAGCTGGCCCCCACCCATGCACCAGGCCTCTATCCTACCTAATAAAAGAGTAATTTGCAGATTGACCATCACTCTAACACACAAGAGGGCTGCCTCCATGTGGTCAAAGATCCTGCCCCCATGTGGACACAAGATGGCCAGCAGGGGAGGGCCGTTGGAGGTTCCAGGCCCTGCAAGGGAGGGCAGTTGTGGGTGATCAGGCCAGCATGGGAAGGCAATTGGGAGGGACCAGGACTGCAAGGGAGAGCAGTTGGGGGTGATCAAGCCTGCAGGGAGGGCAGTTAGGGGTGACCAGGCCAGCAGAGGAGGGAAGTTAGGGGCAAATAAGCTGGCAGGGGAGCAGTTAGACATCAATTAGGCTGGCAGGGTGGTTAGTGGGTGATCAGGATGGCAGGCAGAAGCAGTTAGGGGCAATCAGGGAGGCAGGCACGTGAGCAGTTTGGAGCCAGCAGTCCTGGATTGTAAGAAGGATGTCCGATTGACCATTTAGGATCGGGCCTAGATGGGCAGTTGGACATCCCTCAAGGGGTCCCGTATTGGAGAGGGTGCAGGCTGGCTAATGGACATCCCCCACCCCCCCGTGCACGAATTTCGTGCACCGGGCCTCTAGTCCTATATAATAAAAGGCTAATATGCAAATAGACTTATCAGTGGAATAACTGGTCGCTATGACATTCACTGACCACCAGGGGGCAGACGCTCAATGCAGTATCTGCCCCAGGTGATCAGTGTCCTACAGGGAGAGCTCCACTCAGCCAGAAGCCAGGCTCATGGCTGGCAAACTCAGCAGCAGTGGTGGGAGCCTTTGCCGCCTCCTTGGCAGAGATAAGGATGTCCATCAGCCAGCTTAGGCCCACTCCCCATGCCCAAGCTGTCAGTCAGACATCCCTTGAGGGCTCCCAGACTATGAGAAGGCACAGATGGGGCTGAAGGGGACCCCCTCCCCAAGTGCATGAATTTTATGCACTGGTCCTCTACTGTAAATATGATGTGCTGAAAACAGTTGGGTGACCAAGATACAAACCCAAAAATGAAGAAGAGTAACCAAGAAAGACAATGAGGTTTTAGTTGAGTCTCGAGAAATTCCATAAATAGATCAAAGGCCTTTGTGCACACCTCCATTGGGTTTATCTGAGTACATTTTTAAACAGGAGAAGACACCGACATTTCTGTTGTTACTTGGTTGACTGCAAGTCCGTTTGAGTGACATTACCATCAGTTTTATTTAATATGTGGCAGAATATTAAGTATATTGAAACAGGGCTCATATCATGTAATAGTAAAGGCCTCTTAAATAACAACAATTTGTAGAAAAATGAATTACTCCAAATGATGATTAAAATGAACTTTTCATTCTGGTTTGATCCTGAGTGTGGGTTTCAATCAAAAGAAAACAAGTAACTTAAGCAGCATTTATCTTCATTGTCCTTCTCTTTAAATATCAGTCCTCTATTGTTTTTACTTTTTCATATGTAGTCAACAAATATTTATTGAATCTTGCCATTCTCCATGTGCTGTGTTCTAGGCACTGGAAACAGAGCAGTGAAAAAAATGAACTTATCCACAAAATACTTTTGATGAGTCCTCTGGAAACCAAACTAAGTTTTCACTCTCCATGGTGTGTGTGTGTGTGTGTGTGTGTGTGTGTGTGTGTGTGTGTGTTTATTTCTATAAAGTATTTGGGGGGACCCAGGTAGTTTCCTAGACTCAGCCTGGAAAAGACAGTTATAGTGTATTAGAACAGGATTTCTCAACCTGACATCTACACTAATAAAAGAGAAACATGTAAACTGACCATACCTCCACAATGCCCACCAGCCAATAATGAGGGGATAAGCAAATTAGCAGGACAAAGATGGTGGCGGCCCCCCGCCCCCAGCCGCTCCAGGTACAGGAGGGTGGAGGGCAAAGGGAGCAACAGGAGCAGCACCCTGGCAGGAGCAAAGTGAAGACTCCAGTGGGAGTGAAGCCTGCAGACACCGGCCAGAGTCAGTGAAGCCTGCAAAGACTTCAGCCGAGCGAAGGTGGACAGTGGTGGCCAGAGCAAAGGCCTGGGTCCTGGGTGCTGGAGGAAAACCGGTGCTGACAGCCAGGGGAAGGAAGGCCTATTGCCTATTGAATCTTCATGCAACAGGCCTCTGGTTTTAGATAATCATTTTGGAGAATAATCATGTGCATTGGGAGATGCTTAATAGCATCCTTGGTCTTTCCCCAGTGGATGCCAGTACCATCATCTTCCCAATCATAACAATAAAAGTGTCTTAGAGATTGTTAAATGTTTTGTGGGGGACAAAATAGTCCTCATTTATGAAAGACTATGTTAGCAAAATTCTTCTTAGAAAGGTAATTATTACCTAAAATATTCACGGCACTAGGCAAGAGAATCTATTAAGGGGGAAAGTGGCTAATAGTCTAGAACTGATTTATTTTTAAGACTAATTTTATAGCAGTTTTAGGTTGATAACAAAATTGAAAGGAAGATAGAAAGAAGTCCCAAATACCCCCTGCCCCCAAACATGCATAACTTCCTTCATTATAAACATCACTCACCAGAATGGTAATTTTTTAAAAAAATCAAGGGTGAACCTACATTCACACATCATAATCATCCCAAGTTTATATTTCACCTGAGGGTTCACTCACTCTTGGTGTACATTCAATGGGTTTGGAAAAATATATAAAAACATAGATCCATCATTATAACAGCATACAGATTATTTCACTGCCTTGAAACTCACCTATGTTCTGCCTGCTCATTTCCCTCCATTTTCTACCTGACAACCACTGATCTTTTTTATCATCTCCATAGTTTTGCCTTTGTCATATCATTGGAACCATAGAGTATGTATCTTTCATATTGTCTTCTTTCACTTAGAGCTACATATTCAATTTCTTCCAGGTCTTTTCATGGCTTGATAGCTCATTTCTTTTTAGTGCTGGATAATGTCCCATTGTCAGAATGTACCATATTCACCTACTGAAGGACATTTTGGTGGCTTCCAAGTTTTGGCAATTACACATAAAGCAGCTATAAACATCTGTGTGCAAGTTTTTATGTGAACGTAAATTTTCAACTCCTTTGGGTAAATACCAAGGAGCACGATTGCTTGATCTTACGGTAAGAGTATGTTTAGTTTTGTAAGAAACTGCCAAAGTGTCTTCTGAAGTGGTTGTACTATGCTATCTATTTTTCAAAGCTGTGTTTCCATTTTTGCTTTGTTGTGTTTGTTATTCTCAAGCTTTCAATATGCTTTTTTAAACACCTTGAGCCCTGAGGAATTAAGACAGGTGTTTGTGTTTTAGGCTTCAAGTGAAGTGATATAGAAAGAAGGGACCGCCTTGTGTAGCCATTTATAAGATGGCAATAAGTAACCTCCAGGGAGTAGAGCAGAGATGGAGTTGAGATAAAAAACAAGTACTAGGTTTTATGTGGGAAACATGCCAGCATTCCTCAGGCATCCCCAGATATCCCTAGAGCAGATGTGTTGCCATATTGAGCCTACTTTATTTGTGCGGTGTAGTGTGGAAATAATATGGAAAGTTTGATGCTCATGAACAAGACAATTAAGAATATTGGGTCACTGACATTTAAAGAGTTTTTCAACATCTTATCCTAGTAAATATAATGAGACTGTCTGAATTCCAGAGCAGAACAATAAGGTTAAAATGATATAAAATATTAAGAAGTCTTTTCATACATCTTACATTTAACAAATATGAATATACACATACTTCTAGCATCTAATAATGCAATTGAAGATGTGTAAAGGGAGAAACTACCGAATAGAAGCTCAGAAAATTCACACACAAGATATAAAATGAAAGTAAATAAACAATACTAATATGAGTGGAATGTTTTAGGTCTTTCTGATCAAAGAGTAAGCTATACATTTTGGAAAAACAGTTTAATCATTATGAATTCAAGACCTACAAATGGCCATATTTATAACCAAGTTAAATTTAAAATCTAGCAGTCTGGGTATGTAATCTAGAATATATCAAAGCTCTGTGGACAAAGATATTCACATTGCAGTATTATTCATAATAATAAAAATTACAGAGAAACATTGAATGTTTTAGGGTAGAAAACCGTTGTGTACCAGGATCACAATAATCAAGTGAAATCATTATGTTTATTGTTCAAACATTAATTACAATGTAAAATATTAATTTCCAATATAAAATGTGGTAATATATGTTGAACACTATTATCTGAAAACCTATTAAGAAATATGTATATATATGAAAGATTGGATAAAATGTGACAAAATTATTAAGGGTAGTCTCTGTTTGACAGGGTATGGATATTTCTAATTTTGTCTTATTAACAGAATGCAGAAACTTGAGATAATAAATATTAATTTATAATAAGATATATATAGACATTTACATATAGTTTAGTTTGGTTTAAGTTTCATTTCTCTAGTCTACTACTTTTCACAAAGACTAGCTCTTCCTGTCAATTTCTTCAAGGATAATAGGTGTTGGGATTCTTGTTTTTAGAAAGGTTATCAAATCCAATAACAGGTATTAAGCACATGTTTATTTAAGTGTAAAATCTAATGATTAAAAATGGTTATAGGGAAAATGTGTTATTTTCCTTAAAATGAATGAACATCATCTCATGTAAATGCAAGCATTTTTTTAACCTAAATAATTCCTATTAAAATGGAATGATGTGTGTATTTGAATAATGTGTATTGGTTGATTACTAGGTAGAAATATTAATGGTTTGTGGATATGGAGTAGGGAATCTCATTGCTACCAGTAGCTTGCCTATCACCAGTAGAACTTCATATCTCATTTAAAAATTAACAGAAAGATAATTCCACTAAGTAAATAACCCAATGATATGCAATAAGAGATTTTCAAGTTTAATTACCAATTATATTTCCTGCAAAAATTCACTTAGTTAACGTTCTTTTTCCTCTCAGACCTACACGTGTATGGGATCACTCTCCGGACATGAAGGGTTTGCTGTCAGCTAGTGTGTAATAACTGGCCTCCATTTGATAGGATTTGTGCAGGCATCACCTTGGTCAATACTCGCCATGGACAACAATGCATTTTCTGAGTGCTGTGATCAATATTTGGGGAACGACACTTCACAACATGATCCTTGTCATATCAAATATCATTGCCAGCCACTGCTCAAGTCCCTTTTCCTAGCTCACTTTATCCCAAATATATTCTTAAAGCTGTGTCAATCACGTTTTGTCAACGGGGTTAAGGTCTGTTACATTTTTCTGCTGCCCATCATTATCTTGGCCAGGGATGTCCTGGTGAAGAAAAATATAATACCCCTCAGAGTTAAGAAAATATTATTCTGGGAAGTGGCAAATTACAGGCAGTTATTGCATAATTTCGGAGCGAAGTGAGCAGTTATTTGCCCAGAGGGAACAGGAAGTCGCCATGAAGGAAAATGACCCCATGTATCTTGAAAGAAATTAAAATGTAAGAATCGGTGACAATTAGGGTGCCTTGGTAGCATAAATCTCTCTCCTTTGTGTCTCAGTTTCAAATAGAATGGCTGAGAAAGCAAAGCGTTTTCCCAGGAATGTGTTAAATCTAAATTTACCACTAAAGTAGCTACTGTCAGATGCTCACGAAAGAGCCTGGTAAAACATCTAACGTGTCACCGCATCAAGAAAGTTGAAATTATGTTCAAAGACATGCTCATTAGGAAGAGTGGCATTAGTGAAGAAGGAGGGGTGGTGGCAAGATCATCAATTTGGACAGGTTATAGGCTCTCTATATATACATACAGGGGCTATTTTTCTTCCTTTGCAGTAATAATAAAAGTCAAAACAGAAAATTTTCTAGACAAGTAAATGCATAGGTATAATGGTTTGTGACATTTTGAAAATATAAATGAACACACAAAATGTCCCATTTCTGAACAGCATAATCTTAACACACATGAATTCTGTCGACAGGGAAACTAAACAAAAATAAGGCCAGAAATACGCAAACAGAAATAATGTCGAAATCCTACCTACAGCACACAATGCATGCCTAGGATCTAAGTGTGGATTGCATACCTGCATGCTTTTTGCAAGAAGAGAGTGTATATGGAAGAGGCAGAATCTCTCTAAGAATACCATTTCCACACACAATTCACCTTATCATTTTCTATCTCTCTGCTACTCCTTCATGTTCATTTTATTGATTCTCTAAAAACAAATTTATCTGCTTTCATTTAAGCATGTATCCAGGCCAGTTGATATTTCCCACTACTCAGCTTTTCATAGATTCCCGAGTTCTGTTCAACTTTCTCTTATTCTTATAAAGCTCCAAATCAGCCTCGGAACCCTTCCTCGGGGAGTTGGAGACTGTGATCATTTGGCTTAAATACAAACGATGAGGTCCATACAAGAGGGGCGATGCATGCTGTACCTTTGCCATGCTACACAGTGCATGAGGCTCAGTCCTGTTCACAGACTTGGCACATTTTGTGATAGTGCTGTGACTGCACAATGGGACCCACACCTATACAGTGGGGAGGGTGACAGTGAGCGGAGGTGATTTTTCTACATGCTGTCTTCACACCTTCAATCTGTTACAAAGAGGAATGTATCAAGGCAACTATCAGGCTGTATATCACTTCATCAGTGTGGAGGGTGGAGGGTGGGGTGGGTGTGCTTTGGAGGGAGCCCTGGAGAGGCACTCTTACCCTTGGCCAAGAAGCTGATCATGTAAGTGTGGGAAGTGCCACCCTTTGAGTAGGCGCTGCCTGCTATTACCTGCTATTGAAACGTCCCAGAAACATCACTTTAGGCTCACTATGGAGAAAACCTACAAGAGCCCCTGCCATAATTTCCCTGTGGGTTACACATGTGCAACCCAGCCTTGAACCCCGGGATGGAGGCAACCATTCTGGTTCTTCTTGCCCACGCATGTCTGGACTTACATTTGGAGAGCCTGTGAATAGCTTTTGTAGAATAACGTGGTCCTAGACCCTGTTTTCAATTCCATCTGGCCTGTGTGCACGTTTCACACTTTGTGCTTTTCTGATCAGGCTTCTGTCGGTTCTCCACGTAAGCTGTGCACCTTCACACCCCGAGGGTAAGCTCCTCTCTGCCATGCCCACATCTCAGTCTCATTCCACCCCTTCCTTCAGAGCTTCCTCATACCTTTCTTAGTCCAGAAATAATCCCCTCCTCTATGCCACAATGACAATCTGTTTTCAATTTTTTATGACAATTTGTATAACTTGGTTTATACCTAGTAGGGTTTTGTGTTTATGCCTGATCTCTTCAATAAGACTACCAACAAATTGAGGGTAGGATCAATTTGTGTATTAACTTGCATATTCCCGAGGACCAATGCTTTGTTCCCTGTTTTCATACCCACAGGTGCATGAAGTCTCTCTCTCTCTCTCTCTCTCTCTTCTCTTCTCTTCTCTTCCATATAGTTTATACACAGTCTTATAGTGTCATAGAGTTTATATACAGTCATTAATGTCTGATGGATCATTGCTACCCTCTCTTCCCCCCTCCATCCTACCCTAATAATTTAACTTCCAACAATAAAGAGGACAATGATGTTATCAAGATTTCCAGGAGTGTGGTGTGTGTAGTGTATGTCAGGCCACCTGGCCACTCATGGTGCCACACTGAAAAATTGCAGGTTTTTGGTGAAGGGGAAATTTGGCACAGCAGGTAGTATCCTTCTAGATTTCTTATCTACCTTTAGGTATGTGTGTGTGTGTGTGTGTGTGTGTGTGTGTGTGTGTGTGTGTGGCATTTCTTGATTCTCTAGAGAAAGGAAGAACTGGTGAGAAAAAAGGAATCAGTTCTCCTTCAGACCTATAAGTGTGCTGTGTCCACCTTTTCCTGCAAAGGGCTGACTGTGTGCTTACTTAAGTGCAGTTAATACCTCCCAGGATGAGGAAAAGGGGTGGGGAGGAAGGCTTGGCAAAAGAACTTCCTGAATAGACTGCCCTAAGTATACCCCTATACAATCTAGGCGCTGACAGGGTCATTGGTTAGAGAAGATCAGCCGAAGTGTGTGTTGAGAACTGCCTTTGCCCTCCCCTCATCCCCATGCCCCCATCCCAGGCTGCCAAGTGAGTGAATATCTGTGCAAAGAAGACTGGGCTCTGCCTGGGGAGCACACATAGTAGGAGTTCTACCCCCTGCCCACGTCAGCTTGTTTCTCCTCTTACTCCCTGCCCTCCCTGGGCAATGGGGACTCCTTTTCAGTGTCCAATCAGGTGTGTGAGTGTGTGTGTGTGTGTGTGGGGGGGGGGAGGCGTACTGGATTCTGAACTCTCCTACATTCCTATCCCTCCCGACGTCCCTGTCCCCACTGATAGGGAAACGACCAGGGGCCTCGCTGGGGCTGGGGCGAGGCAGTTAAGTGCTGAAGGGACCAAAAGGAAGGCGCAGAGGCCAGGACGCATTGTCAGTGCCAGCCTGTTGCTGAGCCAAGCCGCCTGACGGGGGCCGGGGGGGGCGGACAGGATGCTGCCTCTTGCTAGCTCTGGCCGCAGGTCTGACATCAGACTGACAAACCTTTCCTGAAAAAAAAAATAATGATGATGTGCCCAGCCTTCGGGCAAGGACAGTTAGCTCTGGGCGATTGCCAGGGGTTCATCACTTCCATTCCCACAGGCGCAGGTGTGTGCACGGACGGGATGGGGAGGGGGGTCCTGGGGAAGGACCCCCCGCGCAACTCCTGTCTGTGCCTTTCCAGAACCTCCCACGCGGCCAGTTCTGTGCGCTGGGGACACGGGGCAGATGGCACTGAGCGCGGCTCTGGGGGACTCTGGACTGCTGCAGGGACTGAGCTACCATGGACAGCGGCTTTCGCGCAGCCCCTCCCGCATCGGCCCCAGCCGCAGTCTCTCCCCCTGAAGGTACCTGCTTCCCACAGCGGGTCGCATGCACACAGAACCCGGGGCGCCGCTTTCCGCCGGCCCTTCGGAGCCCCAGGAGACAGGCAGTGTAGACACTAGCGGACAGCTGCTTCCTCTGCAGCCGCAGAAGGGGAAGCGAGCGCGGGGCAGGGGCAGCCTGCTGGAGGTTTGGGCGAGCTGGCTGGCGGGTCCGGAGGGACCGAGAATCTCCGCCGCAGCCCCCCCTTTGCCGTCTCCCCCCCCGATCCTCCCTCCATGCGCTCGGAGGAGTGAGAGCTGCAGAATACACCGCCCGCCCCCAGAGCCCCCGCGCCCCAGGTGCCCGGGCGCGCCCGCAGCATCAGCACCCACTCCAGCCCCCTGCGTCCGCCCACCGGCCCGCAGCGGAGCCAGAGCTCCAAGCCGGGGCCCCTCCTCCTCCGCCCAGGGCGGGGTCCGTCCGTCCAAGTGCGGAGGGCCCAGGGCGGAGCGTGCTCCCCCGCAGCCCGATCGCCGCGGCCGCTCCAGCCCTGGGGGTGGGGGTGGGGGGCAGCCTCGGGAACCGAACCCGCATCTCCGAGCTCCACTGCGGACGAATCCGGGGGCTCCGCGCGCCTCGAAAGCGGTCGGTGTGCGGCGCGGAGGGATACGCCTCGGCCGCGCCTCCCCTCCCTTCCCCTCCCCTCCCCTCCCCTCCCCTCCCCTCCCTCCGCGCGCCCCCGCCCCCGCCGCCCTCCCCGCCCGGCTGTGCTGCCGCCGCGGCGGCCGCTGCTGGTGCTGGTGCTGCTGCTGCTGCTGCCGCCGCTCCGCCGCCGCCGGGATATAGTGCGGCTCGGAGCCGAGCGGGCAGTCACTTCGCCAGGCGGAGCGCGCGGGCTGCGGGCGGCCGGGCACCGGGAGCGGCGGCGGCGGGCTCTGTCTCCGGGGCTGGACTTGGTAACTTTGGAAGTGTCCGCCGGCGTCACGTCCCGAACATGAGCCTCCTCCTCGCCTTCTACCTGCTCGGGTGGCTTGTCAGTGGCGGGCAAGGTAGGCGTGTGGTGCTGGATGGCATGCACTTTCCCTGCCCCCTTCCCACCCGACCCGGAGAGGCTGGGGGAGGCAGGAGAAGATGCAAATGCAAGAACTATAAAGTTAATAGTTTTGATTTTTCTTTTCTTTTTCTTTTGCTTGTGGTGGTTGCTGTGATGGTCGCCTCTGCTAACAATCGCATCCGTCTGTGAGATAAGAGGAGATGCAGAATGGGAGGTGGGCATCCGAGAGCAGGAGATGGAGACAAACTGCCTTTTTTTTCTTCTTTTTCTTTTTTCCTACCCCCCAAACCTTCTCCCCCACCCCCCCAAACACACCTTGGGATCTTGGCTTTCTCTGGTTTCATTGTCAGAAATGGGATGAGTCCGTTGGTGTGTGTGGACAGGTACACAGCTGAGATTGCGGAAGGGAAAGGGAACGAGGTTGTGTTACAGAAGCGGTGAAAACTATCAGGATGAAACTCGTCTGGGAAATAGGTGTTCTGTGCAAGAAATGCAATTCTTAGACAAGCCTCCTCCCTCCCCCCCCCCTTTCCCAAGACCCCAATTCCTGACTGTGAAGTGAACGACGATGCCTTATTTCTGTTGGGAACTATGAGAGAGGGGCCGTGGATATTGTGTCAGAAAGCCAATGGATAAAACTAGGGATATGTTGCAGTCATTCATTTGAACCCTCCCCACCCCCTGTTCATACATCCAGGCTGGGGATTTTTGTAACATCAGATAGCTATTACAACTGAAGGGATTTTTTTTTAAAGCCTATGGAAAACTGGTGGGAGCTTTATTTCTTAAAGAAAAAAGAAAGAAAAAACGGGAAAAAAACAATGGATAGCATGCTAGAGTAACCTGAGAGATAATTTGTGGAAGCTACCTCTGCTTTTCTGCATAGAGATAGATGTGAATTTATTTTGCTTTTTTAAAGGTAGTTCACATGCACACAAAACATATTTGTAATAAATGGAGGCATTTTCAACTATCTAGACAAGTTTGGACATTTAATTGGGGACACAAAATGCTAAAATATGCATTGATGGAAATCTTTTTTTTTTTAAAGAAAACAATGATCTTGGGGATGCTTAGTAATTGTAGAGAATATTATATTATCAGTGTAGCGTGAAATTCTTTTTTTGAGGAAAAACAAATTACAAGACAAGTTAAAATATCTCCACTATATTCAATTCTAAGCATTTTTTTTAGCCTCTTCTGCGTTGGTCATATGGTCCAGCAGGGGGTGGTAGAACTCCATTTTAATCCTAGAAATGGTTATTTCTGCTCTTCTACACTCCCTGGTCCTTCTATCATTCTTCAGCAAGGTTTGACATTTTTGATATGAAACCTTCCTTTCTCTGCCCTTCTCCTCCCCGAAGCTATCGCGTTAGTGGTTGGTGAAACATGAATGGATGCAGATTCTATGTTCAGAACGCAAACACTGGATGTTGCTCTAGTTTGTAAACTGTCTTGGTCAGATGCTGCTCATTTCCCCTTAATAATACAGAGTATGAAAAAATCTCAGTCATAGCGAAATTGCAGATATGTCCATCTGAAGATAATATTAGCCCAGCTGATTTTATTCAGATGCTATCAAAGAAAAAAAATCAACATATACTTTATACCCTGTACATAGGCTGATTTCATTTTTGGGAGAGCTTGCTGATTGTGTTTAACTGTTCACTTATAATAGAGACAGGTATTTCTGAATACTAAGAAGCAGTCCCTGAACATTGTTAGTTAAAATACCACTGCCATTAACCAAGTGTAGATGGTGTAGGATAAGATGGGGGCATAATAAGAAGCGAGTTTATGCAGACTTATGATTTCATTGTCACTGATTTGGAGGAGAAAAAATGCCTCAGTTGTGGAGTCTGTGAGTTTACCAATGCAGACATTAAGTGTGTTGGAATTTGGGGAATACAAGAGAAATCTAGGAATGTTAAGCACACACAGACACATACGTTGAGCCTGGATCGGTAACATATATCTGAAACTGTGATTCCCACAATGTATAATTCAGAAGGCATGGTCATTCTGAAGAGGAGCTCTAAGACTGAAGCCTGCCTGAAAGGGAGCCCGTATCCACTGTAATAAAACAGGGGACGTTTTATTAAAACAGTACAATTTAAAAAATGCATGGCGCTCATAGAGGCATAGATGCACATCAGAGAGCCCTGGCTTTTGTGAAACGGAAGCATGTCGCACTTCTGTGTCCTGTGTCCTAATGAAGTCAGAGATGCTTAGAAACAGCAAGCCTGATCCGGGAGTCCAATCCCTCTCGGCCAGGGTTTTGTTCTCCAATTAAGGCTGTAGCAGCAAGTATCAGACACACCACTGGGAGCAGTTTTTTAAAAAATGAATCTGGTGCAACTCATAATTTTGTTTATTCTTTTATAAAGGGGGCCATGGCAAGGCCTCCAGAGAGTGATCCCTGGGCTTGCCTTAGAAATACCAAAGTCCTAGCTTGCTGATTTATGTTTCCAACAATATACTTGCAGGGGATTTTATGAAGCATGATTGAAGCTATTGCTTTGGAAAGTGGTGTGCAGTTCGACTGGGGAAAGGCAACAATGATGTATTCCCTTTTAAGAAGTCAAAACGTTTTGAACGGCAGCAGTTGAATAGGAGAAAATGACAGAAATGAAAAACGGAATAACTTAAGTGGATGCCAATACTATAATTAGCTAACACGGCCTAATAGTCCTATTTCTAACTTTCAACACAATGTTATTATTGTTCTACTGTAGCAAGAGCCTTTTCTAATGTAGCAGAAATGCTTCTTAAAAAGCCTGCCATTCCCCACTGCCAGATTAATATCTAATGAAGTAAGGTTGGGATTAATTGTCAAGTGTGAATGTAATTGTCAATGGAAAGGAGGTTCTATAATTCTGACTTCTGCAATTAGGTTTTCTTTGCATTCAAAACTTGGTCACATCTTCTGTCATCATAAATCTCAAGTGATAACTCGAGTCTGTGGTCACAGTGCATTTGCTGTTTGGATCTATGTCAATTTAGATTCCCAAATGTGTTGTATTCCTGAAGCCTATTTAATTTCTAAAATAAGTTCTTTCTTTAAAATAATGATCCAAGTATGATTAAGGTCTATCACTGGATGTTCATATATACAAAACAGAAGCATTGTTGTGTGAGAAAGTAAGGCAAAAACAGAGCTATCCATCTTTCTTACAGACCAGTTCATCCATACATAGTCAGAATACTTACCTAAGCCAAAATCAGGGGCATGGGGGTTTTTGGGGAGGGTAAATTGCCCAGTTAATGGCTTACGTGTCCAGGCATCTGCTTGTATTTACTCTTTATAGGGAAGTGCTTTATGGTGAAGCCATCATTCATTAGAAAAGTATACCTTCAAAAAATAAAGCATAGGTGTGTGGATGTCCTCCCGTGTCAGGTTTACAGGAAGGTCTCCACAGACCCATCTTCTGTGTAGAGTGTTATTCAACCTTCTTCTGTCTAATTCTTTGAGGTAAACCTCCTTGTGCTAGGGGCCTACTGAATCAACTCCATACTCATTTGCACTTAGAGAAGATAGGCTATGCAAATTAATATCATTGTTATCAGTGAATAACCCAGATTTTCCCATCCTTGTTTTATGTCAAAGGAGGTAAGCAGAGCATTTGGCCACTTTTGTGATTTTGGAGCCCAGAGAGCTAGAAGGGAAGTTGGTGGGTCCCTGATGTCCAACTTTTCAGTGACACAGGAGCTAATGTTCTGTCAGAAGTAATGTCCTGTTAGACAGCAATTAGTGGAACAAAAGAACCTCATTCAGAACAAGAAGCAAGTCAAACTTCATCTAATTTATTACAAAACAAAAAATAAAGGCTTTCCTTAAAAACATAGAACTAGTGTGTGTTGGGACTGAGAAAGGACCTAAGGGAGATGGAGGCTGGGAACCAAGCTGAGGAGTGCAATTTGTTTTTGTCTGTTTCCTTGTGAGGGAGCCATGCAGAGGGAAACACGGGTGTCAATCTGAAGGTCCTGGCGTGACTAGTCCTGCTGCTTTCTCTGGCTTTTGACATTTGGAAAATGATTTTAATTTGTCTGTTTTCAGGGTCATCTCTCCTAGCAGTGAACTTTCAAGAGCATGAAGAAAGTGCTCGATAAGTGGCAGAGCCAGTCTGAATTGCTTTTGTTATTTGCGTCCAAAATAAAATTAATCCTCTGGGTGTTGGTGCATGCAAAATTAATTTAATAACTTTAATATCCTTGTAAAAGGAAAATCATTGTTTTTCAAGTTTTATTGACCTAGATTCTAAATTCCTTGTGCTCTTTATACTATCCCAATTATATTGAAGACAGGCCTATTTAAAAGATTATAAATTAGTTTTAATTTTCCAAATTTTCTGATATGAGAGCACTTTAAGATGCAGCCAGTGCTTTTATGCTTTTATTAAATGTAATATCCCTGAGCTTCAGAGAGCCAAGCTATATTTAATTGTTCAGCAAATAAAAGTGCCTTTTGTGGAATTCTTTAAAATATTTTAATAACTTTTAACAATTTACAATTATAATAATAGCGCAGATACCAAATAGTTATCAGTATACTTTCCGGTCTCATGTATTAATTTGTACCACTATCAATAGTTAAGAGAGATGATGGGGAATTTTGAGAGTAGTTATGAGCATACCAATCAACAAATGGGAGTTTGATGAATTTCAGGTCAATTGATCAAAATTATCTTGGCTGCATTTTGTTATTAAAACTAGTAGGGGAAAGAGAAAGAACATTGTATTTGAAATCAGAAGACCTAGACCACTAAGAGTCTCTTGACTTTGAAGAAGCCACTTAAATTCTCAGAACTATTATTTGCTTGTTTGAAAGTCTGACACAAATATATCTCTCCTGGTTGGTCTTGCTGTTCTGTCATGCGGAGCAATTGTGATCATAGATATGTGTAGACATCTTATAAAATGTCAACCCCACTATGCCAGACACTATTTATATTTTTAGTACATTATGTTTATAGATAAATCTGCCTGTGGTTTAAAAATATCTCCCATACTAATTTTTAAAGAATCGTTATTAACTAATCTGTGATTAGAGAAAACCTCTATAGGGCAGAGATAATGTAATTTTATTGATAACGGATGGTCATCATCAAATACTTTTTAAATGTCGGTAGTGTCACCTTATTAGGCAGCATTCTGGGAAATGGTTGTATTGGTTGTGTGATGAACAACGCTAGGGGGTGCCACTCATACTCCTGGTGATAGAATGAATAATCATTGTCACAATTTCCCAGCAGGTGGCAGTAAAGGGTCTTGAAGAAGGGGTTTCTTTTTGGAGCTTGAGTACCGACTATGGCCCAACAACCATAGTCTTAGGATGCGCACACAATTCGTATAACCGACTTACTAAAGCTCAAATAGAAAAGTAAAAGGCTAATAATTAGAGCTTTGGTCTTTAAACTCCTAATTCAGGTCTCCAACACCAAACTTTTCAATTGGTTAAAAAAGGTAATCTAACATTACTTCAGCTCAAAGTAATACTTAAATTCTGTGCCATTTTTGTCGGTTAATTAATTAACAAATATTTATTCAGCCCTTAAAATAAGTATAATGCCACCATCTTATAACTGTACACACCACTTGTTCAAAGTGCTTCTAACCACCTTATAACTAATGATCATCAAGTATATCAAGTATCCAAGGGACTGTTAACTTTATTTTATTTGATTTGTGTACATCAGTTAGTAGTTATCTGCAATTTGGATTAATTTTTTTCATTTCTAGTTAAATGCCTATGCTTTAATATATAATGTATTTGTTTGAAATCAGCATATGTGGGGGGAACGGGTGGTTAATAGATTTTAGCATTGATGGTTGAGAAGACAAAAAATATAAATTTATAAAATATAGTGTATTAATAGCCAGGATCTATTGTAAGTACTTTACATGTATTAACTAGCCTAATCAGTGCATGAACCTTCCAATTATTATCATATTACTAGAGGCGTGGTGCATGACATTCATGCACTGGGGTGGGATCCCTCAGCCCAGCCTGCACCCTCTCCAGTCAGGGACCTCTCGGGAGATATCCAAAACCAGCAGTTAGCTATCCCCTGAGGGGTCCTTAGCACTGCCCTGGAGGCAGAAAGGGCTCCCACCACCGCTGCTAAGCTTGCCAGCTATGAGCCCGGCTTCTGGCTGAGTGATGCTCCCCTGTGGGAGAACACTGACCACCAGAGGGCAGATCCTGCATTGAGCATCTGCCCCCTGGTGGTCAGAGTACATTGGAGTGACCAATTGTTCTGCTGTTTGGTTGATTTGCATATTAGACTTTTATTATATAGGACTATTCCTCATTTACACTTCAGGGCTAGGAGGCATAGAAAATTTAAATAACTGTCTAAAGTTGCACAACAAGGAAACAAAGTTTTGAACTCAAGACCTGTACAAAGACTTGCTTTTTAACCAGGACACTAACTTGCCACTCACTGAAGCAGGCAAGGTTTTGGCATGATGAGAAAATGGAGAAAAAATACAAGGGGGAGAGAATGAGTGAACAAGTAGGAAAGGTGGCCAGTGTTCAGAGGATAGTAATAATCCAAGTTAATTCAGTTCAGGGTTTGGAAAGGTGAGTTGTTGGTCTCAATTATGGGAATATTTGTGGAGGCAGAAAGGCCTTGAGGCCAAGCTAAGTTTGACTCTGCTGTCTAGATCTTTGGGATCCATTGTTTGGGCAGGAAAATAACATGATTAAAGTTTTGTTTTGTTTTTAAAACTATTGGTTATGTGTGGGTGGGTCAGCGGAGGATGTGTGTGTGTGGGAGGAATGTGTAGACATGACACTTGTTTCTACAGAGGAATGAATGGATCTTAATAATACATCCAATTTGGGACATTGGGGAAAAGGCTGTACCAGAAGTTTTAAGCCTATTTGATAAAAAGAATGGTAAGGTAGGGGTGGAGGTTCGGGTGGGGGAGTGGGAAGAGAGCAGCCAAAGAACTTATATGCATACTAGGGGCCCGGTGCATGAAATTCATGCACTGGGGGTGGGTGGTCCCTCAACCCAACCTGCCCCCTCTCACATACTGGGAGCCCTCAGGGGATGTCCAACTGATGGTTCACCCCCAGCCTGTCCAAGGCCTAAAGCCTCTGGTGAGGCTTTAGGCCTTAGGCACCCAGTCATCACCCTGCTCAGCTCAGCCCCGACTGCCTGCGACCACTGGGCCCCGGGGGCCAGGGCTCCCTGCTGCTGCCACCACCTCTGCTGCTACAGCTGCTTTGCCTCACAGCGTCCGAGGGCTGGGCGCTTGCCGCCACCACTGCTTCATCTCCACCCCTGGGACCCGGCACTCTTGCCACTTGCCCCCGCCCTCACTCCTGATTGGCTGGTAGAATAGCCAATCAGGAGCAAAGGTATGGTCAAATTTGCATGTTTCTCTTTAGTTATATAGAATATGTATAACCAAGGCCCAGACGGTAGTGTGGTAAAGTTCTAGGGCAGTGGCTGGCAAACTTATTAGTCAACAGAGCCGAATATCAACAGTACAACAATTGAAATTTCTTTTGAGGGCCACATTTTTTAAACTTAAACTTCTTCTAAAGCCACTTCTTCAGAATAGACTCGCCCAAGCTGTGGTATTTTGTGGAAGAGCCACACTGAAGGGGCCAAAGAGCCGCCTGTGGCTCGCGAGCCGCAGTTTGCGGACTAGTGGGGGTAGTGGATGGAGTGGGGTTTGGGAGGAAGGTGTCCATGGGGAAGAGAGGGGACATCTATAACACTTTACAAAAGAAAAAATAAATTTAAAAAAGAGTGGCTATATCATAACAGAAATGGGAAAGTAAAGAAAACCACTATTTTAGGTGATTTCTTTGTTCTTTTTGCTCATTTTTAATTTTCTAAAATGCTAGTTTGAGATATTCATGAAAAGTCTAGGTAGAAATATCAGTTTATTTGTCTTTTCTTCAGAATTTTTCTCCATTTTTATTTAACTTCTGTGTTTATCTCATTTACCCATCACTGATTGTACTCTGTTATTATTTAGCATATATCTTCGATTTTGGGTAAAATCACAGAAGCAGTTAGGTCAAATTTCCTTTCATTACATAGTCTTCATTCATGTTTTGTGCTTAGCCATAGTTGGTTTTGTTTTCTATTTATTCCGGCACACTGAAAAACAAAACAAAACATGACAACATAAAAAGGAACAGCCCCCTCAACAAACAACTAAAAGCAAAACCAAAATATGAATTTGATATTGAGTATATAGAGTTAAATTTTTTTCTATTGGTATTCAAGGGAACTCATATTTTTTTAGGCCCTTTTCTGTGTCTGGGAGCTATGCTGAGCAATCCTGATAAAGTCTCATTTGATAGGTTGTGTTTTGAGATTGAGAACATCTGATTTGCCTATAGGTATTATTAAGTATGTTCTGTTGCTGACTCCCAAATTTATAGCCAATGAACATCAAATGCATTTAAGATATAATTTAGTCTCCCCTGCTTGTGTACGCTTCTTTGATGCATATTACCTCATACATGATTGGTGAATAGGGGGACTATGCAGGAATATGGTTTCTTAAGCTCATTAATTTTTAAGTAATATAGAGCAAGCTTTCTCACAATTACAAAGTACGCTTTAGTCATCTATGAGGATTATAAGAAATATATGAAAAGTTAACTCGAGTGCCTTTCCTTTAGTGCAAGTATTAGTTTGTTTAGTGGTTTTAAGAACCATCGTGATTTCTACTATTCTGTATCTGGCAACATTGAGAATGCAGCTGGAGAAACTGGCAGATCATTGTCTCCTGTGCTACAAGGATGTGTTGCTTACTTGTTTAATGTTTTTATTTTTTAAAAGCTACATCATAGTTTTCCATCTTCAAGTGAATGCCCTTCAGGCCCTGTATCTTGAAAGAGGTGGAGAAGTCAGATACATAGGCCTATAGAGGTTTAACTGTTCTAGTATTTTAGTTCAGACTGTTGTCTGGAGCTTGTGAATGTTCTGACTTCTCATCTTGTTTTTCCCTATAAGCCTTGGTATTTTTTACTGCCCCCCCCTTTTTTTACACATCAGTGTTTTTTAAGGAATGCAAATATAGTATTAGAACTGACACACCTGTAAAATAAACCAATGCAATATGGCTAAGACCTATAAAAGAGTAAGTCCCAACTTAAGAAAAAAAAAAAGCACATTTGTACTTTGTTCTCTGTATGCGAGTGTTTGGGGACAATTTTTCTATTATTTGAAACGTGTCCATACCAAACCAGTTTTCCAATAAGTATAATACTGGTCTTGCTGATTGCTTTTATGTTCATCTGTTTAATTTCTCTTTGAATATTATCACCAATCACAAATATTGAGCATGTTGCCTGACCAGAGCAGTTGCAGTTTTATAACATAGTGATATCTTTGTGTCATCCATAAAAGAAATACTAAACATTGATTATGTGAAGGTTAAAATATATGCCAGGTACTTTGTCAAAGTACTGATCGATGATATCTACCTATTTTTTATTTTTTAAATTTAGTTATTGTGATAAAACACCTCTAATAGGAGTCCTATAATTATCCTGAAAGATAGATGCCATCATGACTTAGAAATGAGGAAAGTGAAACTCAAAGAGATGAATTAACTTTCCCAGGGAGGAAAATATCACAAAGTATAGGACCAAGACTTGGAAGAAATATTTTATTCTAGATAAATCACATATTCCTATTATGATGTCTCTGTTTTTACCTAAATATGCTTTACTCATACCTATGGAGCAATTCTCAAAAATAACTTTATTATTTTCCTCAAAGGTACCTTTGAACTGTGTTTATGGACACATTCTAATTTTAATTAGTGATGCAACTTTCATTTGAATTATTTGAGACTGTTAGGCTTTTTGCCTTTTATTCATTTGCCCAATCCTTTCTCCACCTCATGCTTTTTAAGCACTTTTCTGTCATTTTTGGTATTCGCACACTTCGACCCTGTATCTACACAGTCCAGCTGAGTCTCAGAGAATCTCATCATTGAAGACATCTTGCTTTCTTTCAACAAATACACATTTATTGCTTCCTACATAGCAGTCAGTATGCAAGGCATTGGAGAGCCAATCGATGGTGGTGATATGCTGAATTCTGCTTGTCCAACTTTGCTGTGCCGTGACCTTCGTGTGAACTCCATGAGAGCAAGAACGCCTTTCCATTCAACAGAATGTACTTGATTGGCGTGTTCACTGTAAATTCGTATGTGTATTCCAGGAGCATAGTAAATATTTAGCAAATATGTGCTGAATGGATATCTCATTATTAACCAACGGGAGAAAAGCAAAATGGCTGACCATTTAAAAATATACAGGGTCTCCCAAAAGTATGTATGTACAATTTAACAGCTGATAGCTCAATTTTGAAATTGAAATGTATTTTAATAAATACCGCCTTTATAATTATGCAAGGTGTGTGTACATATTTTTTGGGGACACCCTATGTGTATTCTGTACTTTGGGTAATGATTTGATTTTGCTGGATGTAGACTATTAGTTGGTCTGAGACTGTCTTTTAAACATTGTGTTTATATCACTGCCATGCATGTGATAGGCCTTCAAAAATATATGAATATCTATAAAATAATCAATCACTATGATTATTTAATTGAATAGGAATAGCAAAGGTGACCTCCTTTGTCTCCTTTACTGGAAAACAAATTAGGCTGGGAATTAAAAAAACAACAACAACAACACACTTGCTGTCAGATTTGCTGTTTTGAAGCCTTATCCAAGGCATAGGATATGGTTACATAGTTGAGATTTCCAAGTCTTCAATGCATCATGATAAATGAGGGAGATATACTGATAATAGTATAATTAAACATACTAAATTTTACCAGTAGTAAATGTTGTCTAATATGTCAATAGAGCAAGTATTTAAAATCCTGAAAATTAAGATAATCCTGAGATTAATTAAAATTTGATTATTCAATCAATGATTATTGGAAGCCAGTTCTAAACTGTACGAATAGAGACATAAGTAAGAGTTATTTTACCTTATTTTTTCATAGATACTTGGATTTTGTCTTTTTTTTTTTTAGTAAAATTCAATTTAACTGAAAACATTCTCTCTTGTCTGGTAGCTGTGTTTTGTCATGACTTGATGATGTTATGTAGGTCTGACTTCAGTGATAAAAGCATTTAATTGGACAGCATACATTTTTAGATAATCCAGAATATCTTTATCATGTATTTATTTGCCTGCCTACCATTATTCCACTAATGTTACCATTATTGGGAATGTCACTCTTAACTTGAAGCAGTTTGCAATTAAAGATATTACTACTGCTTCAGATTCATCCATTCTAACTTTCATTTTCCCTCTCAAATTTCACATAATTTATAATGACTTTAATTGGTTATCCATGTGACTCATTCTATTTCAAAGTCCCCTCATAAGCCCCCTGCTAATGCATTTTACCTCTGCAGAGACTGCCTGTGGCCTGCAATTTAGAAACAAAAACTCAACATAGGTTATTAAATGATATTATGCCATCCTCGATGCTCTCCGGAAAACTTTCATGGCCCTATTTCAATATGAAATACTCAACTTTAGTATTCTCATCACATTAAAATAACAGCTAGTGCAGAATTCTGAGCAATTATGACATACCCTAAGTTGCTAATGTATTTCTCTTTCAAGTGCCTGTTCCATTTCTATTGTGATGAAGCATTTTATTAAAAAAAACCCTCCTTTCTACACTGTGCATTAATACAGAGATTATGTGGTGAAGGGGGACTTCTTTAAGCAGGTTGTAGTTTTTCTTGGTAGGAAAAATCAAAGCAATAAACTTCTTGATTATGGTGGAGGAGGGGACCTATTTACTAGTTAACTTTTACTTGTCTTGTCCTATTTGTCTGCCTCTCACTCCCAATCCTCATTTAGAAGTCTCATGTCTCAGGTGATGTAGGTGACTGTGAATGTGTGATTGGGAGCAGAGAAGTTGCCATAACAAGTGTGAAGTGTCTTACTAATTGTGACTCCAAAGAGAGCTAATTGTGACTCTGACACACGTTTCTCTGAGCAGAAATGCGGGTAGGAAACTGAGACTGTCAAAGGAAAGTAAAACTAGGTAAAGGTCAGTCATTCTTTTGTTGTAGGGAGGATAATTCATCAGCTAAAAGGGAATGAGGAAGTATGTGTGTGGGGGTCAATGTAGGTGGTGGGATAAAGCCTTACACAGTTATGTGCATTCAAAGGGAGAAGACGATGCCCAACGAAACAGAATGATTTGATTAGGCAACCTCATTTCCTCCATAAACAGTGTCTGTTTATATATATAGTTGATGAATTAATTGAATGAATGGAGTGTCCAAGATCAACAAAGACAGACACTAGTTAAAGTGGTAAGGACATCCTATCTAATAAATTAGTAATGTGCAAATGGACTGAACCTCTGCTACATGCACAAGCCACACCCACTAGCCTATCAGGAGTGAGTATGCAAATCAACACAACCAAGATGGCTGTGGCCACAGAGAGAGCAGGAGGCTTGGGTTTCCCCAGCAATAGAGAAAGCCAAGCTTTCTGCCTGCCTTGGCCTCTGCTTAAGGCTACAAAGTTTCAATTATAGAAAGTAAATAAATCCCAAGAAAAATGGCAGCAGCCATGGAGCTGCAGAGAGCAAGAGGCTTGAATTGTCCCCAGCAATGGAGGAAGCCAAATTTCCACAGCCTTGGAGTGCCTTGTCTCCACTTTGGGTACAAAGTGTCAATTATAAAAGATAAATAAGTCCCTGATACCAGGGACTTTGCTCAGGTCCCCTTTGATTGGCCAGCCTGAAAACCACCACAGTTCTCTTGCCCAGGCTGCACCATGCCCCAAAGGAACCCCCACCCTGATCCAGGACACTCTTCAGGGCAAACCAACTAACCCCACCCATGCACCAGGCCTCTATACTGTCTAATAAAATAATATGCAAATTGACTGCCACTACAACACACAAGATGGCTGCCCCTGTGTGGACACAAGATTACCTCCACAAGATGGCCAGCAGGGGAAGGCAGTTGGGAGGGACCAGATCGGCAAGAGAGAGCAGTTGTGGGCAATCAGGCCAACAAGCAAAGGCAGTTGGGTGGGACCAGGCCTGCAAGGGAGGGCAGTTGGAGGAAATCAAGCCTGCAGGGGAAGGTACTTAGGAGTGATCATGTCAGCAGAGGAGGGAAGTTGGGGGTGATTGGGCCTGCAGGGATGGGCAGTTGGGGGAGACACAATCTACAGGGGAGGGCAGTTAGGGGTGACCATGCCTGCAGGGGAGGGTAGTTACGGGTGACTAGACCTGCAGGGGAGGGTAGTTAGGGGCAAACAGGCTGGCACGGGAGCAGTTAGAATCAATCAAGCTGGTAGGGGAGTGGTTAGGGGGTGATCACGCTGGCAGGCAGAAGCGGTGAGGGGCAATCAGGAAGGCAGGCAGGCGAGCAGTTGGGAGCCAGCTGTCCTGGATTGTGACAGGGATGTCAGACGGGCTGTCAGACATCCCTCAAGGGGTCCCAGATTGGAGAGGGTGCAAGCTAGGCTGAGGGACACACCCACCCTGTGCATGAATTTTGTGCACTGGGTCACTAGTATATCCTATCTAATAAAAGAGTAATACGCAGATTGACTATCACTCCAACACACAAGAGGGCTGCCCCCATGTGGTCAAAGATCCTGCCCCCCAGGTGGACACAAGGTGGCCACCATAAGATGGCCAGCAGGGGGGGACAATTGGGACTTTCCAGGCCTGCAAGGGAGGGCAATTGTGGGCCATCAGGCCAGCATGAGAGGGCAGTTGGGAGGGACCAGGGCTGCAAGGGAGGGCAGTTGGGGGTGACCAGGGTGGCAGAGGAGGGAAGTTGGGGGCAAACAAGTTGACAGGGGAGCAGTTAGATATCAATTAGGCTGGCAGGGGAGTGGTTAGAGGGTGATCAGGTTGGCAGGCAGAAGTGGTTAGGAGCAATCAGGGAGGCAGGCAGGTGAGCAGTTTGGAGCCAGCAGTCCTGGGTTGTAAGAAGGATGTCCGACTGCCCATTTGATCCCGAGCCTAAACTGCCAGTTGGACATCCCTCAAGGGGTCCCAGATTGGAGAGGGTGCAGGCTGGGCTGAGGGACACCCTCCTGCCCCCCGTCCCCCAGCAATGAATTTCATGCACTAGGCCTCTAGTATATATATATATACGTGTGTGTGTGTGTGTGTGTGTGTGTGTGTGTGTGTGTGTGTATTTTTTCTTAATTTCTGAGAGGAAGGGAGAGGGAGAGAGATAAATAGAAGTATCAATGATGAGAGAGAATCTTTGATTGGTTGCCTTCTGCACGGCCCCTGCTCTCTACTGGGGATCTAGCAGGCAACACCAGGGCATGTGCTCTGACCAGCAATGGAGCCCTGACCACTTGATTAATAGGTCAACATTCAGCCACTGAGACATGCCATGTTAAGAACAGCTTTTTGTCAGTAAGATTCTATATTAGGAATTTAGTATATTATATTCAATAGAGTCAAGAGCCATTGAGAAATAAACTCAACTTGATTTATACAGACATGACTGGTGACTGGGCCTTTTAAAGAAAGAATGGGGGAGTAGGGAGAGGGTGAATGGGATCTCAATAGCATCGGGGAAGTGAAAAATGACAAAAACCAGAAATGGGGGCAGTGGGTTCATGTGACACCCATCAGGATCTGTTAACTGGTGCTTGTCAAAGTCAGGTTCCTATCCTTCCACAGAGGCTGGCTGTAGGATCCCAGCTTCAGGTAATGACTGGAAGAAACAATGATATTTTTGGTAGCCTTTAGTTTGTCAGGTAGACACTTTAAAGGGGGTTAGAGTCATCCTAGGGATACATCCTGAGGTGTTCAAAATGATGTTAGTTTTTGTCCAAATCTTTAGAGGCTGAGGCTGAGGCCTGGCTGAGAAGAGGGCTCAATGGGGTCTGGCTAGTTTAGAGGGAGGGGGTCATTGTCAGATGAAAATGCCACTCACCCTGCAGGCTCTTTCATATAGGTCACCTCATTTTTATATGCACAACATAGATAGGAGTTCTGATCTCTTATATTACAGATGAAGAATCTAAAATTCATAAAATTAAGTAGCATCTAATAAGTAAATGACTTGAGATGCAAAATTACTTCATATTTGTTTCTAACATTTTTTTTTCCTGTTCCATTGATGCAAACATGGTTTCTTTGTAAGGAGTAAGGGATTGCTGAAGAAAGAGTCAGGAGTAGCTGAGGTTTCAGATTTTCACCATTCTTTCTGGCCATTTCTTTTGAATGACCAAACTTTAGGTGAGTGACTAGCAATTAGTAAAGGAGTAAACCTTTTAGGGACTTAAAAGATTAATGAGCATGGAGAAGTAAGGAGGATTTAGAGACAGGAGTTCAGAATGGTTGCAAGGTAGGGCAGTTTGAAGGTTCAGGGCAGTATGATTCATTAAGGTTCAGGGCAGTATGATTCATTAAGGACTATATAACATTAGTATTTAAATATAAGCTATATATTTTAAATGGCTTTTCTCATGTGGAACACTATAATTATTAACAATTTAATAAGTCATCCATTTGTGCTTAGTTTTTTTTGAATACTTTGATGATGAAATTATATCTGTATAGGACACTGTTAGGGACAAATAAGAGAAACACACACTGAAAATGGCCTACAAATAAACATATATTACAACATGAGAGAAGCAGTCTGGTGGTAGATTTGGATTTCATGTTTCTCCTCTGTTTTGGCTGTTTTTTCCTGACAGCCTGGGAGAAGCATAGCTATAAGTCTATATATCACATCCTTAAGCAATAATATCTGAAGTTAGGAAAGATAATTTATTTTTCTGGCCTCATTTTTAATAATAAAGGGGTGGGAAATCCCTCTAATTCATCCAGCAGACTTTCCTCAATTTTAATTGGCTAGAATTGTTTCATATGAACCCCCCTACACCAATCTTTTGTGAATATGACATTTTGGTCATTTCCCTGACTAATCAACTTTTTTTTTTTTTTCATGCTGAGGTGGAGATTAACCAATAAAGTTGATCTGATTGGCCAATAAAATTGATTGGCCAATAAAATTCAGTATTTATGTCCAGCCGGTGTGGTTCAGCGGCCCAGCATAGACCTATGAACCAGGAAGTCATGGTTCGATTCCCCAGTGGAGTACATGCCTGGGTTACAGGCTTGATCTCCAGCAGGGGCTTTGCAGGAGGCAGCCAATCAATGATTCTCTCTCATCATTGATGTTTCTATCTCTCTCTCCCTTTTCCTTCCTCTCTGAAATAATAAAACAAATACTTAAAAAAAAATCCAGTGTTTGTATATTAAGGAAGAATGGGGGTGATACGTAGTCAAATGTGGCTGCCCCAGGCTTGTTGAATGTGCCCATTTTGACAAAGTATATAAACAATATCAAAAGTCAGTATTTCTGAAGCACTTAGGGATATTATATTTACATGCTTTGTATGTATGACCTAATTTCATCCTTCAAGGTTCCTTATGAGTTTGATGCTGCTTTATAGAAGGGGATGCAGAGAGATTTTGAAGTGTTTAAATGACTCGTCACAGTCCCAAAGCCTGCTCCGGGGCAGAGGTGGGACTGGAACCCAGGCTGGCTGACCGGCCACAGTCCTCTTTCTCTGTCAAGTCACCATCAGAGAAAACAACACCGTGCATAGTGTGTTACGTGTGAGAATGGTAGGTAAGGATACTAACTTCCTTTGCAAATAGGCCATGTCTTGGCCAGTCTCTTAAGAAATACTTGATTTTTTTTAATGTTATATTCATTCAGCTTTTATTGTCTTTTTTTTAAAAAAAAAAACACACACACATAAATAACCAATTAAGAGATGGTGAGGTAAATCAATTTGCCTGAGCTCCCTTAGCTATGAAGTGTCCAACACGGAGTTTGTGTGAAGGCTTATTTTGAGTGCATGCCCTCCACTCTGCGATCGTTGGGGGCGGTAGTGACGGGATGGCAGGGGTAGGGAACAGATTTGGAGAAAAACAACTTGTGTAAACCTAATGAGCCCTCCAGAAGCTTATAATGTAAATGTAGCTAACTGTTTCAAGGAAACATATTCAATTGCCTTTATGTATTTATCTCTTTTCCAAATTAGACGGGAAGAATGTTCTCAAGTTTAAGGAGGCCAAGAAAAATATTTATTTGATTTCTAGGCGAGTTGGGTGAAAAATAGAAATGGAGGTCCGGGTATTCTTTAGAGGGAGAAGCTGAAATGAAAAACAAGGACTATTGATTTGAAATTGACGGCGGAGACAGGTGAAATATTGAAATGCGGCGGGCTTACTAATCAGGGCTCCAACCTGAGGCATGCCTAGCCCGAGAGGCGAGTTCCACCAGTTACTCACCTCTGGATGCTGTCTTCCTGAGGCTCCACAGTCAATTAAAAGTCAGGATGGAGACTGAGGTCCCCAGGGTATAAAACTGTGTGCTTATTCTGTAATTACTGTTTCTTAGATAGCCATTCCATTAGGTTTGTGTGTGTGTGTGTGTGTGTGTGTGTGTGTGTGTGTTTTAATGCCAGTTACTCTCATCAATATTGTGCATTTTTCGAATGGTCAAATTCATAAACATATATATATATATATATATATATATATATATATATATATTTATTAGTGTGTGTAGAAGTGTGTGTGTATATATAACACATATATAGATGCACATAAAAACTTCAGAAAGCCATTCCATCATTCCATGTTGTGTCAAAGTGTTTGCTGAAATTTATGAATATTTTAAGTCGACTTGTTCTTTGCTGCTTTTTTCCTCTAAGAATAAAATGTGCTCCGTGATAAAACATTGGGCTTATTATTCACACTTGGCATCACTGCAGACTAATTAGCCAGTGTTTAATTTCTCAAGACTACAAAACAATATCTGTTGTCTCTCTGTTACACAAAATGAACAGCTGAACAGCTCTCCCACCTTATTTTTTAAACAAACTCCCAGGACGGAAGCATTCATAATTTATGATATCTCCCATCAAAATGTATCCTCTGAACATAGATAAAATCAACAGTTGGAACAGGGTTGCTCCGGTTCCAGCTCAGGGGCCGTGATTGAGATGCGTGCACAGGCTTGCTTCTTTATTTTCGTTTTCTCCAATCTGTAACTGAAGAGATGAAGGCTGCTGAATACCTAACGGTGTTCGTTAGCCTCTGTTTTGCATGGCCCCGCACAACTTGAGTTATACCATTTCTTGTTTAAAAGCTGCTGAGTAAATTGCCTCCCCTATTTGTAATACACCATCAGGAGAGGATCATCACATTGTAGCTACACGTTCTCTTGTATCTCCGTGGTTGATTGCCATGTCTTCTTTGAGGATTACTAAGCAGATAATCTGCTTTGGTTTCTGAGGACAGGGGACACATTTCATTTGTGGAAAGAGCTTTTGTGAGCTATGTTGGAGAATGTATTCCCCGGGAAGCATTTCCATGTTTGCTGGTATTTATGACAACTGAGTTTATGAATGTGTGGCAAAGTGAGAGTGTTCAAACAGGGTAGTTTGTTCTAGCTCTGCCATCAACTAATATATAGTCTTATGGAAATACAAATGGATTTGAGAGCAGCTTTGCTTTTTCTGGAAATGAGATTGAATGGTTCCTTTTTTTTTTTTAAGGTTTCTTTGTTTCCTTTTTCTTAGTCCCTATGGTTTGGTGACACCAGTCAAAATTGTTTCTCCAGTGTTCAGAATTCACAGCACGGGGCCGGTTGGATACTGAGTGGCTCCCTGCCAGCCCATGGCAGTTCCAGGCAGGGAGGCCAGTGGCCGCTGAGTGCTGGGGAGAAACTCCTTCTTGTGCCCAAGTTGGTAGTGGTTTCCTGGTAATAAACTTGGATTCTGCAGCCCAAACGATACCTTCAGCAAATCATCCAACATCTGTTTTATCTCCAACATTATTTCACACTCAGTGAAGCCCAGTTCTCTATTTATAAACTAAATATCGAAATATCTTTACATTCCCTTTAGTGTCAAAGCAAATTTTTGGGTAATTTTACTTGCAAACATTTTTTTATTTTTGTTTGTGAGCATGCAAACATGTTGAGTTGACAGAATAGTTATCCATGCCAGAGGCTGCGTGATGCTATAGAGCACAGTCTGAAATTAGGCAGATTTTATTTCAAATCCTGCTCACATACTTTCTGCGTGCGTGCGCACACACACACACACACACACATATTAGGCTCAGTGCATAGATTCCAGATTCGTGCTAAGGTGGGGTCCCTCGGTTTGGCCTGTGGGGATTCGGCCAAAACTGGCTCTCTGACATTCTCCAAAGGGTCCCAGATTGTGAGAGGGCAGTTCTCAGGCAATGCAGCCCAGAATCCGGCTTCCTCCTCTCTGGTTCTGGGCGGGTCACCCAAGAACCCCGCTGCCAAATTACCAAGCTTGGTAGCTCCTGTCTTGAGCATCTCTGCCCCCTGGTGGTCAGTTCGTGTCATAGCTACTGGCCCATTGGCCAGTTGCTTAGGCATATATACTGGTATCTATACTAATAAATGGTAATATGGATATTTGTCAGGATACCCTCACAGTAACAACCGAACAGCAGGCTGCATGGGGCGACAATGCTGGCAAAGGGGTTAGTGAGGGATGACCAAATGACTGAACAGCAGGCTGCATGGGACGACCAGGCCAGCAAAGGGGTGAGGGATGACCAAATGACCGAACAGCAGGCTGTGTGGGGTGACCAGGTTGGCATTGCGGGCAGTGAAGGGTGCCAGCAGGGAGGGGAATTTGGGGGTGACTAGGCTGGCGGGTCTGGGAGAGACAGTTGGGGGTGATCAGGCTAGCAGGCAGAGGTGGTTAGGAGTGATCAGGCAGGCAGGTAAGCAGTTAGGAGCCAGTGGTCCCGGATTCTGAGAGGATGCCCGACTCCCGGGATCAGGCCTAAACTGGCAATCGGACATCCCCCAAGGGGTTCTGGATTGAAGAGTGTGCAGGTTGGGCTGAGGGGACCTCCCACCCCCATGCACAAATTTTATACACACACACACACACACACACACACACACGCACACACGCACGCACGCACGCACACACATACAGAGAAGAAGGGAGAGGGAGAGAGAAATAAAAACACCAGTGATGAGAGAGAATCGATGGATTGGCTGTCTTCCACATGCCCCCCACTGGGGATCAAGCCTACAACCCTGGAATGTGCCCTGACCAGGAATCAGATCGTGACTGCCTGATTTATAGGTCGACACTCATCCACTGAGCCATGTTGGCTGGGCCACACTTGCTATCTTGAACAAGTGATTCACTTCTCTATTCCTTGATATTCTTTTCTTTAAAATGGAAATAACAGAAGTGCTGCTTACCTAGTAAGTGTTCGAATAATATGTCATCATCCTTAATATTACTGAAAAGCCAAGTTAAAATTATACCATTTTTTAATAATATATTAACCAGGCTTCCTTAAGAGGCTTGCCAAGAGGATTTGGCTTCGTGAAGAACAGTGCTCTGGTAAGATGTCAGGATGCTCATTTTGAGGCAGTTATTAGTTTTGGAAAGCTATCCCTGCACCGCTGATTGCATTCTGTTGAGTTCCCCCACCCTTTGCCAAAGGCAGATGGCAGCTGGTAAGCTTGGCATTCTGGCCCTTTGTGGAATTTAGGCTTCCTGCTCCTCTGAATTACATGTTTGCCATCATTAGCATCATGGTGCAGGGCTTCACCGAGTGGCAGAACGAGGAATGAGGGGTAATTACTCAGTTGATTACGTAACCAACTCAGAACTGTTTAACTCCTGAAATCAGTGCAAAGTTCAGTCTCCCTTTCAAAGGCTTCCTTCCTCTTTTGCTGACCCTACTCAGCTTATCTGTTTTCTTCTCCACTCTCTTTCATCCTTCACTCAAATGCACATCATCTATATAATAAAAGCCTAAGCAACCATTACGATGACATTTCTAGAGCGACTGGTCACTATGATGCGCACTGACCAACGGGGGGGCAGATGCTTAACACAGGAGCCACACCCTGATGGTCAGTGCACTCCTACGAGGGGAGCGCTGCTCAGGCAGAAGTGGGGCTCAGGGCTGGCGAATGCAGCGGCAGTAGCAGAAGCCTCTCCTGCCTCCATGGCAGCTAAGGAGCAGCAAGCAGGCAGGCGGTATGGAGCAGGGAGTCCCGAACTATGAGAAGCAACAAACCACACTGAGGTACCCACACCCACCCCAGTGCATGAATTTTGTGCGCAGGGCCTCTAGTATATAATAACCACCAATTACTCAATTTTCTTTCCTCTTGAGTACTTCTATTTCTTTCTTACATATCTACACATTGAGTATGTATCACCTTGCTCTTCTGCAAACCTTGCTGCCTGTGACTTTCACCCCGTGAACTGAGCCAGCCCCCCTTTGATAGGGACTGCAAGACTGGAGAACCAAGAAGTCGTGATGAGTTTTGATTTCTAAACAGCACTTGTAGCCCAGCCAGCATGGCTCAGTGGTTGAGCATCGACCTGTGAACCAGGAGGTCAGTGTTCAGTTCCCTGTCAGGACACATGCCTGGATTGTGGGCTCTATCTATCCCCAGTGTGGGGCGTGCAGGAGGAAACAGATCAATGATTTTCTCTCATCACTGATGTTTCTGTCTCTCTCTCCTTCTGCCTTCCTCTCTGAAATCAATAAAAATGTATTAAAAAAAAACAAACACAAACAGCACTTGTAAACAGAGTACCGAGAATGGATAGTCTTGAATGCTAGTATTGTAGTGTCAAAATCCTGGCACTGGAAAGAAAGGAGAATCTTCATTACAAATGTCTTTTTCAATATCAATAACTAATGACTCGCATTAAAGAGTTACTAAAATAGGATCCATGGAAGGAAAAAGAATGTACCTGCCATAAATATGTTTTACCTTTTCCTAAAAATGGAAGTCTGCACCTCATTGTTGGCAAGGTTGAAAACAGAAGTATGTCAAGTGTGTCGCTTACATGGTTACCTTTTCCTTCCTTGTGCTGTAATTCTGGGCAGGATCCAGAAGACAATTGGCAAGCCTGCCCCGCCATCCCTACCACCATAATCTCTACTACCACCATCTTGGAAACATTCTAGAGCAAGATGGATTTTATCTTTGTTTCCCAGCTATATACTCAGAGGCACCAGAATGACTGATTATAGGGAACAGAATAAGGAAGTCTCGTTGGCCACAGAAGACCCAAGTTGTGCTCGTCTCCTGTCATCACTGACTGTCATGTAATGTGTTAAGATTTAGAAAGTGCTCTGATAATTCCTTCATTCTGATGTAGATATTATAGGAGAATAAACCACTGAACCACTTTGGGGTGTGTGTGTGTGTGTGTGTGTGTGTGTGTGTTTTGAAAGTCATCAATGCTTCAACTAGGAAAACCAGAAACACTACCAGCTAGATCATGAGGGAGGGACTGCTAATCCTCTAAGTATAACCAGAGCCAGTGGGAACCAAGGTGGTGATTGGGAACCACTGTGCATTGATCAAGCTATGGAAACAGACCTTATGGAATGCCAGTGTTGGAGATGCTCATCAGAGGACATGACACCAGCTGACCTGCAAGCTGGGCTCTAGCAATAAGAAGCTTCATATCGCCTCCTCTGTGCTTAGAATGTATCCTCTTCCCACCATTGCTACAATGGGAACTGTTTTTAAGGTCAAGGGCTTGAGAGACTAAAGTGTTGTTAAGAAAGTAGAAGTCAACTATCATACAAATGTATATGGTATTAAATAAACTATTCCGAAATATTTAATTTACCTAAATATGTTACCATGTATAGTCTGCAAATGCAAAAATTTATTTGTAGTTGCACTGTGAAAAAGATAGCCTGTATAATAAAAGGCTAACATGCAAATCAACTTAACAGCAGAAGGATCAGTCACTATGATGTACACTGACCACCAGGGGATAGATGCTCATTGTAGGAGCTGCCCCCTAGTGGTCAGTGCACCAGAAGCCGAGCTCATGACTGGTGAGTGCAGTGGTGGTGGCAGGAGCCTCTCTCACCTCCACAACAGCACTAAGGATGTCTGACTGATGGCTTAGACCCACACCGGAGCCAGCCCCCTAAAGGTCTTGAAGCCAGGCTGAGAACCCCCCCCCCCACCAGTGAATGAATTTCATGCATCGTGTCATATATATATATATATCCTATCTAATAAAAGAGTAATATACAAATTGACCATATCTTCGCTACACCCAATAAGCTACACCCACAAGCCAGGCCCACCAGCCAATCAGGAGTGATATGCAAATTAACACACAACCTAGATGGCTGTTGCCCATGGCAGCACCATCACTGGGTTCCCAAGGCCAGGAAAGGCCTTGCCAAGAGGCTTTTACCAGCCTTGGCAGGCAGGTTGAGGCTGGGGTGGAGCCAGCCAGTGATTGGCCCCATGGCAGGGAGATCGCTGGCTGAGGTCCCCTGGCTGAGGCCCCCTGCCCAAGGATGAAAGCCCCAGCCAGAGGCTTTTGGCCTTAGGCAGGCCGAGGGTGAACTGTCAGTAGAACATCCCATGAGGGCTCCCAGTATGTAAGAGGGAGCAGGTTGGGCTGAGGGACCACCCACCCCCAGTGCACAAATTTTGTGCACTGGGCCCCTAGTGTGTGTGTGTGTGTGTGTGTGTGTGTGTGTGTATAAAACAATAGCCTTAAAAACCTAAATAAGAACATGAAAAACAGGCAAAATAATGATATCAATATATAAATTAATTATGTTGCTCCATTTAAGGTTACATCTAATGTAGAGTTTTCTGGGAAAAGAGGAAAAATAAAGAAAGGATATATAATTTTATTATGAAGTGAGGAAACCATAGTTTTTATCCAGAAGGGATATTAAATTAATGTATTGTTTGGCTGTTTAATTTAGAAAATGATAAACAGTTAATGATGACTTGCATTCTAATTTTATGAATATCCAAAAATTTTTAATAGTGTTGTTTCATATACCATGCATGGCAATAGTCTAAAACAGTGATTTTTAACTGGTGTTCTGCAAGAATTTTAAAAACATGCAATACCTGATTATTTAGTTAGGGGTAATGATCTCTTTTCCCTTGGATTTTGCTAAATAAAAAAAATGATATTAGCCAATGCAGCAATAGCCATCCTGTGTTAATGACTTCAAATGATGCTTATTTTTTTGTTAATTCAGCAATATTTATAATTTATTTTTTGATGCGCTTTGAATTTTAGTAATTAGCTTATGTGTGTCATGAGATTAAAAAGTTTTTGAGAATTGTTGATCTACAAAATTGCAGGTTGTGTTAATCTATAATATATTTATTTACATGTTTATATATATATAAATCAAAGAATACATTGTTATTTAGTGTTTATTGTTTAGACATTTCCATCATATTAGATTTTTTACCTCAGAGTAAAATGTTAAACTGTAATTTAAAGTGATGAATAAAAAGAAAAGTTTACAAATCTATCTTGGAGGGTTTCGGCTTCATTTTCATTCACTTATTCCTATTTGTCAAATCTTTGCTTTGCACAGCCATTGAATTAATGGGTAATGAAAAGATTTGTAAGTCCTGGATCGCTTTCTCAACAGATTTACCATCTAGCATTAGTAATAATACACTTATTCCCAAAGCAAGAACACAAAGAAATATATGATATTTCCATATAAGTGACAAAATGTGGTATCAGCTTGTGAATGAAATTTGATTGTATGAGTGTGCACCACATGCTGAGAATTCCACTGAAATAACACAGTGAAATTGAGTCTCTGACTCACGGAGAACCAGAGATTTTACCAGTTTTGTTCTGAAACCTACAACATTATCAGTTGCTAGATTATACCTCTATTGCTGGGGTTAGAGCCTTGCTTTGGAGCAAAGAAGATGGTTAGGTTTTGAGTTTTCATAGAATACCTATAACAAACAAGGTTGCAGTGTTTATTGATAAGAGAAAGACATGCAAATTATTTTAATCACATCCTTATTTTACAAATAAAAATAAAAAATTCCTTAAAGGTATAAGGGACTTGTTTATTAACTATTCACAGCTAGCAAGTAGCATGGCTTTGGGCTTGATGTAAATCGGGAGTGAGGGACATTCAGCCACAGGCCAAATAAGATCTACAAAATCATTGGTCTGGCCCTGCCAAGGCATTAGGGGTGAGTTAATTAAATGTTTGACCAAATATAGCAGGCTAATTTTTAAAAAATATATATTTTATTGATTTTTTTACAGAGAGACAGGGAGAGGGAAGAAAGTCAGAAACATCGATGAGAGAGAAACATCAGTCAGCTGCCTCTTGCACACCCCCTACTGGGAATGTGCCTGCAGCCAAGGTACATGCCCTTGACCTGAATCGAACCCAGGACCTTTCAGTCCACAGGCAGACGCTCTATCCACTGAGCTAAGCCGGTTTTGGCAGCAGGCTAATTTTTAAGTTAATAACTTTGTTTGGCCCACAGATGATGTTATAAATATACAAATGGCCCTTGCCAGAAAAAAGGTTCCTCACTCCTGGTCTAAAGCAACTTTTCAACTTAAGTAGAAAAATCTTAAAACACTTCATTTTAGGAAATAAAAACATGTATTTTTTAGGTCAAATTATGAGTGCTTTTATTTTAAATGTGCCTATTTATAGTTTATTATATCTAAATATCCACTATATTATTTTATTATAATGGAAAGGGACTTAAAAATTAAAGAGTAGAACTGTTTTAGTATGTTCTGTCTCCCCAGGAGTTATAATCTCTATATCAGAGAGGACATTTATAAGATAAGGAGTGTTCCACTGTTTCTTTAATATTTTGTGGTTAATTGGAAGAATTTAATTTCTATCTTTTTAAATATTGAAATTATTATTATTAAAGATAAGGGTCTTACTGCATCTGAAGTAAGTGTGTTAATTTTATTTGGAATCTGACCAATGCATTTTATTTCTTAGATGAGGGTTCATTTTAGAGGAAAACTAATGAAAATACTGCCATACTTCCAGGGCTAACAATGCAGTTTTAGGACAATATAGCTAAAGAACTGCGTATACTGGAGTGTATCATAATGAGAGAGTGGATCAGATTTATAAAGTATATCTACAAGTGTATGCAAAGTCTTGGCCAAAGAGTTTTGAGCAAATTGATAATGCCTTTGGGCAAATGAAGTGAAGATAGAACTGAGTACATTCAAGGACAGTCAATATTTTTTATTGACTTGTAAATAATTGCAGGGACAGGTAGAGAATGAACTAAGCCATATTCTATACAGAGTCACCTTAAATGTTAAAGGCAAGAAATAAATTTGATGAGAATGTTGAGAACTTGTGAAGTGTTAGCATAGCATCCTATTTAATAAAAGAGTAATATCCAAATTTGACCTTATCTTAGCCACACCACAAGCCACTCCCACAGCCACACCCACCAACCAATCAAGAGCAGATTAGGCAAATAAACCCCAACTAAGATGGCTGCCACCACTGAGAGCGGGAGGAAGGCTTGGGTTTCCTCAGCAACAGAGGAAGCCAAGCTTTCCACCTGCCTTTGCCTGCATAAGCCTCCACTCAATGCTACAAAGTTTCAATTATAGAAGATACAGAAATGGTGGCAGCCACTGAGCTGGAGAGAACAGAGCCTTGGGTTTCCCTGGTAATGGAGGAAACCAAGCTTTCAGCCTGCTGAGGCCTAGGCTACAAAGTTTCAAACAGAAATGGCTGCAGCCTCAGAGTGAGCAGAAGGCTTGTCTCCACTCCAGGCTGCAAAGTTTCAATTGTAGACATAGATTAATCCCAGATATCAGGGCTTCCAATTGGGTTGCTGGGGGGCATGGTCGGCCTGCAAACCTCCACAGGCCCCTCACCCAAGCCGCCCCTCACCCCAAGGGAACTCCCACCCTGATCTGGGACACTCTTCAGGCAAACCTGCTGGCCCCCACCCATGCACCAGGCCTCTATCCTATCTAATAAAGAAGTAATTTGCAGATTGACCATTATTCCAACACACAAGAGGGCTGCCCCCATGTGGTCAAAGATCATGCCCTCATGTGGACACAAGATGGCCACCACAAGATGGACAGCAGGGGAGGGCCCTTGGGAGGCTCCAGACCCTGCAAGGGAGGGCAGTTGGGAGGGACTAGGCCTCAAGGGAGGGCAGTTGGGGGTGATCAAGCCTGAAGGGGAGGGCAGTTAGGGGTGACCAGGCCAGCAGAGGAGGGAAGTTGGGGGCAAACAGGCTGCCAGGGGAGCAGTTAGACATCAATTAGGCTGGCAGGGTAATGGTTAGGGAGTGATCAGGCTGGCAGGCAGAAGCAGTTAGGGGCAATCAGGGAGGCAGGCAGGTGAGCAGTTTGGAGCCAGAAGTCCTGGATTGTGATAATGATGTCCGACTGCCCGTTTAGGCCCAATCCCAATCAGGCCTAAACGGGCAGTTGGACATCCCTCAATGGGTCCCAGATTGGAGAAGGTGCAGGCTGGGCTAAGGAACATCCCCCCCCCCCCCGCCGCCCCCATGCACGAATTTTGTGCACCAGGCCTCTAGTGGATTTATGCTAAAAGCATGGTGATGGTGCTGGAGAGAGGACGACCTACATGATCGTGGACGTAAACAAGGTTTAGGCTGACCATTTTCTAACATCTCATCAAAGACTGAAAGAAGATTAGTTATCTGGAGACAGCTAAGGTTATTTCAGAAAAGAAGGTGGTTAGGGAAAAAGGTGTAAAAGCATTTTAGAGTTTGAGATCAAATGCTCAGAATGGAAATTCTCTTGAAATCTTTTAGAAATTTGGGAGAAAGATAGCAGGACATTGTGTCAGGGAAAGATTTGCTTCCTGTTCATAGAAGTCCCCTCTTCTTGTGTCCACATAGGGCAGAAGGGATAGGAACACTCACTGGAGTTTCTTTTATCAGGGCACTAACCCCCTCTCTGAGGGCGCCCCCCCCGTTGATCTAACCAAATCCCAATATCATCACATTGGGCATTGAATTGGGGTGGATGGGTGCGCAAACATTCACTGTATAGAAGCATTTAACCATGACAATTTCCCATTTTCTTACAGAGTTCTAATTTTTTTTAAATTGACCATAGACAGTCAGGGGTAAGTCTTACTTTATATTTTCCATTGTTGGATAAGGTGAGTTTATTTATGTATTTATTGAAGACATCTTTGGAAAATAAGCTGTTTTCCCGTCATTTTGATATAAATTAGATTTGTATAGAAGAATAAAACACTGTCCTTTTCCTTAAGGAACTTGGGGTCTCTTTTGGAGGAGCCACATAAGCAGATGGTTCCAGTAAGGTATTCTAATTATAACCAACATCTCCTGTATGGAAATAATTTGTAAACATGGACTAGTACTGATACATCATTTCCTCATGTTATTTTACTAGTCTCTTTTCAGTTTTATAATTATTTCTTCAAGCATGAAATATGTAAATTATGTTAATTTCAAATTTGATTTTTTTTTTCCTCAAAGGAAGAACTATAAATAAAAATACTTTTTTTCTAGCTCTAGCTGGTTTGGCTCAGTGGCTAGAGTGTCAGCCTGCAGATCAAAGAGTCCCAGGTTCAATGCTGATCAAGGGCATGGACCTGTACCTTGATTGCAGGCTCCTCCCCAGCCTGGCCCTGGTCATGTGCAGGAAGCAACCAATCAGGGATGT
Organism: Antrozous pallidus; assembly: GCA_027563665.1. Classification (NCBI taxonomy): domain Eukaryota; kingdom Metazoa; phylum Chordata; class Mammalia; order Chiroptera; family Vespertilionidae; genus Antrozous; species Antrozous pallidus. Next base: position 14,926,779 of record CM050514.1, on the reverse strand, counting down.
TTCTCTCTGTCTTTCCCTTTCTCTTCCACTCTCCCTAAAAATCAGTGGGAAAATATCCGGTAAGGATTAGCCAAAAAATAATTTTTTTTTCCTGGTTTATACTGAGTTCTTATTGTGAACATTAAAAGGGACACATTGTTTGAGCCCTCTACACCTCTTTTAAAAAATGCTCAAGCCTCCAAATTCCAATCATCTTGTTATTGGGAAACGTTAAAACCATAATTCAGCTAAAACATGTATGTTGTGTGAAGCATATTTACTCTTTAATGAGGCCTCGTCAGCTCTTTCGAGTGAAAAACAAACCCAGTGATTCATACTTCCCAAGCAGACCTTCAATCTAAATGATTCTGAGTCATATTTAAGGTCACGTTGTTTTTGTCATTGCACTTAATCTTCCCAGCATCTCATTGTTATTGCCAGAAGACTTCAGTGTGCAACCTGCATGTAATCAGGGACAGACAAATGTGGCATGGACTACCTTCGTGGAATTAAAATGAGACAATGCAATAAAATATCCAGACTTATGCAAGACAAAGGTTAAACTTGTACCCAAAGTGCCTAGTCTTCTGTTTTCCTGTGTAACACAGCATTGTATGACATGTCCATAACACTAGAATGCTAATATTGTTATGTAAAATCAGTGTTTTCATATGAGTTTACCTGATTGTAGTTACTACTCTATTGGTGTATAAGGGCACAAACAAGTGTCTCTGTGTAGGGATGTTTAATATTATTTAACTTTTTTTTTCAACAAAATTATATAATATGCTATCAGAGATATATATCAGCCATATTTTTCATAAGTATGACTGTTTAAAATTACTTTTAGTATTAAAATTCAGTATGGAATAAACTCATTTCTGAGAGCATTTGAATAATAATATAGCACTTCTTCATCTTTCTGAAAGGGTAGGCTAAAATGTCGCTTTCCATAAAGTTTATTCCATAACTCACATATCCACACTCTTTAATTTTAAAAACTTACATTTTCTATAATCAAAGTAATGTTTTTATACAAATACTTTACGATGTTTGTCTTCATTTGACATGACTCCTTACATTGGCCCAAACTTTAATTGTTTTGTGTTCAGATGAAATATGTGACTAGTGGTCAAGGTGTACTTGGACTTAATCACAAGCATTTAATGAGATTCAGAGAACAATAGGTTCTTTCTGATGTAAAATTCGTAGTTGTTGTGTTGCTAGTGTGCTGATTGTGACTAGAATGCAAAGTAGTTTTAATCCATACATCCTTTTTTTCTGTGCTGGGCTGCCTGCCAAATCTATGTCTGTGATTAACTCTTGAGGTTGTCAGCTTGAAACAAATGTAGGGGCAGGAGGACTCAGAGCAGTAGATTTGCATTTAATGCATATTTAACAAAAGTGCTAGCTTTCAGAATTAGAAAACAAATTATTATCTCCATAAACTAAGACTGTTTGGCATTGCATTGGCAGTTTAAACGGTCCTCTGTTTTTTAGTTTAAATCTTCAGTATATTATATGTAACATTGATAAAACTAAAAAATATCTGTTGCAATCATGTTATATAATTATTTATGTTATTGTAGTGTCAAAACTCCCTGCTTGTGAACTGGCGTTGAAAGTCAGTATAATGCAGGGGCACTTGTTACCTGATTTGCTTAATTCTTTGGAAGATTGTTTAATATTCTAGCCAAATTTAGGAGGGGAAAAAACCATCCTTGGCTTGAAAACAGAATTCCTGGGATCGATTAAGAATTGATTTAATTTCTCTGGGCTTCCATATCATCATCTATATAAATGTGCTATATGTGATTATATGTTCCAGTATATTCAAATTATCAAGGCACAAATAGGAATAGAAGATATGAAAATTCATACTTAGCAATAACCGCTGTGTCCCAGGTTGTGTTAGACACTTTGACTGAACTCTTGTATCAAATCCATGAGGAATGTTCATTTTATATAAATTACCAATTAAGAAACTAAAGCTCAGAGAAGATTAATTACTGCCCAAGGTTGTGCAATTGATAAGTGAAGAATCGGGAAATCAAAATCATGATTATCTACTTTTTAAAAATTAAATGTATTGGGGTAAAATTGGTTAATAAAATTAGAAAGGTTTCAAGTGTACAATTTTATGGTATATCATCTGTGTATTACATTGTGTGCCCACCCCCCAAAGTTATGATTGTCTACTTTCAGAATTCTTATTTACATGAGTATATACAACCTTGCCTCTAAGTACCTGCATTATTTCACTTGAGGCTATGCATAACCTTAATAAGGTAAATATGTTATTACTAAGCCATTTTACAGATTTCAAGACAAAGTAGCCTGACTTGAAAGGGCATGCCTTTTGCCATGACTATATACATTGCCTATTACCCCTTTAACAAATCACCGCAAAATTAGTGGCTGAAACAATACAGATTTATTTTCTTACTGTTCTGGAGGTCCAAAGGCTCACTATGCTAAAATTAAGATGTTGACAGGACTATGTTCTTTTTTAAAAAAAAATATATGTATTTTTTAATTGATTTCAGAGAGAAAGGGAGAAGGGGGAGGGAGAGACACATCAATGATAAGAGATAATAATTGCTCGGCTACCTCATTCATGCCCCACATTTGGAGATTGAGCCTAAAACCCAGGTATATTCCCTGACCAGGAATTGAACCATGACCTTCTGGTTCATAGGTCCATGCTCACCCACTGAGCAACACTGGCCTGGCAGGATTATGTTCCTGGGGCTTTAACTGAGCATGTGTTCTGGCCTTTCCCATTTCCTACAGGACATCTGCAATTCCTTGGCTCATGGCTGCTTCCCATCTTCAAAGCCAGCAATATAGAGTATTCACATTTCTCTCTTACCTGCACCTCCTTTTTCCTTCATCTTCATCTGAATTCACTGCCTCAATTTTTCTCTGTAAGGTCCTTTAACATTATAATGAACTCAGATAATAATTCAGGATAATCTCCCTACCTCAAGGTTCTTTTCAGGGTGTGTCAAACTTCTTTCTTCTACAAGTGTCCTCTACTAACTGACTCTTGGCAATGCATTTTCTTCTAGAACAGTGGTCAGCAAACTGCGGCTCGCTAGCCACATGGGGCTCTTTGGCCCCTTGAGTGTGGCTCTTCCACAAAATGCCACGTGCAATTGAAACTTCGTGGCCCATGCACAGAAGTCGGTTTTTGCCTCTCAAAAGAAATTTCAGTCGTTGTTCTGTTGATACTTGGCTCTGTTAACTAATGAGTTTGAGGACCACTGTTCTAGAATGAGTGGTGTTGAGGGAAATAATAGAAAATCTCTTAATCCCATCTGTGAAGAGTTCAAAAGGGATTATTCATATTAATTGATTAATCTGATAAATGGTGACACATTTAAACTCAGCAAGTAGCATTGCTTATAGTTTAAATAATGGAAAAATCTAAAATGCCCTGGGCTTTAAAAGCTGAATAAGTTGTATGGTGAACTTACCACGGTGATTTTAATTTGATAAATATTAATACATGTATGAATATAACAGTCTAAAAAGATAAAGATTAAAGTGAATAGAGAAACTATTTTATCTTCTATGTTGTATTTTCTGAAATTAAAAAAAAAACCCTATGCTAATAAATATATTACATGCATGGTACTTTATACTTCGCAAAAATTTTTCTAATGTGTGTTCCCATTGAATTTCACATTAATCTTGGAGGTAATAAAACTGTTGCTTTAAAACCCGCTTTATAAATATATTGCCTTTCTTGAGGCCTGATAGCTAACATGTATTATTACTTTTACTATTTGTTTTTTTCTGCCATTTTAAATTTTGCATTTGTCATTTTCTATTGAGTTTTTCTATAACCAGCTGTAATAAATTTCAGATTCTAGACAGAGTATTAATCCTAATAAAGAAAATGCCATCTGTGAAACATGGCGAGTTTTAGTAAATTCCCCAGTATATCTAATATGTAACACAGCCTGGCCTGCCTGCTAACTTGTTCACTAGATTCCACTCTAAAGTGATTATCTCTGGCTCCAACTACCTCCCAAATTCTTAGAATGTAATGAACCCATAGTCTTCTAACTTTACTACTTATATAGGTTCATGTGTGTCATACAGTAATTGGCAATAAATAGTCTTCTGTTGGTGTGATCTAGGTCATCTTGACTTTGGCAGAGGAAACCTACATCATTATAAAACTCTTCAAGTGAGATCTTAAGTATGCAGGCAGGCAGTAATGGCTGTTAGAATTGGCAGGTAAGCCAGAGCCATATTTAATGTTTGAAATAAGCCTTAGCTGAATACTTTTGCCTTAATCTTTATTAACATTTATTAAATACTAGAGGCCAAGTGCACAGAATTGGTGCACATGAGGGGGGGGGGGTGGTCACTCAGCCCAGTCTACGCCCTCTCACAGTCTGGGAGTCCTTGGGGGATGTCCATCTGTCAGACAACCTTAGCACTGCCGTGGAGGTGGGGGAGGCTTCTGCCACCTCAGCTGTGCTCACCAGCTGTGAGCCTGACATCTGGCTGAGTAGCAGTCCCCTATGGGAGCGCACTGACCACCACGGGGGCAGCTCCTGCATTGAGTGTCTGCCACCTGGTGGTCAGTGCGCATCATAGCAACTGATCATTCTGCCATACGGTCGATTTGCATATTAGCTTTTTTATTGTATAGGATTTGCTCTCTCTTCCTACCAACCCTCCTCTCTCACATAGATAATTTATTTGTAAATGTATGATTTGATTGTTGTCATATGTTCTTTCTGTGGTTCAGGTAGATGTTAGGTTTTTATAATCCTCATATGGAGATCTTAATACAGAGAATTCTTTCTAGTACAGGAACGTTAAAGCAAATGTGGTCTGACAGATTTCAATATTGACTAGATATTTTTAAATTTAGCAAAATTGTTCTTCACTGACTTCGATATGATATCACTATAATAGTGAATATACTAATTGAGGGGATACTTGTAGCTGGTTTTGAGCCTTTTCAATTAATTTATTTTAAAAAATCAGTTTCATTCTGAATAAGTCCATAGATTGTTTCCCTTATAAAGTGATTTCTACATGCAAAAGCAAGTGATTATTTCAATGGAAATAAATTTGTAGCCATTAAAATATTTTTATTACTTAGTAATGAATTTAAGTTATGTTTACTTATGCATAATAAGTAAAATAACTATTTAAAAATTTTAAAGTTTTCTATAAGATTTCCCTTGTCAGGTAGGCTAATAGATCTCTATGATTCTGTCTTCTAGAAACCAATGGGTTTAGTCTGTGAATTATAGGATGGCTATGCATTAACACCAGGAAATGTTATTGTAATTTCCAGAAACACCATTAGCAAGGTAATCCTAATGTCTACATTACCTCATTTTGAAAAGAAAAATATGTGTTTACTACAGTAAATCAAAATAAATTTCTCAGTATTTCATGTCTACCTTCTTTATTTTGCTTTGGTTCTAAAATATGTATTACTGTTAGTGCTTTTTAAAAGGAGTATAATTACAGTGCATTTGAAACTATAAGAAAATGTTATTTCACTGAAGTGTTCAAGTACTAATTTACTCAAACAATAGAATAGTCAGAGACACAATTATTACCTTTTATTTCATCAGGTAAATTAATGGTTGGTTGTAGCTAGGAGCAACTCATCATTACTTTGTGTGACCAGAATCTTCTTTCCATAAAATATATTTAGAAATTAATTTATCCACACACGTTGGCAAAATGCTATTCTGTGTTGTTCCTAATTCTATTTAATTCTAATTCTTAACAACACAGATTTTTTTTCCTTTTATACAACATTCATAATGTATACTACATTCTGTTCAGCAACAGGGATGATGAAGTGATGTTACTATAGCTCCGATCTCGGTGACAGAACAATAATGTATGTTTAGCCGAAACCGGTTTGGCTCAGTGGATAGAGCATCAGCCTTGGGACACAAGGGTCCCAGGTTTGATTCTGGGCAACGAGCACATCCCCAGTGGGCGTGTGCAGGAGGCAGCTGATTGATGATGTTTCTCTCTCATCGATGTTTCTGACTTTCTATCCCTCTCCCTTCCTCTCTGTACAAAATCAATAAAATATATTAAAAAAAGATTGTATGTCTGCTTTACCTATGGAATGATATTGATGACAGAACACATTTTTCAATAGGAGTCCATACTTTCCTATTATTTTGTATGTTATTATTATAAAAGCTACACCAGTTAAGGATTTCTAAGAAGACAAATGATTTTATGGATGATATTCAAACTCTTCAGAATGAGTAAGATTTGATGACATATAATTGATTATTAACTTAAAGTTGTTTCTGTTCTATATAATACTTCATAATAATAAATGCCAGGAAATTATCATATTATAGGCTCTATGTTAGGCTGCATGTTCAATAAGAGGCCAATTAGTACTAATTTTATAATTTGTAGCAAAAGACTGTGTTATGACTTTGTGATTATCATAACCAAAAGCTAACAGAACACTGTATAGATTTTACTGGAGTTCAGATTTAGCAAATTAAATATTTAAACTGATAAGTGTGGTGGCTTTAGAATAATTTTATTTTTAATGACTGATAACTATTTTGTGTGTGTGTGCTTTTTTTTTATTGTTTAAAGTATTACAAATAGTACATATGTTTCCTTTTCCCCCCATTGACCTGGCCCCCACCTCTCCTACCCCTCAGCACATGCCCTCACATGCCTCCCCACCCCCCAGTGTCTTGTATCCATTGGTTTTGCTTATATGCATGCATACAAATCCTTCAGTTGATCTCTTACAGCCCCTGCCCCCCACCCTCCCCAGACTTCTTACTGTAGTTTGACAGTCTGTTCAATGCTTCTTTGCCTCTGTATCTATTTTCCCTTGTTTCTTTTCTTTAAAAAATCTTGCATCTGCATACTAGAAATAAACATATAAGAACAAAAAATGTTTGAGTCTCAGTTTCAATGTCCAACAGTTCTGAGTCCAGTTTTAATGTCAAATAATTCCTATGTGTACATGTCAGCAATGGTATCTGGATGGTGGACAAATGGTGGCAATGCAGGTTCCACCCTCTCTGTTTTTGTCCTGAGCTGCCTGCAGTGACCCACAACTGCTGACTTCTAGCATGACAAGGTGTCATCGTTTTCTATCTCTGGACTGTCTTCATGGTTAGAACAGACCTGTCAGTTCCTCTCTGTTGCAGGAATCCATATGATCTTGGAGTTGTTTTCTGAAAATATACAATCATATTCTTGACCAAAGTTAATAAAGGAATCTTTTTTTGTAAATTAGACTTGGGATTCTTTTCATTTTTGCCCAAATGATTTTCATTTGGCTTATTTTGACACCATATGTGTTTTTCATGGGTGTCCTGCTGTTAGCATTACAAATGGAAATTAATTTTCTGAAGTAAGAATTTTCTAGATGTAATTTACTTCCAGGATATTTTTCCTTATGTGATATTGCCCTACTATTCCTTCATTTTTTTTTAATTAATGGGGGCTTTTGGAAATTTTAATATATATTTTATTGATTTTTTACAGAGAACTAGGGAGAGGGATAGAAAGTCAGAAACATTGATGAAAGAGAAACATCGATCAGCTGCCTCTTGCACACCCCCTAGTGAGGATATGCCCGCAGCCAAGGTACATGCCCTTGACCAGAATCAAACCCAGGACCTTTCAGTCCAAAGGCCGATGCTCTACCACTGAGCCAAACCGGTTTTGGCTGGAAATTTTATATTGCAGTCTTGGTAACTTTAAATTTTAATTTTTGCACAAAAATATGACTGCTTTAGATTCTTTGCATGTTACACAATTTTACAATGAGGTGAACTACTAATAGAAATTTTAGTTAATATTTTAGGAACAGATTTTTCTCCAGTACACTTAAATTTTCTTGAATGTTCACTTATTTCAATCAGCCAATTTAAATTAATCTGAAAACCTGATTACTATTTTATTGTCAAATTTAATACTCCAACAATATTAGTTTACACTATAAATATTAGTAGAAAGGATTGTTTGCATTTTTGAGTAGGCCCTGAGCATTCCTGGTGCTATACTAGATTTAGATATAGGGCAGCTGTTGCTGGCCAAGTCTCTGTCTGTAACCTGGGTCCTAATCTGAGCTGTGCCTGGGAGGAGAAGCAGTTGTGGGGGCAGGAGACCGTCCTCAAAAGGGGTGAGAGTTCAGGCCCCTCCAAGGTTAGGGGGATGAGGGTCTGTGCCCCACCTCTGTTGACCTTCAAGTTCTCACACCCTGCGACTGTGCCTGTTTTAGGTTGTTCCTTCCCTGAGGAATCTTACAGTCTCTGGCTAACCAGCCATCCTCTGGGGCCAAGCAGGGTGATATGAGGTTCATTTCTGTTTCTTGGGTAGTCTATGCCTCTGTGGCTTCCATGCCCAGCACCTGTTTTGGGATAATTATGACACATATTTCCTTTTTATACCATACTAGAGGCCTCATGCTCAAAATTCATGCACGGGGGTAGGAGAGGAGTGTTTCTCAGCCCAGCCACGGGGGTAGGAGAGGAGTGTTTCTCAGTCCAGTCTCTTTAATCTGGGACCCCTTAGGGGATGTCCGAATGCTGGTTTAAACTGGGACTCTCATGATCTGGGACTGCTGGCTCTTAACTGCTCGCCTGCCTGCCTGATTGCCCTGAAGCACTCCCCTGCCAACATGATTGACATGTAACTGCTCCCTTGCTGGCACCCAAATGCCCACCCTTATAGGCCTGGTTGCCCCCAAATGCCCTCCCCTTCTGGCCATCTTGTGACAGTGTGGGGGCAGCCATCTTGTGGTGGCCATATTGTGATGACGTGGGGATGGCCATCTTGTGATGACATGGGGTGGTCATTTTGTGGCGTCCATCTTGTGATGACATGGGGGTGGCCATCTTGTGGTGGCCATCTTATGATGATGTCGTGGCAGCCATCATGTCATGACATGAGGGCATGAGTGTCAATTTGCATATTACCTATTTATTATATAGGATACTTGAAGTTGGTAATTTATGTTTACTTGATTAAAAGTGGGGGTAAAAACAGTAGAATGATTCAATTTTATGATAATTTTGATATTCATTTATTTATTTATTTAAAATATTTTTATTGACTGCAAAGAGGAAGGGAGAGGGATAAAGAGAGAGAAACCAAGGAAGAGAGAGAATCGTCGATAGGCTGCCTCTCGCATGCTCCACACTGGGGATTGAGTCCACAACTTAGGCATGTGCTCTGACCAACAATGGAACCTTAATCTCCTGGCTCATATGTCAATATGCTCTACTGCTGAGTCATTCTGGCCAAGCAATAATTTTGATATTTTGGTAGGGGAATGCTCTTTTGACAGGCAGAATGCCCATTTTAAAGATATATTTTCTATATATACTTGTTAATTTTTATCAAAAGAGAAATCCTCTACTCATTATTTGTGACCAGCTTGTTTTATGACAGTGCATCAAAAAGACATTAATACAGATAATATCATTTGTATTGGGATATCTTATTAATTATTCTGCTTATGAAATTATGAGAACTGGGAGGAAAAATATTAGAGATGGTCTCTCCTGTTTTCTAGTCTTAATTTTTAGTGTACTTTGAGTACTTCTGTTCACAATTCTTTAAAGAATTTTCCTGCTGCTAATGTTAAATTACCAATTGGCATGATCCAAATCTAAATTTGTTTTAATGGCTGACAAGATTGATTTTTATAGAGAATTCAGAAATTAGATTGTTAGACATGCTACTAATAAGAACCATTTAGTCATTCCCCCCCAAAAGTACATATATATATATAGATTTTCAGAAGTATGTGTGAGCTGAGATGTCTCTATAAAAGAAAATTAATATTAGATATTTTACATGGCTTTATTTCCTGAAAGAAATAGGCACTATGAATTGTTCTTTACCAAGGAAACTGAAGTCCCAGTCTTCACTGCCATTCTTGAAATGTCCTCATTTATTCAATCCCGGTTTGACTCGGGACTGAATGAATGCACAGGCAGGCCTCATGCTCAGCAGGTTCCAATTACAACGGTTCCAAGCAGGGAACACTGACAAGGCGGAACCTCTTTCTTCTCCTGCAAGTCATTCTTTCAACAGTTATCATCTTCACATGTTAACCAGGCCATGCACCTCTCCAACCTCACCGCTCACCATGTAGTTCTTGGCCAGAGAAAGGAAGCCCTTTAGCACTGAGGTTTGTTCATTCCATGTCTAATCTCCACAAAGAAATATGCATCCCTCATTTGTTCTTGACAGTTTCTGACTGTCCGTTAACTAAGAAAACTGATAGAACAGGCGCATTAATACCCATGTGTTCGTTGACAACAGTGGGTTAATAAGGGATCTCCGTTTCAGAGGGAACAGCACATCTTGTAGAAAAAAATAATATAACCAGGAGAAAAAAAAAAGCAGAGCTCTATTCAGATGTGTGCATATTTCAATAATCATTTTAAGTTTGGATATGTGAAAACATTAAAAATTAAAATGAGAATACTTTCCCAGCAATCCCTGAACGTTCTGCCTTGGACTTATGCAAATCACCCGAGTTTGCCAGAGGGTCACTTATGTGATTCCCTCTCAAGTGCAGCACTGAATGTTTGCATTGCTTGTTATATCTCGTCCTCAGTTAATGTCATAAATCAGTGCTTGTCAGATCAGGGAAGCATATTAACTAGAGTTATTATATTTCGAAACAGTTCGGAGTGTTTTTTATTTTGACAGCTTCCCAGAGAGGGGGAACTCTGTGATGAGTAGCTGCAGATATTTCATACCCGTGAGGAAGCTTGCCCATGGCATTACCGTTAAGGGCCACCTTAGCTGGCACGTCGTAATTCTCCCTACAGTTCTCATTTTAATTCTTGTCACACCATACCCTTATTTACTCCCTGTACCAGGCTATCAGCTGCCAGCCAAGTACATTTTCATAGAGTTATAGAATTTTAGAAAGGGTACAGGGGACAGACTATACAGGACTATTCAGACTATCACATTTGAATCTTCATTTTTCTGTTCGAGATACGGATGCCTTTTCATTATTGAGGACTTACTACACTCTGGCCCTGAGAAGCTGTTTAAATCACAACTGACTCATTTGGTTCAAGCATCCTATTCATTCATTCTTTCTCTATCTCTGCCTTTGTCTCTGTCTCCCTCTTAATGCACTGTTACTTAAAAATATTGCTATTCCAGTCTAAAAGTATTGGTTTATATTAAACTCTAAACATAGAAACATCGCAGCAGCATTAGTGCAATATTCTACAGTAAGTATTATCTGGATTTACACCCCCCAAAAGTGAAGAAAGATGTATTCATTGAAAAAGGGTTATTTAATAGGCTCATTTCACATTCAGAAAGGGCTGTACGAGATACGGAGCCAATAAAAAATACAAAACAACATCTTTTCTCTTTAAAAATGATTCTAAAATCAATTATACCTGAGAGCAAGATGAGGCTTTTGGAAAATATCAACAGCAATGCAACGTTACCCAAGGAAGTCCTACTGTATGTAAAAAGGTGTTGTCATTCGTTTATACTGTAAAGAGTTGTTTTTCAATAGAACAGCTACCTGGCTAAACTGAAACATTGCTGGAGGCACAGATGACAAACATGAAGGTGTCCTATTTTGTGGACATTGTGAGAAGGCAGGGTTCTTTGGAAAAGACTATAGTGCTGGGAAAAATGGAACGCAGAAGGAAAAGAGAAAGACTACATTTGAGATGGATTGACTCCATGAAAGAAGTCACAGGCATGAGCCAAAGGAGCTGAGCAGAGCTGTTAGGGCGCTGTGCACCTCACTCATTTGCTGGTTTGCCAGGAATTGAGGCAGACTCAATACCATGTGACCACGCATGCGCACACACATATACACACATACACAGACACAGACACAGACACACACACACACACATACACAGTTAAATGATGACAGAGAAAAGGTGGCTATGCAATTTATTTGAATCCTTTGAGAGAGAATTATTTTCAGTAGTTCAGTTATCTGAACTCTTTTCAGATAGTCCAGAAGCACTGCAAGTTGAGTTAGGTGAGGAGTCTTTCAGAAAACAATTACCTCCTCTAAGTTCTTTTCAGCTTCCTTATCCCAGTAGATTATATGGCAGAATAATACCTGAACCTAGGTGAAAACATTTTATGCTGCAGTCTTTGAAGTAGTGAAAGCAGAACGATGCTGCTGTAAAGACGTGATTCTTTTTTCAGTCTTCACAAAGCGGGGACAGCAAACGATGGATTTGTGTCCTGGACTTTGATTCTGGAAGAGATTTCCAAATATATTATATTGCATCTGTGTATGTGTGTGTACTCATAAAGGCTTGAACAGGAAGAGACAGCAGAAGTGTTTGTTCAGATCTTGTTTGACTTAGTGGTTAGTCATTGGACTGATTAGTAGGAAAACTATATAGTAAATCTTGCATATCTGAATCTGAGCTTAGCATTTAACAGAAGGGAGCGTGTGAGTAACCTGGAGAAATGTGGACAGATTTGTAACAGGTTATATTAGTGTCAACTTTCATTAATTTTGAACGTAGTGAATTAACTTTTTTAATATGTTCACATTTTCCCTCAACAATAACACATGAAGAGAGGCAAGGATTTCGCTATCCAAACAAAATTAAGAACCTAACGTTCAGAAGGTACCTAGTGATTGTTCAGTCTGACTCCACATAAATAGATTGCTGTGTGGGATAAATAGGAATCGCTCCTACTTTCCATGGGTTAGCATTCTATAGTTCCAGGAATGAATTTAACAGGTAGTGAGATTCATCTTCCTAAGTTTAGAAATGTGTTAATTTGCAAAACTTATCAGAGATTCTTCTTGTCATTTAACTTGAATTTCTTAAGCTTGAATTTTCCATCTACAAAGGAGGCATGTTACCAACTTTTTAGAAAATGAAGTGTGAGCTACTTCCTGTAGACCTTTCATTCCACATAGCAGCTGTTATTCAGGATTGATATTATGTGCCTGGAATGGACCACAGGTTCTAAAATAATGAAGAATTGGCTTGGCTAGGTAAATAAATGGAAAGCAAGTTTTATATAGATCTTATTTTCTGCAAGAGCTGTCCTTGATCAATAGATTTAAATAACGGCAAACATTTTTCAAAGCACACATTACGACGCCTCATGTCGCTGAAAGCTTTATAAGAAGGCAAGATGAAATAAAATGTGTGGAATCCAGATATCAATATTCAATTGGATGGTAACGTGTACCACAACATAACTCCCCTCCATTTAGCTCTCTGAAATCAGACTAATAAATGGGAGGTGGACTTTTTGTTAAAAGATAAATTGAGAATTTTCAAGAATTTGAGCACACTGGGAAGTGCCATACTGAAAATGGTTAGGAGTGCTCCACCCACAGGAGTTAGTGGAGAGGTTTATGTGGAAAAGACTAAAGAAGCAAAGCAAGGGGGTTATTTGATTGGCTACAGCTCAAGTAGTTGTCTTATGGGCTATTTGTGATTATTTTTAAGTTACTTCCCCCCCCCCCCCCCCCAAATTTGAGTGCACTGACTCTGGCTTAGGTTTGCCTTTGCTTGTGTCACCCAGCAAAGCAAGAGAGCCACCGCAGTCTGATGACATCTTTGTTTAAAGTGCGTTAACATTTTAAAGCACATATAATTGTAACTAATTTGCAAATGTGAATTGTATCAGGGTAAACATTTATATGTCAAGCCATAGTCCAATTTATGTCCTTCCCTGCTCTATGCCTTCTACAAAGGGCTTTCTGTTAAAACCCATGGCAACATCATGCACACAGTAATTGGGTTTAAATAGAAATATAGTTCCATGGATTCTGGCATCATTATGCCTAATAGAGAATTCTAGTAGCCTAGGTTAGCATCTAAGATGAGTAAGTTAATCATCTATAAAATAAGAATAATTATAATAATATCTATTCCATGGGTTTATTTTGAGAATTAAATGAAATAATAGAGACAAGTTGGATGGCACCATCTCTGGAACCAAATAAGTAGCTTTTGTAGTAAAGTATTAGTGAAGGATCAGCATTTAATGCAGTGCTAGTAACTTCTCTTTTTATTAGATGATACTGTCAAATTATGCTGTAATTTAAAAGATAAAGCCTGGCTGGTGTGGCTCAGTGGTTGAGCATAGACCTATGAACCAGGAGGTCATGGTTTGATGGTTTGATTCCCTGGTTGTGGGCACCATCCCCAGTAGGGGGCATGCAGGAGGCAGCCAATCAGTGATTCTCATCATTGATGTTTCTATCTCTCTCGCCATCTTCCTTCCTCTTTGAAATAGATAAAAGTGTTTAAAAGAAAAGGTAAAGTCTGTATGTGCCTCTTTGAGGCAATGGAAACAATCCGAAAATACAGGATACAGAACTTGCAACAAGCTAATCAAGTATTTGGTTAATTGATATTTCAACCATAAAAGGTATTATTATTTTTCAATTTTGTTATGTAAAGACTGTATATATGTGTGTTGGTGAGGGGGAGAGAAGGGATGCATGGAGACTGAATATGCTTATTAATGGGAAATTTTAGTACAAAACATATAAGTACATTTTACCTATCAACATAGGGATTTTAGTCAGTTTATCATAAGGGTCAATTTATTGATACTTGGATCTTTGGAAATATAACTTGGTCACAGGTTTGTGCTAGGATTTGATGTTCCTTTTCAAAGCTGTGGAAGATTCTGAAGAGGAACCCAGAGCAGTACTTGTACAAGATGGTCCCTGTTACTCTGCTGGTATATTTGATATTTTAGCATTAAATTTATGATATGTAAGTTTTAAATGATGATCATGGTGAGGAAATGGAAGGCCACTCCATTCCACTGTGGATGCCACTTCAACCTCCTGTTAAAAATGTATGCCTCCAAAACACAGACAAGGGTAAAATAATAGAAACATTATAGGATCTGAATATTAACTGATTTACTATCAATCAAATTCAGTATACAAGATCTGCCTCACAGTAGGTAGAAACTAAATGTTAACGGCAATCAATAGATCAGTGTTTTTGTCATCAGATATCTTGCATGAAAAATTGAAGTAGGTCTATTTAAAAGGGATGAATAATTTGAGTCCTCAGCTCATTTCAATTTAACAGGGTAACATATGTCACATGATGTCAAGAATGTTCCCTTCGTTCTTGTCTGTCTTCGGAAGTGTTTTCTTTCAAGACCATTTTCTCTAACCTACCTGGTTTACCAGATATATAGAAGATTTACATCAGATATATATTCTTTACAACTGTTGGATCCGCACAGTCTGGGTTTAAAGTTCGGTAGCGTCACTACTTGTCTGACTTAATTATAATGGTTCTTTATGCCTAGGATGGGCGTGAGGATTAAATGCAAGATGCTCAGGAAAACCCAGATATCACTAGGTGTTGCCTATTGTTTTCTGCATCATATAGAATAGTATTTTCAAATACTAGATCATGTGTCTAATTTCTCTAGGAGATTGTGAACCCCCAGATGGGAAGGAAAATGCTATTACTTATCTGTGTTTCAAGTCTATCCTAGTGTCAAATTGCAGGGGATTAATATTTTGGTCATTATTATACTTAATTTTAAAAACCTTTTCTTGAATTTAAATATCCTGCTCATAGGTGTTTGTGATGTTATTGGATTCTCTTTTCATCTCTCTCAACATTTAAATCTCAAATTTTCTCCTATGGGGCAAATTATATATGTATCTATATATAATTTAAACAGCTTTTAAAATAACTACTTTACTTGTCCTTCCTGCTAACTCTTGTTAGCATACTCCTACTTGATATTGTATAGATTTTCCTTTGCAACCATTTCTGCTTCATTTCTTGGTTTAGATTTTCCTGTCAGACCAACAAGAACTTTTAACTCATTTCTCAGTTGCATGTCTGCATCAGTGCTGCGGTTCAGAGAAAACTTTTGTTGTTTTTCAGTTTAATTAAAGGTAATGATGACAAGGCATAGCAAATGAAAAAAATACACACTAAAGTATACTTTCTGCTTCTTGACAATGGAGAAGGTATGAGGGAAAACTTAGCTAGGAAAAAAAAAACCCAAATAACAAAATATCTAAGAAAATTTTATAACTATTTTTTCAGAATGAAAAAAAAATTTTTCTAAATGATATTTAGTGATTTTCTTCTTCCTAATTTATGCATCTTCTTCATTGTATTAAACTAATCTCTGAAAAAATAAAATTAGTGGTTGTTGCTAGGACATATTACAACTTTCTAATGAATTTGAAATAAATGCAATCTATGTATGTGTAGCTGCTTTATAAAATAGCTTATATCATTTCTCAGAATCACTTGGTTTGCACAAGTTATAGAAGCTATGCAATTAATAATTAAATAGTTTTGTTAGGTTTGCTTTAATGACAATTATATACTTATAAAGGCCCTAAGGGTAATTCACTTTTCCTGGGTATCTAAGATGATGCTTGTAATTCTTTGGTGATTTTTTCGATATGATTAAGTGAATTTTGGCTAAATACATATTTTTAAATAAAAATTACTTGCAGGATTGATTAATATACTTGGAAACAGAACTAGTTTTACTAATGGGTTGCTATTTAGATTCTAAGTATTCATTAACCAGGAGGTGGCTAATGAGCAGATGTTTAATGAGCAACACAAATGGATAGGTTTTTTGTTTGTTTTTATTGCTTGTGCATTTCACATTAACTGAAGGTATGGATGTAGTTGCTGCAACAAACAAAAACACTAAAAAGTATCCAGTTTGATGGCATTTAATGGAAAAGGTTCTATTAATAGAATTGAATATAGTATGGAAATGCACTGAAATTGCAGAAAAATACTGATAGAATTTTAGAGATAAATCACAGCATTACACATATAGCGTCAGGAGTTAAAGTTATTGAAACAAATTAAATTAATTCATATTTAATATATTACACAATGTTTTCTTATCTTCTTTTATATCTCATTACCTTGGTAATGGCTATTTTTACTGCTCATTTACTGGGGTGGAATATTATATGGTTTTTGTTTTGTTTTTCAAATTCTGTATACCCAAAGATTCTTTCATCCTGGGTTTACTTTTTAAAATGTAATTTACTGATATTTTTACAGAGAGGAAGGGAGAGAGATAGTTATAAACATTAATGAGAGAGAAACATCAATCAGCTGTCTCCTACTCACCTCCTACTGGGGATGTGCCCACAAGCAAGGTACATGACCTTGAACAGAATCTAGCCTGGATCTGCAGGCCAATGCTCTATCAACTGTGCCAAACCGGTTAGGGCAGGTTTACTTTTACATACCTGAAACTTCTCATATACTATGCATCTCTCATAAGATAACCATGAAGATAAAGTATTAAAAAAAAAAAGCACTAGAAAATTTAAGTACATTTTAATAGTAAAACATTTGGGAAAATACATTAATTGACTTCGTATTATACACAAAGGGGAAATCCTAATCTTCTGATTCCTTTTTCTCATGAAACTATTTTTTAATTTTCTTCTTTTTTTGGTCTGTCATTTAAAACCTATTTTCAGAAACAGAGCTCTTAAATTTGGGTCTCCAAAGTGAAAAATTTTAAAGAAATAAGTTTTTAGGCCTCCACCTATAATTGTTTTTAGGCCTCCACCTATAATTGTTTACTGGTCGATCAATGCAAATTTCTTCCTTTGATGGGCCCTTAAGCACTACATTGTATGTACTAATGATCTTCTAATTTTACTTTACTTCCCTATAGTATCACCAAAGCAAAAATCACAGCTTTTCCCTAAAGTTTACCTCATGCCTATTAATGAAATCAAGTTGTTTTACTTTAACCACCCCCTCCGTCTAAATATGAAACACATTTTGGGAGTAATGGGGTTAAATTAATCATAATTTATCTCTATAGTTACTGTATGGAACTTGTGCAGTGTTAGGTTTCCATTTTATGTCCTTTATTTTTATGTTTAATTTATCTGCTCATACAACTAAACTTTACAGATTAAATACCCTATAATGATCAAATTTAAAAGTAATTTTTCATGTCCATAAAATAACACTACATTAGGCTTCTAATTACATGTTTGATTCTTTTTAATGGGTTGGTAATTGATGGCAAAGACCCTTCTGAATTGCCTAATAAAAGGAGCATGAGGACTGGAATCAGCTCCTGACTTTCACAGCTACTCCTTTTTCTCTGCCTGTTGCCTAAGGCATTCATATGCTAAAGTTTCTTTTTAATATTGTTGTTAGTGTTACAGAAGATCATGCATTATAAATGGACTTTTGAAAATGTAAATAGTGTGTAAGTGGAGATATTGGGGTAGGAGCATTTAAAGACAACCTGGATTGTTACTCTAGATTATTAAATCAGATAATAATCCTACAAGTAACTGATCACATGACTACTCAGATTGACTAACTAGAACTAACAAAATTTGGGTATTCTATTAAATTCACATTGTGTACTGTAAAATGCAAAAATGGTTTTATTCCTCATTAATCTATTTTAATATGATCTACTTCTTGATTTGCATTTCATAATTTTTCAACTTTATGACAGAGGTAGGAAAGGTATACATTTTCTTTCTTTTTAAAAAAATATATTTTATTGATTTTTTACAGAGTGGAAGGGAGAGAGATAGAAAATCAGAAACATTGATAAGAGAGAGACATTGGTCAGCTGCCTCTTGCACACCCCCTACTGGGGATGTGCCCGCAGCCAAGGTACATGCCCTTGACCAGAATCAAACCTGGGACCCTTTAGTCCGCAGTCCAACGCTCTATCCACTGAGCCAAATCGCTCTCGGCAGTATACATTTTTTTGATGCACCTGAGAGACGATCATTTTAGAATCCATGCAGTTTAATTCCACCAACTTCGGTGTCTTCAGGAATTGCTTCCACTTAGATGGCCCCATGACTTTTCTTGCTTTTGTTTATAGCCAGTTTCCCGTTGAGGTGAGATAGAAGGCCCGGCTCTCACTATTTTTAGCAGGAGTTAAGTCAGAGGTAATGTGTCATTCATATGGCTGTTTTTTTGTGTTTTTTTGGGGGGGGGTTGTTGAGTCAGTGGTTTGACTATTAACAGGACCCTAGTGTCTCAAATGCCACCATTTGAGTCAAAATGAAGAAGATGAATTGGTTCATACTGCTTTCTGTGTTCCTGCTTGACCCCTTAGGGTGCCTTCTATTTTATTTTCAGACTAATATTATGCTTCATAGTCTAGCGCTTCAGTTTGGGATGTGAAGTATTTTTGTTTCTCCTACTGGAATGATAGTTATCAAATTTAAAGACTGTGTTTAATTCATCTTTGGACTCCCCACAGGGCCTGTCAGCGGTGTAGCTAGAGGCCCAAAAGATATTTGGTGTCAGTGGTATTACCTTCTGGGTACCTTACCAGTCCTGATCTGGGAAATGAAAATGAAAACAGAATCTAATTCTCTTTATGGTCATAAGAGTTAAGTGAGTTCATGAATGCAGTGCCCTGAGTCAGTGCTGGACACATGTAGGAACTAACAATGTTAGCTATTGTTAGCATCCTTAGAATTCTTTGGTAGAGATTATAGGGAACTTGATAGCAGTATTAAAGGTGAGTTTGGTGATGGAAATTATTAAATACTAGAGGACTGGTGCACAAATTCGTGCACCACTGGGGTCCCGTGGCCTGGCCTGCATGATCAGGCTAAAACCAGCTCTCCGACATCCCCCAATGGGTCTCAGATTGTGAGAGGGTACAGGCCAGGCCTAGCTATCCCACCACTGTGCTATTGGGGCTGGGGAAGAATGCATGAGGTTGGCCAACAGGGGAGGGACCATGGGGAGGACTCCAGGAATTGTCCAACCCATCTCACTCAGTCCTGATCACCAGATCCCAGCAGCAAGCTAACCTACCGGTCAGAGTGCTCCCTGGTGGTCAGTGCACATCATAGTGGCTGGTTGACTAGTTGACTGTCTGCCCCCTGGTAGTCAGTGAACATCATAGTGAGCAGTTGAGCAACCTTAGCATATCATTAGTATATTACACTTTGATTGTTTGAATGGATGACCAGACGACCAGGCACTTAGCATATTAGGCTTTTATTATATAGGATTTGGTAACAGATTAAGAGTCTTGCTTTCTTTTCATCCAGATATAAAGTTGATACTTCTCAGAACAAGTTCTCTAGACCTAACAGCTCTTGGTGTTCACTGTGATGTGTACTGCAGATGAAAGAGACCTAGGTCCCAGCTATAGACAGGGACATCAATAACAGACTTCAGTCTCTTTAGGAATCGCTTCCCCCTAGATGGCTCTGTGAATTAGGTCACACCTTTTCCTTGCTTTTCTTTGTAACCAGTTTCCAGTTGAGGTGAGATAGAAGGCCTCACCCACACTGCTCATCTCAGGGACTTTTGCTCTTCCTACTGCAGAGCTTTCTGTGGGGTTAGCTGAGGCTGTCATTAGGAGTATAGCAGCTTTACTTCTTCCTCTTCCCAATTCTCCATCCTTCCCTTCCCTTTCACAGCTGTTGATCCCAAGGGCATTGTTAATAAACATTCAGCATGCTACAGCACCTCAGAGGCTGTTTCTAGGAAACCTGCACAGTGCTGTAACTTTTCACATGGTGGATGTTTAATAATTGGGCGTTACATTGAGCTGAACAATGAAACATAACAAACTCTTTTATCAGAATCCAAATTATTTGCAACTCAGGTTTCCCAGGCTACATGAGGCTGGAGATAGAATTAGTCATAATAGTTGTTTGGATTCAACGTTATAGCTCGGGCCCCTAGCACAGTGTCTCATGCCATAATAGAATTTGTGTTGTGTGAAACAGTAGGTAGAATGTTTCTGTCACCTTGTAACTGCCGTTTCACACCTTCTATTGCCCACCCCTCCTCTTTCAGGCCAATTTTTTGGCATCTCAGATAAGTGTAGAGATATCCTCTTCTCTGCTACTGCAAGACAGTAATTTCCTGGTTTTTGGCTCTCCAATACAAAAGTCTCTAATTTATCAGAAACAGTGGCTCAGGTAATCCATTTTTAAGACCTTATTTCACAATTATTTTGTTAATAACAAGTTCAGTTCTTCAAAGGAAGGAGATAATCCTTTAACTATGATCTTAATAAGCCTTATTACTGGGACTCAAACTCATGATGACTTCTTCTTCAATGTCTTCTGGAGATTTTAGCTTCAAGTCTATTCCAGGGAGGACTTGCAGCATCTTTCTCTCCAGCACATGGTCAAGATTCTATGGGGCCTATGCTGAACAAGGACCAGCGGACTTGTTGAAACACTGAACCCTAAAAATCACCTCTTTTCTCACACCCATAAAGTGTTTCCTTGCAGTGAATTCTTTTTTTCAGAAGCCTCTCAGTCCCTTAGGTGAACAGACCTCTGGGCCCACTCATTACTCCTGCCAGCCAGACAAGTTCAGACAGGTTAGTCTGCATGAACCCAATTTAGGCTCCAGTTGGAGTTCCCACTATAATTAGAAAGTAAATTATTGTATAGTATTCTGCTTACTCCTTTGCTCAAAAGTAAAAATAAAAGTAGGTAATTTTAGCATTTCATATTAGCAGAACTGGCCTTTTAAGGGAATTTAGGGGGTGGGGAACAAAACAAAACAAAACAAAACAAAGGGCTCAAAGCCTCAGATAGAAAATTCTAAAATGTAAATATTTTGTTTTGCATGCATTTTTTTGTATTTGTGCTTCATTATCTTCTTTACCATTTCTCACTCTTTACTCACTATTTCAAGTTGTTTGTATTTAATATCCTTTATTTCATATAGACAATCATTTTATTAAATGGTGGCAAATAAAAGTCCAGAACTGTGACTTTTATGTTCTATTGTGAATACATTGAGAACTAATTATTATAATTCTGGAGAATTAACGAATTCTATTAATAAACTTTATTAGAATTTTAAAATTTACTTCTGAGTACGATGGTTTTTCATTTAAATGTTGAAAGGGGAAATACATTTGCAGTATAAGAACGTTTTTAGATTTTTCTCTTCCATCCCTAAGGAAATAACCCATGATATTGTTTCTGCCTCATAAGTCTTTACAGTTAAACATTTTCTTAGAATGAAATGTCTTAAATGCAGAAATAAAGACATTATTGCTTAGGGTCCGTTTTCTTTTATCTTGAGAGTCACTGGAAGAATGTCTATCAGACACCTTAATGGAAAATGAAACAAAATAAATAAATACATGTATAGCATTTCTTTTTCGAACATCTTTTAATTTTGGGACAGCCAAACAAATATTGGGATATATTTGATATTGTTGGATAAACTGAGACTGGAGTTTCAAACAGAGAAGCCACTAAATTCAAATTATCTCTAGAACGCTTGGACATCAGTTATGTATTCAAATGTTTTTGTGCGGATGAGATGATGCCCACTGGGCAGCTTAAAGGGATAGTTTAAAAATAACTGCATCATCTCTAAAAATAACTCAATCATCTCTCTTGCTCCAGCAAGATATTATTCAATAGGTCATAAAGAGGAAACTACATTGACCGACCCTTTATTAAAAATAGTGATAGTTTTAATGTATGAAGAGGATACTTTCTAAGTAGACAAGAGTGATAGGCAATCTGAAATACTTTGAAATCAGTTCTGCTTGACCCATCTTCTTAGTCTATGCTCACTAATTTGTTTGAGGTATAATGAACTCTCAGAAGGACAAATAGTTCTTTAGTAATAAGTACAAAAGCATATTATGTATTAAAATGGAAAGCATGTGGAGAAATTCTGCGAGAGGTGAGGAGCACCCCACATGGGATCAGACTAGTAGCTTTATCAGTCTGTAGCTATAATTTACATTTCCTAAGTCTTAATTTCCTCATTTGTAAAATCACAATAATGATGGAGCCTATCTCACAGACTTAAGAATTGGAAGAGAAAAACCTTGTTAATATAGCACCTGGCACATCTGATGCTCAGCAATTATTAGCTCTTTTCACCATTATTGTTAAACTTACATATTCTAAATGTATATTACATATTTCTATGGGACTCAAAATCCACTAGGATGAATAAACGATAAAACAGTACATCTCTTCTTAAAGTACCTCATTTTAGCAATAGCTTTATATCCAATCAAATGTGTTCTCTGCAAGGAATAGATAATCTGATTTAAGCATTTTATTTGCATAGAACCAACTACTGTCTGTACAGAGAAAAACAACTATTAATTAGAAAGGAAGAACCAGTGTGAATTTATGTATTAGAAATGGTACAAAGTACTAAGAGGGATCATGCTAAAGATCTAAACATGGTCAAAAAGTCATATTCATTAATAAAACTTTCCAATAGTATATACACTTTGATCAATAATGCATGTTGAATATAATTGTGAGGAAAAGTGGTAGAAGCATGTTGGAAATCAATTGAAATTAATGAGTAAATCAATTTTATTCGACTTTTTTCTTTCTGGTGGTATAATTTTCTTTTACATTTGTAGGGTTTTGTTTCCCCTTCTTCTAGCTCATTCATCAAATTGAAAAAATTCCTCCAGAGACTCACTAAAATAAATAGATAATTGTCAGTGGAGAGCAAGTAACAAAGGTACGAACTGCCTTTATCACCAAAGACCTAATGTTACTCCTCCCAAAACAAACAAACAAACAAACAAACAAACAAAACAAACAAACAAAAAAACAGATCTTCAAGGCAAAGTTACTTAAATGAGTGATTGCTGGTGTGGGAAGTCATAGTGCATTTTGTACATAAACATTTTAAAATGGAGAATAAACTAGTAAATAATGGTTAACATGATGCAAAGTTCAAGGGCAACCTGAAGATGTGATTCTCTCTAATTCTTAAAGAATTAGAGCTGGTGCCCAGCCGGCCTGGCTCAGCGATTGAGTGTCGACCTATGAACCAGGAGGTCACAGTTCAATTTCTGGTCAGGGCATGTGCCTGGGTTGTAGGCTCTGTCCCCAGTGAGGGGCCTGCAGGAGGCAACTGATCAAAGATTCTCTCTCAAAATGATGTTTCGATTTCTTTCTACTTCTTCTTCCTCTCTGAAGTCAATAAAAATATATTTAAAATTGTCATTTTAAAGACTTCCTAAGGGTTGAAGGTAATTGAATGAAATGACAGTGTTGACTAGCTAAAAATGGCCTGTTTCCTGGGAGTCCTACTAGCCATTTCTCTCCTAAGACTGTCACCTTGTTTATGCTCTACCCCTCAGATATTAGCTGTACCTACCCAAGACCAGATCTTCCAACTGCTTTATCTTTTAGACTTCAGCCACTGGGAATAGGAAATATTCCTTCAAAGAGTTTTGTGACCCTTGTCAAAACAAATCTAATGAACAAAATGAATTGACCAAGAAAATAAAACCCAAAGCATGGAAGCATGGAATAAATTGACATACCTCCATGTGAGGCTGAGGTATGAGAAGAAATAAACCAAATAACTTATATACTTACTAGAGGCCTGGTGCATGAATTTGTGCACCAGTGGGGCCCCTTGGCCTGGCTGTGGGATTGGGCCCAAACATGCTCTCCAACATTCCCCAAGGGGTCTCAGATTGCGAGAGAGTGCAGACCAGGCCGAGAGACCCCACTGGTGCACAATTGGGGTCAGGAAGGGACACAGGTGGTTGGATAACTAGGGAGAGACTGCAGATGGGCTCTAGGGCATGTCCAGCCCATCTCACTCAGTCCCGATTGGCTGGATCCCAGCAGCCAGCTCACTTACTGGTTGGAGCATCTTCCCCCTAGTGGCCAGTGCACATCATAGCAAGAGGTTGAGTAGCCTTAGCATATCATTAGCATATTATGCTTTGATTGGTTGAATGGCCTACTGGAAGACCACTTAGTATATTAGGCTTTTATTATATAGGATATGCATAGCCCTTAGACATGGGCAATAGGATGGTGAAGACCTGGTCGGGGTGAGTGGGGGCTAGGAGGAAGGGGGTAAAATAGAGGGAGAATGGGATGTCATTTGGGGAGGAGGGGAATGGGAGACTATTTGTAATAACTGTCAACAATAAAAATAGATTAAAATATATTTTAAAATTCTGCACAAAACAGCATAATGCTTAACTCTTCATCAACAACCATTTGCACCAGTGATGAGCAATGCCGGGAACTCTGGGTGCATTGACTCCACATGCGTAACAAAAGGAATGTACCAAAGTGGCCCCCAGTATCTTCCTCTACCAACATAATATAGTTTCTACACTTAGAATTCAAGGGGAAGGTGAAAAAAAGGAAGATTAAGTAACAGTTTGTTCTCACTTCCAGTAGTTTAAAGTACAAAAATATTGGGACGGAGTTGATGAGTGTGTGCGTATGTATGTGTTGTGTGATGTTATCTCTCTCTATAAAAGCCTAATATGCAAAGTGTCCCCTTGGAAATTCAACTGGCCAGGAGTTCCATTGCTCATTATGACGTGCGCTGACCACCTGGGGCAGCACAGAATAAAGGAAGGCCCCATCCAGCAGCCGACAGCAAGCAACTGGGGAAAGGAGGCGTTGGCTAGCAGCCAGCAGCTGCTACGGACTCTAACTGTGCACGAATTTTGTGGCTGGGCCTCTAGTTTCATCATATTCATGGATACCTAAAAGTAGTTTTCCATATATTATGTTGAGAACACCTTATATTCCTATTCTGTAATTAAACAAAGAATACTTTATTAAGTAGATATATAATAAAGGCATTACCAAGCATTTGTTGATACGCTCAAAGTAAAATAAAAAGAAACTTTTTTTGGCTACCGAGTCAGAAGTATGCGATCTCAAGGACATCCTTTGCCTGGATTTTGACTCATGTTTGTTGGCCATATGCTCAGGTATTTGTGGAAGCAGCCTTACACTTAATATCACACGCAGTTTTTTTGTTTTTTTCTTTTTTAATGTACCCTTTACATTGACCCATTGGGTCATAATTTTTTTATGTGAATACACACAACATTTATTTTTTCTCTTACTGTCAGTTTTTTCAGCATTTGAAAATAGCTTTTCCATTCTTCACTGCATTTCTTACCATAGCTAACCAAATGTGATTGTCTTTATGTTAACCTGTATTACACTGCCATCGGATTTTCTAGTGCCCTGTTTGAAGGATTGTCCGTGGTCATCAGTTTCCAATATTTGCTTAAAATATAGCACTCAAAACTGAGTTTAACATTCCAGATATTCACTGACCATGAGTGCATATATATGGTTCTCTCTCTTTCCTCTAGTATTGACATTAGTGTTGTTTTTTTTTGTTTGTTTGTTTTGTTTTGTTTCTTTACAGAGAGGGAAGGGAGAGGGGTAGGGAGTCAGAAACATCAATGAGAGAGAAACATAGATCAACTGCCTCCTGTACATTTCCAACCGGAGATGTGCGCACAACCAAGGAACATACCCTTGACCAGAATCAAACCCGGGACCTCTCAGTCCGCAGGCCAACACTCTATCCACTGAGACAAACCAGTTAGGGTGACATTAGTTTATTTTTAAACCAGTTTGAGTTTTCATTTATTTATCACATCACACATTGAACTCTTTTTAAGCTTGAAGTGAACTTGTGATTTTTTTTTTAAATTTGTCAACTTTGCATTATTGTAGTTTTTATCTAATGTATATTACTTGAAATATTATAGAAATATTGATGAAATCAGGGAGATTGCAAGATCAAAGCCAGGGAAAGAGCCTTGTACTATGCCGAGGTTCAAAGCTAAATAAGGCAGGTATTTGGGGGCATTTATGAGATGTGATATTGGAGAAAAAATAGCATGGGTAGATCATGCTTCAAAATTTCAGAGGATTTTAGTTTGTTAACTTAATTAAAAAAAAGAAAATGAGGTATTATCCCATACCTGTCAGGATGCCTATTAAACATAGAGAATAATTGTTGGCAAGGATGTGGAGAAGTTGGCACCCTGGTACACTGTTGGCAGGAATGCAAAATGGTGCAGTTGTTCTAGAGGACAGTATGGAGGTTCCTCAAAAAGTTAAACATAGAATTACCATGAGATCCAGGATTCTTACTTCTGTGTATTTATGCAAAAACAAACAAACAAACAAAAAAAACCTTAAAATCAGGATCACAGAAAGATAGTAGAAGTCCCATGTTCATTGTAGCGCTAGTCACAAAATGTGGAAACAACCCAGGTGTCCATCCACAGGTGACTGAACAAAGACAATGTGTTATATTCATAAAATGCGATATTATTCAGCCTTAATAAGAAGTAAATCTGCAACATGAAACAACGTGAATGAACTTTCAGGGTATTATGCTAATTTAAATAACCTAATCACAGAAAGAAGTGCAGTGTGATTGCACTTATATGAGGAATCTAAAATAGTCAAATTCACAGAATCGATAAAATGAAGCCATGATTGCTAGAATATGTGGGTAAGAGGGAACTGGAGTGTTACTAATCAATGAGTATAAAGTTTCAGTTAAGCAATAGATGTAGATTCTGGAAATCAACTGTACAACATTATACCTATCCTATATAATAAAAGGCTAATATGCAAATTGTCCCCTCTACCAGGAGTTCAACCAGAGGGTGGAGCTGGCCAGCCAACCTCCTGCATCCCCTTCCCCTGGCCACCAGTTGGCCTCAATCAGGGCAAGCCGGACCCCACCCGTGCACGAATTTGTTCACCAGGCCTCTAGTAGTCAGTAATACTGTGGTAAAGTATTAAACATTTAAGAAATAAATATCATGTTAAGTGTTCTTACTAGTAAAGCTATAAAAAATAAAGCTTAATTTAAATGAAATTAATGTTTCATTCTTGATTTTGATAATTTGTATTCAGCAAGAGTATTTTAAAAATAAGAACAAATGGGGTATATGATTATACTATTTAGGGATCATTTTAAACTAAGAACCCTCTTATATTTAGAATACAATAGCCTGTGTGTGTATTAATGTGGTCTTTATCTTGTCCGTAGCATTTCTCTGACAACTCACATTTTATTGACAAGTTTAAAATGGTTTTGCACAGTATGCTCTTTGATTTTAAATTAGCAGTCTCCATCTCTAAAATAGTAGTTTTTCAACAGGGATGTTTTGTTACTCAGAAGATGTTAGGCATTGTCTGGATGTATTTGTGGTTATCACAACCGGGTGAGGATGTTACTAGTAGCTATGGATAGAGACCAAGGATGCAGCTCACCATCTTACATGCACAGCTTTCCTGCCATCAATAAAGAATTCTCCAGTGCAATACAAGCTTGAGACATTCTACTCCAGAAGTTAGAATGTTGCTGAGGTTGAGACATTCTGCTAAGAAGTTAGAAACTGTTATAGTATGTTTGTTCAGATATGGAAAAGCCCAGCTTTATGGATAGTCAATTATAATTGACTATGACAAATATGTTCTTCACATGTCTTACCTAATCTGATTATGTGTGAGGGTTGTGTTCACACATGCTTGATGCATATTTGTAAATGAGTGACAATTATAGATATACTGATAACAATATTTATTCCATTACTACTGAATTTAATAGGATTGCTTATGCATAATCCCCAATTTAAGTTAATAATATTTTGATGGACTTCAACTTAGTTCATCACTAAAAAATAATAAAATGACCACTGTCAGTAATATTAGTCACCATTTATCAAATTATATTAATTCGTATATTGGTGTTCAATGATATTTAAATGTGTTAACTATAGATGCTTAATCATATCAGTGTATGGGTGTCTGTGTATTTTATTAGTTTAAGTCCTTTTTATTTTGGATCATTTTTTTTAAGTTTATTTTGTCTTAAGGTAAAAATTTTGGTTGATATATGTTGACTTTTTTTCCCTTTTAGGTTTTTGTTCAGATATTTAAAATTTATTCTTTGTTACTATTGACTATCTTTCCCACATGACTAGTCTATAACTACCAAATTGTACTTCTTGATCCCTTAACTTCTTTCACCCAGTCTCCCAAACCCCCATCCCTTTTGGCGATCACCAATCCACTTTTATTTCTATGGGTCAGTTTCAATTTTGTTTATTTTGTTTTTTAGATTCCACATATAAGTGAAATCATATGGCATTTATCGTTCCCTGACTGACTTATTTAATTTAGCATTATACTCTCTAGCATAGAATTCATGCTGTCTTAAATGGTAAGATTTCATTCTTTTTTATGATCAAGTACTATTCTATTGAATATATGCACTATGGCTCTTTCATTCACAGGTCTATTGATGGCAACTTGGGTTTTTTTCATATCTATGTTATTTAAATAATGCTGCTATGGACAGAGAGGTGCGTATATTCATCTGAATTAGTACTTTGGGTTTCTTTAGATAAATACCCAGAAGTGAGATTGCTAGGTCATAAGTCAGTAAAATTTATTATTAAGCAGACAATTTTAGGCATCAAAAGATGATCAGAAAAAGCAGTGTCAAGCCATTTGGGAACATTAATACTATTAAATGCTAATTAAAATGATTTATTATGACAAGTTTACATTTATTGATTACATATTAACCAGAGGTAAAAGGTGACAATATTGAAACACCGAGCTATGTCTCTTTTTCAAAAAGTATTGCTTAATGGGGTAGATGAGTAGTATTGATATGGATGTGTATATATGTGTATGTATTTATGTATATATCGATAGGTATAGATTTTTTAGTCTTCTAGGAAAAGGGAAGAAGGTTTTTCCTGGTTGTTGGAATATTTTAATGTGGCAAACTTGAGCATTAGAGCAAGTAGAGGGGGAGAAATGGGAGCTATGGAGCGGAAAGGAACTGATTGGTGGCGAATGGCCGTGATAGAGGGCAAGTCATCCAGTCCCCAAACAATGAGGCTATTCTTGGGCAGTAGGCATGTAGCTAGAAATGCTAACAGGGAATCACATGAAGATGGACTTAAAATTAAATTTGTGTGTCGGGGAACCTCCCCAACACAGCAATTTCCAACCTTTTTTATCTCATGGCACACATAAATTAATTGCTAAAATCCTGTGGCACTCCAAAAATATACTGTATTTTTGGTCCTGATAAAAAATAGGTATAATTTTTATTCAGTCACACCAGATGGCTATTGCTGTGTTGTTTGTTGGCATTTTCTGTTTTTTTAATTTGATAGTCGAAAGGAAAAGAGGTCAGTGCTCCTGACTAAAAAAAATCAGGTATTGCATGTTTTAAAAATTCGCGTGGCACTCGATTAAAATTTGCTGTTTAAGGTACCCAGTGGAAAGGGGGTAAAGAGAGTATGAGGTTTGAAAAAATGAGCAGGTTCAGAGTAGTTACTCAGAGCACAAACACCAGCTGTGGACATAAACTAGAGACTGAAGAGTCAACTACCAGTGCTCCCCTCTGCATAAACTGAAGCCTCTCCGATATTTCTATTCTAAAGGAGCTAAAGGCCGTATGAAATATTAAACAAAGCCTTTCAACAGTCTTAGCCGAAACCGGTTTGGCTCAGTGGTTAGAGCCTGTGGACTGAAAGGTCCCAGGTTCGATTCCAGTCAAGGGCATGTACCTTAGTTGTGGACGCATTTCCAGTAGGGATGTACAGGAGGCAGCTAATTGATGTTTCACTCTCATCGATGTTGTTTCTAGATTTCTATCCCTCTCCCTTCCTCTCTGTGAAATATCAATAAAATATACTTTTTAAAAAAGAAAGAAAATGCAGTCTTGGAGTCATTTCAAATTATTGCTTGATGACTAGTTGGCTACTGTCAATAACCACAGTTATGGATACCAAACAGGTGCTTTTTGTTTGTTTGCTTTGTTATTAGGTTGTAGGTATGCTTCTTGTTTCCATTTTAAAGATGAAGAATGAGCTCATTTAGAGTTAGCTGTATTTTATACAAATAGACTTGCTAAGCTTTCATGATTCCTTTCTTATCTGAAATAAAGGAGATAGAACTTTCTACATTAAAAGACAAAACAAAACAACAACCCTCAGTAGATAATCTGAATGGAAATATTTCACTAATTCAGTTATCGTTTGGTTAGCAGATGATCCTGCTAATGCCCTAAATAACACAATCTAAGTTTTGATCCTTTTTTATTTTTTTTGAAATATATATTCATTGTGGCAATACAATAGAAATTAAATAGCTATTGTGATTGATTGGTTGTTTAAAATACAATTTTTGTGTGAAATGTGGTTGTGCCTTAAAAGTCTGTCTATAGTCCCCTATTTTGGTCTGGACTTCTATTATTTAATTCATGTAATGTAATCATTTTTTAAAATAAAAGTTTCATACGTTTTTCAGGATTTGGAAAGTTTGCTCCATATTAGAGAAAGATGATTATATATAGTAAAACATATGTAATCAAACACATCTGAAGAAGATGAAATATTGTTTTGGATTCTCCAAATATGAGTCACCGGCTGGCCAGCACGGTTCAGTTGTTGAGCATTAATCTGTGAGCCAGAGGTCACAGTTCAGTTCCTGGTCAGGGGTTAGGCCTGGGTGGCAGGCTTGATCCTCCAGGGTGGGGTGTGCAGAAGGTAGCCAATCAGTGATTCTCTCTCATCACTGATCTTCTCAATAGGGAGCCCAAAGTTCTCTCTCTCTCTCCCTTCTTATCTAAGTATATGAGGCACTTACATTCTCAGGA
This sequence comes from Antrozous pallidus, assembly GCA_027563665.1. NCBI lineage: Eukaryota > Metazoa > Chordata > Mammalia > Chiroptera > Vespertilionidae > Antrozous > Antrozous pallidus. The sequence continues at coordinate 14,895,334 of CM050514.1, read as the reverse complement.
TCTTTGCAGCGAGTGTTAATTTTATAATTCATCCTAAGGAAATCTACACTATGAGAAAGCTCTGAAAGAACATGAACATTAAGGTAAAATAAGAAACCTAACAGTTGTGTGTGGTTTTTTTTAAACCAAAATCCATCTTACTTAACTATTTTCTTTTGCCTACTGCTGGCAAAACCAGTTCTATAAGATAGGCCACTAGATTTAAAAACTCTGAGAATCAGTGCTAAATCTTCCACTTGCCCCTCCAGTCGAAAATGAAGTTACATTTACAATCTTAGCACAATGGGAATGATGACATGTATAAATGCAAAGTTTAATAAAACCTATATAAATTTAAATGTCAGAGGAGAGAATAATTTCCCAGAATTATATACGCACCTTCACATGTGTGAGACATAGTAAAAGGAAAAAGAGAAAATAACCATAAAAATAAAACACGATGCAATACAATGTATTTAATTAACTATATCAATGATTTTTATAGTACTTATTAGTAGTAGTGGTATTATTCTAATTAAGATATACTTTTTTCAATAGGTTTATTAAGAGCTTATTCATTATAGGGCACATTGTTAAATTCTGGGGGCAAAATAATAATAATAAAAAAAGGATTCATACATCAGTGGAGTTTTTGGTCTGAAATGGAAATGCAGTATTGGCCCAAATAATTATATTTTGATGACAGCCAAGAAGAAAAATAAAGGATATATCAAGAGATAAGGACCATTTTCAATGGGTTAGGCATGCAGGAAGTGACATGTAATGTGAGACCTGTGCGATGCTAGGAGATCCTGGAATGACAGAACATCTTTATGGAACATGCTGTGCAGAAAGAAAGCTTCTTAGATATCCTTTTCTTCAAAGTTCCTCAACCACAGAGCTCATTGAAAATCATCCTTATTCGCTTTTATTGACGTATGGATGCATTTCTCCCATTATGGTTTCTTGTCATTTATTTCCTTTTCTCCACAAGACACAGTCTACCTACCGCCTGCAAAGGTTCACCAATCACTTGAGTCATTCTAGGAATTGTAGATTCAGAGTTTTCTGAGAAGTGCAGTTTTTTTTATTGTTAATTTCTAGAAATTCTAGAGACAGCTTTTAGAAATAAAGTGCTACATTATGTTCCACGAAACTGAGAAACATTAGTCTCAGGTCTCCAGACTTTGTTTTTAGCTCATTGTAACTTTGTATAATTGTAGGGCTGTTAGTATATTTCCACATATGTTAATCAAATCAGGTAAGAACTTGGTGGATGAAACTTGATTAGTCTCCCATCAGTTCTTTTCTAGGATCAAGTACTCACGAAGTACTGCTGTCACGAAGTACTGCTGGGCTGTAATTTCTGTAATTTTGTATTATTTGTAAATAATACAAAATTTGAAAATAATACAAAATTATAGAAATCACAGCCCAACAGTACTTCGTGAGTTCTATGTAATATTGGTATTAACTTGAAAACCCAAATCATACAGGCCTTGTTGTTTCTGTTTTTTTGTTTTGTTTTGTTTTTTTGTTTTCCAATTTGATCCCATGACCATCACCCTGAAAGAACTCAAGGTTTACAGTTTCCTGGGGATCCCAAAAGCCCCCTAAAACAAGAACAAAACCAACAGATCCTTTAAACAAGTCCACAGTTCAAATGTCATAGTTTGTGAACATGACAGCATGGCATGAATGCTTTCTATACTCTTCATTTTTGAATAGGTGACACTTCTTGACAGTGTTTCTACTTATGTAAATATCCCTTGTTATTAAAAACGATGGCTTGAAAGGTCATGCCTGTAATCAATAAGACAGTAGGGAGTCCAAAGTTCAAAATCAACGAAACTGGCTATTACTAGGCAATGCAATATTTGTAGTTTAAAATCATTTGAGTTTTGATTGTTTCTCAAGGTCACGAAAGTACTTGATTATTTTAATGGGAATGGGAATGACTAATATATTTATTCTTAGCCATTAAGGAAATGGCTTATATGTAAGGGTTATATGTCAATAAATTTGAGCAAATTAGACAAAGGAGTGTCCTATTTCATTTCAAAGATAATTTTAATCCACTAACTCTTAGCTAGATTAATGCTCCTAATAAAAATTAAGCGCTCCCCAGTGCATGGCATGTGTACCAGATGACCTCATTAAGTAGGTATATGGAGAACAGATGCCTCTATGACCTGTCTCCAGATTTACTGAGGAGGGAGTGTCCTTGTTTTAGTGTCCTGTGATTAGTGAGTGAATTTCAAATGAGGGACACAAGGACGGTATTTTCTCATGGGATGTTCTCTGCGCCATTTGGTAAAATTCAGAACATTAAACAAGATTCATCTTTTACTGATGAATGTATCATCTTTACAAGTCAATAATGTTTGAAATTATAATCATATTTTAGTTTATGAGTATAGATATTTTTCATTAGTTTATCCTTCACAGGCAATGGAGATCAGTCTTTAAGTTCCTTTTATGTAAATATTAGCACATTTTAAAGTGACCCCGGATTTGAGTTATTCCACATATAGTACTCATGACTATGAAAACAGTCTTTTTCAGAACATGTATATGCTGTTAAGATGTCTAACTCAAGCTATTATTTGTTTGTTGTTACTGTGTTGTTGCTTCTGCTGTTATAGGTGGTCTAGGTTTCCATCAGCTAAGGAATAATATAGACGTAAAACTAATACTTGACCTGTGTCCTGCTACTGATGATACCTCAACCTACAGGGAAATTCAATCTATACTAATAAAAGGGTAATATGCTAATTAGACCAGAAAGACCAGATGTCTTCTGGACATTCTTCTGGACAAAGCCATGGTGGTGGGGGCTGAGGCAAAGGTAGTTAGGGGCGATCAGGCAGGCAGAATGGTTAGAGGTGATCAGGCCAGCAGGCAGAAGTGGTTAGGGGCAATTAGGCAGGCAGGCAGGTAAGCAGTTAGGACCCAGCAGTCCCGTATTTCAAGAGGGATTGATCATGCCTAAATTGGCAGTCTGACATCCCCAGAGGGGTCCTGGATTGGAGAGGGTGCAGGCTGGGCTGAGGGACCCCTGCCCCATGCACGAGCCTTTAGAATCAGTATAAAGCAACATAGTAAAATTAGTTTTTCTAATGGTGTATTTCAGGGTGTTAGCTTTTTTGTTGTTCTGAGCCTTTTACTTAAAAATTGAAAGGAAATTTAGAATCAGTTACATGTTAAAAGTATAGTAATAAGTATGTTCATATTGAAAGCTATAAGGGATGTATGAAATAAAAGATAAAATTTGGTATTTAATATACGCAAAGCACTGTTATACAGTCATAATGTTTAAATGGAAATCCTAAACTATTGATTGAAAAGCACTCATTTGATCTTAGCATTTTGAGAGGACCACCAACATAACTGTAGCATATGTTACAGATACCCAGTCTATTAAGGATGTTACCTTAATGTTATCTAAATGTTGCTTCTCTATGGAAATCTTTAAAAATATGTGCATCTAGTTAAGTAGGTCTATACACAGGCAGTGTGTATAAAGTAAAACTTAATTATCAGATGTGATTATCTATCTTTAAACATGGCATGAGAGGGAGATAATAACTCAATTAAAAAAGCATTACTGAAAAATCTTTTTTATAGGAAAAGTTAAACTCTTCATAAATATCAGTAAGGGACTGTATACCATATTTGCACATAAAATATGAGAATAAACTAAATGGGTATTTTGCATGTATATTTGCATGTATATGTTTTTGACATATAGACAAAGAAGAATGGAATATTGACCTTAAGATTTGGATACTTGATTAATACAAGGATGATGTAATTATATTAAAAATGAACATTTTCCAATGATAGTTCACTTGATTCTTCTCAATATGTATGAGAATCTTAGGGAAAATTCACACCTTGATATTACCATTAATTAAAATTCAAAGCATTCTAGATCCTCTTTTGTACCATAATACTTTTCTACAGGCCGCTTATGAAACACTGGAAAACATTTTTTTTCTATAAATGTAACATGTTTTTTCTATTTATATTAATTTTATAAAATTACTTGTAATAAAGAAAAAAGTTGACTTCCACCAGTCAAACACAATCATGATATATGATAAATGATTAAGGGAAAGTAATATATGTATAAAATAATTCTATACAAAGTTAATAAGTGTATTTGTATATATTTTGTTTGTATATGTTTGTACATTCATAGGAATTATAGAACCTATCATGTCTACTTGGTAATTTAGTTTGTAATAGGGAGCTAGAATTACGAGTATGTATTGTGGGTAGAGGGTGAGGAGTCGTGTCACATACAAGAATCAACCAGTGGCTGAAACCAGTTTGGCTCAGTGGATAGAGCATCGGCCTGCGGACTGAAAGGTCCCAGGTTCGATTCTGGTCAAGGGCATGAGCCTTGGCTGTGGGCACATCCTCAATAGGGGGTGTGCAGGAGGCAGCTGATCGATGTTTCTCTCTCATCGATGTTTCTGACTTTCTGTCCCTCTCCCTTCCTCTCTGTAAAAAATCAATAAAAAATGTTTTTTAAAATATATTTTATTAATTTTTTACAGAGAAGAAGGGAGAGGGATAGAGAGAAACATCAATGAGAGAGAAACATCTATCAGCTGCCTCCTGCACACCCCCTACTGGGTATGTGCTGGCAGCCAAGGTATGTGCCCTTGACAGGAACCGAACCTGGGACCTTTCAGTTCACAGGCCAATGCTCTATCCAATGAGCCAAACTGATTTCAGCAATAAAAAATGTTTTTTTTTAAAAAGAATCAACCAGTGACTGCATAAAGAAGTGGAGCAACAAATTCATGTTTCTGCCTCTCTTCCTTTCTCTCTTCGAAATCAGTTAGCAAATGTTAAAGTTGAAGAGAAGTTGACAAAGTAAAATTACACTAAGAAGGAATGACTTAAGTAGCACTTTCATAATAAATGCTAGATATAAAATGGAAAAAAGTGTTTAATGTGCAATTCTTTGTCATACTTTTGAAACTGAAAATTTGAAAATAGCTAATCTGACAGGTTTCAGTGGAAGTGGAATTTTCAGAAACCACACAAACCATATTCTTTCAAAATGTAGCACTGTATATTGTAAAGGAAAACAGTGGGTAGGGAAATAATGATGACTCAAATTTTTCTGGTAAGAAAAAAATAGACACAATTATAGGAAATTCAAGGTGTTTTTTCCCTTAAACCCAAGTCAAGAAATACTTACTGAAACGTTTCAAAATCACAAAAGTTAAAATCACTCCATGGACCTGAAATCCAAGAGGAATGGAAAGCAGAAGAGTAAGTAAAACTGTGATAATATCAAATGTCATTAAAAAGTTTTACAAAAAGCCAGATAAGTAAGACTTTCTGCGAATATGGATGTTACCATAAACAAAAGGATACAGACCTGAAAATGTTTCACTGAAAGTCACAAATATAGAAATCTTATTTGTATTATTAAAAGAACTAAAATTATTGAATAGCTATTATTACTGATTTAAGTTGCATAAATTATATTGGTATCATAATTATTTTATATGTTGACTCTTGTGTGTGTGTTCTTTTAAATATATTTTATTGATTTTTTTTTTTTTTTTACAGAGAGGCAGGGAAAGGAATAGAGAGTTAGAAACATTGATGAGAGAGAAACATCAGTCAGCTGCCTCCTGCACACTCCCTACCTGGGATGTGCCCACAACCAAGGTACATGTCCTTTCCCGGAATCAAACCTGGGACCTTTCAGTCCCAGGCCGATGCTCTATCCACTGAACCAAACCGGCTAGGGCTATATGTTGACTCTTATTGAATTTTTAAAAATGAAAAATATTTATGAAAGTGCCTTTTGATTTATTTGTAACATTTCACTGTGGTAAATAGACATACTGTAAATTTACCATTTTAACTGTTATCCAGTGTACAATTTAGGGTCCATAATTACTCATATTGTTGTGCAATCACCATATTTATCTCCAGAACGTTTTCATCTTCTCAAATGGAAATTCTGCACACATTAAAGAATAACTCCCAATTTCCTCCTGCCTCTAGCCCCTGGCAGCCACATTCTACTTTCTGTCTCGGTAAATTTTACTTTTGTATATACCTCATGTAAGTAGAAGCAGATAATATTTGTCCTTTCATTTAGCTTAATGTCTTTAAAGTTCATGCATGTTCCTTGAGATTTGTACAACTCATATGTATTTGCAGACACTAGCTGAGAGATAGTATCTAATGATGTAGCTTGGTTCTCTACAAGGACACGTAGGTAGATTTAAAATCCAGGAGACACAATAATTACATATTAGATGTGATGACAAAGACGGTTGCAAGTTATATCTCATTTAAGGACAGCCAGGCCTGCGTGTCTTAGTAATTGAGCATTGACCTGTGAATCCAAGAGGTCCTGGTTCCATTCTTCCTCAGGGCACAAGCCTAGGTTGTGGGCTTGATCCCGGTAGCGGGCATACAGGAGGCAGCCAATCAAAAGACAGCTTCTGTTAATTTCTAATCAGTTCTGCACTTGGTGCCTTTGAATCTACCTGTGTTTGTTAATGCCAAATGCCATCAGGGGCTCAGAGAGAAGCCTTGCTTTGCTGCAGGCTAGAGAGCTTTAGGTAGATATACATGATAATTCCATGAATCTTCCTGGCGCTGTTCAAGAAAACGGCCCCTTTGTCCTAAAGTCACAGTAGCTGGCATATGTAATCGCTCAGGCCTTAACCATATCTTGACATCTTTATGGAGGTGCCCAGTCTCTCATAACTCAATACAGAAATATAAAATGAGAGAAACTTAACTTTCAAAACATGAAGACTTTCTCTAAAGAGAAGTTGAGGAACTTAACGTTTTAAAAAACAAGGACAACTTTGTGATGATGTAGTTTAAGAATATGATCACGAAGATCAGCATGTTTAAAAGAAGTCTGGTAAAAGTATAATTTGTATTACAAGGGGAATGAATTGAAAACATCCTTCTATAATGCTTTTATGGAGATTTCTAAAGCTGACTATGTATTTAACACAGCACATAATGAAGCTTGGACCCTTGTAATTTACCAAAATAATCAACTTAAACAAAAAGGATGTCCTTAGTTTCTGTTCTGATCTCTTTGAATGCTTGCAAAGTAATTATTTCAGGCTTGTACTGATGAAAATTTGTCAGAAAATTAGAGCCATTTAATTTTTTTTTTACTATTTCCTTTTGTATACATTTTGCTTTGTCTAGTTTCCTTTGTTAAGGATTTTTATAGCTCTGTCATCAGTTAAATTTGAGGCTTGATATTCTCTCTACCTTCTTTGTTTCTTCCTTAACTATCATTTGTTTTAAAACTGGGTCAGCCTATTTTAATTTCATTTTGTTGTTTTTTGAAGATTATTGATTTCAAAATAAAAAAGCTTGCTGACACTCAGTATTACATATGAACAACAACGGGGGGTGGGGGCATGAATGGGACGTGGGGGGTGTGGGGGAATAAGGACAGATATGTAATACCTTAATCAATAAAGAAAAAAATTAGGAACGTTTAAGAAAGCTTTTGCAGACATTGCTTTCAGAAACATTTTAATAAATTTACATTCTGAAAATAAAGTATACAAAATAACAAACTATTCTAATAAATTCACTTTTGTAGGCTCCAAAAATTTAAGGTAATGATTCATTAAAATATTAACTTTTCCCACAGGAAAAAAAAAAAGTTTTCGCAGCCCTCAAAACTAAGTATAAGTAAGTATGTGAAAAGCTATATTGATTTCTAATTGACTTTTTTCCTTTCCCAGTGAAAAACAATATAATTCTTTTCAAATGGGCTCTTTTTTTCTGGAGCAGAAAATAGCAGAATATTTCTTATAAAGCATACTTCCTTTCCTATCTTCCTCCTTTCATCTGGTCAGTGAGAGTCAAAGATTTGAAAAATAGTTCTCTGAAGGGTATATTAACTTTGAGTGAGGTGACTGAAACCCTGGGCAAATTGCTAGGACTGATTTCTTCCCAATAGTAGAGCCTGTTTATTATAGAAAAGGAGGGAATGTGTTGCACAGAGTACTCAGAAACTGGAGGTTTGGCCGAGCTGGTGTTGTTCAGTGGTTGAGCGTCAACCCATGCACCAAGAAGTCACTGGTTCAATCCCAAGTCACGGCCCATGCCTGGGTTGCACACTCAATCCCCAGGCATGCAGGAAGCAGCTGATCAATGATTCTCTCTCGTCACTGATGTTTTTTATCTTTCTCCCTGAAATCAATAAAAATATACTTAAAAAAAACACGAAAAGAAACATGAAATTTTGAATTATTTCTTCTGTATATAATACCTGAGATCTTGAGAAAGTTACTCAACTTCTCTTCATCTTATATTTTCACTTAGGGAAAAAGGAGAAAACTTTATGAAAGCTATTTTAGATGAAGTGCTTATCATTGATTAGTCATTCCATGATTTTCAACTCAGGATATGATTATTTAAGGTAGATTAGATGTAGCATCAGAATTGATTCAGTGTTATACCTCATCCCAATATCTCCACATGAGATGATGTAAGACTAAAAAAAAAAGAAAAGATTTTGCCTCATAGATTTTGGGTTTGGATTATTTTTCTCCTTAATAGAATAGGTCCACAAATCCCTTTGTAAGGTAATTGAAGGATCATGGAGAAGGAATCATTTTCTGATCATTATATACAAATAAAAATAACCCTTGTTTCTCATTCCTGTTTCTCAATTTCAGATTAATGATGTTCATTGCATTTTGGGGACTGGAACATGTTGGGAATGATAATGCCATTATATAATCAATTTGATATAACCTAGCAAGTAATCCAGTACCTTTGATTTCATACTTACATTGCAAATTTTATAAGTGAAAAACTGAAGAGAAGTACAGAATCAAAATTCTGTATAACCTGTAAAGAAGATAAAATACTAGTTCTAACATATTGAAGAAAACAATAATGCAACATTTTAAGGTCGATTTCAGATGAACATTCACTGACTCCATTGAAAAAGAGTTACAGGTGCATTTCAACTATTTTTAAATAAATAGACAATAGGTAAATATTTTGTGGCACACAGTTTCATTTATTTACTGGCACACTATTTTGCTCATTTATTGATACATGGAGAAAATTGTCATGTGATCTTCACAGGCCAAGTTTTACTTAACTTAAGGTATTGGTGAGATGTGACAGTGAATTTTAAAGGTGTCTTCAGTTAGGGAATTATGCACCAAACTTTGGTTCTAAGATAACAAGAATAGTAGCAGAATTATCTTAGAATAGCAGTAATATAGAGACGTCAGTGAATTTTTAATTTGTATCACAATAAACATGGCTCAATTTTAAGTAAAAAATGTCATCTCACATGTAAGGGAAGCGTATTGCTTTTGTTCCATCTATACTAACAAAAGGATAATATGCTAATTTGGCTGGATAGATCAGACCTCTTCCATATGTTCTGGACAAAACCACAGTGGCTTGGACCTAGGCAGAAGCAGTTAGGGGTGATCAGTCTAGCAGGGGAGAGCAGTTAGGAGCCATCAGGCTGTCAGCAGAGATCAGTTAGGGGTAATCAGGCCAGCAGGAGAGCAGTTAGGGGCAATCAGGAAGAGGTGGTAGGGTTGATCAGGCAGGCAGGAGAGTAGTTAGGGGTATCAGGCAGGCAGGCAGAGTGGTTAGGGACAGGCAGGCAGGCAAGAGAGTGGTTAGGAGCCAGGGGTCCCAGATTGCGTGAGGGATGTCTAACTGCCAATTTAGCAGGATTGGGCCTAAACTGGTGGTCAGACATCCTGGATTCGAGAGGGTGCAGACTGGGCTGAGGGACCGCATACCTGGTGCACAAACTTCATGCAATAGTCATCTAGTGTTAACATAAAATAAAATATAGTCACAGTATTATTATTCCTAGTTTGGACTCAATATTCCTTTTCAGGGGAAAATTTAGTGTGTGTGTTTGAGTGCTTATGTGTGAATTTTTTTCTTCTTCTTGTGTGTGTGAAATTGAGGTTTGGGTATATGTGTTTATAGCATGTGCTGATTACAGTGGTTAAATAGAGTAATGAGTTTATTGTATTAATTATTTTGTCACCCTGATTTTTCTAGATATTGGCAAAAAAAGATGAAAGAGTCTGAAATTCACAAGTAATTAGATCAATTGAAAGGCTTTCAATAACAAGAGGTGCAATAGTGGACCGTTAATTTCACTAGAATAAGTGAACACGGGTGTCTTATTTGTGTTAAATCTTCACACTTGATGCTTTAAGAAGTTCAATTGCATGAGTGTGTATAATTTTCTTCATATTCTTAGTCTTTATAATTTTTTATTGTGGTTATATCATACTGATTTTTTTCAAATTTAAATGATTCTCCCCACTTTTTAAATGCATAAATTAACTTATTCTTTTTTTAATACTGGTATTTACCATTTTGTGGGTCTAACATTGTAACATGTTTTCCTGTAAAAATGACAATAATTACATAAGAATTTCAGTTATCTCTTTACAGTATCTGTTACTGCCTTTCTTCTTAAAACCTTTCCTTATAATCACTAGCATTAAGAAGAAATTCAGCCTGGCCAGCATGGCTCAGTGGTTGAGTGTTGACTTATGAACCAGGAGGTCAAGGTTCGATTCCCAGTCAGGGCACATGCCTGGGTTGTAGGCTTGATCCCCAATGTGAGACATGCAGGAGACGGCCAGTCAGTGATTCTCTCTCATCATTGATGTTTCTCTCTCTCCCTCTCTGATATCAATACAAATGTGTTTTAAAAAACAGAAAATTTCAAGTTTGAAAGGAATTGAAACATACTTTCCCCATTCTGTTGAGGATCTGTTACGCTTCTCTTTTCCTTGTGCCTTCAGATTCTCTCCCCTCTCCTCCCAGCCATGTTCTTGTCCCAGACAGACACTGACTTGTAGTCAGTTAGGATCAGCCAGTGAGGAGTCTTGTTAAGAGACTGAAGAGGAGGAGGAATGAGAATTTAATCCCTTGATTTCTTTCTTGAGAAAGTGTTTTGCTTTAACGTTACTGTTCCCCTACAGACCCCATAGTCCACGCAAGTATCTTTTCTCCTGGAATCTGATAAGCTCTTCTCTCATTAGTCCCTTGTACCAACTGGTGGCAACAGCTTCTATGCTGCTGGTCCTGGTCCTTGAACCCTCCATTACAGTTCCCCCATCTATCACATACAACTTTGTAATTAGTATCTTTGTAAATAAGGTGTGATCTTAATTGGCATATATCATCTGTGACCTGGGGTCCTCAGGGAGATTAAACATTCTGGGTAGCACAGACAGGACTGGGAATCTAGAGACAGGAAATTGAGAAATGATTGCGTAAGGTAACAAGAAATGCATCTCATTTGGATCCTAGCCTTAGAATTGAGAAGTCTTCTGTTTGGCTTTGACCTTTGGAAAGTCACACTGATGAAGTTTTGGTTTGGCATTACTTGTGACATATTTGGTTTTGTGTGTCATCAAATATTGTGTGAATACAAAAGGACTCAATCTAAAAGATGTCAGGAATTAATCATGTCATTGAATTTATTCTTGCTATTTGAATATCACCTTTCAAATACATGTAAGCTCTCTAAATGTATATTGAAATAAAAATCTTCTCTTTTTTGGTATGTTGAAATGCTATAAATTATTGTGGAACTATAATCTTATTACCGCAAGAATGTGATACATTATTAAATAACAATAAAGTTTCTTTACATTGTATATGAAATTAGTAGCTTTCAATAGTTACACATGATCCAGATTATCAATCAATAGAAATATTAAGAAAGTGCATTTCCTAGATCACTTCAGGAGCATTGCATACTTTAAAAGTCAATCAAGTATCAACAAAACTTTAAATAATGGAGAGCTGGAGTAATAGATGGTTATGTCAAATTGTAATTCATATAGACTTATTTGAGATACTAATATCCAATATATCAAATAAAATAATTATATTTAAAATATATAATGTATATTTTATAACATAATTGCCTTTAGAGGCTGTGTATTTGCAACAAAAAAGTTATGTTGTGAATTCTTCCCATTTTAATAATTAATTAAAAACAGAATGTCAGTGTGGTTACCTCAAATTTCCACATCAGAGGGGAACTAAAATATGAACAAATGGCCATGATCAATCATGTTGCATATAAATTTTGGATAGTCTTATATTGCAGAGTTTCATTTTTTTCTTAGGATCAGTCTTTAGGAGTGTTTTTATCGAGAAATAATTGACATATTAACATTGTGTATGTTTAAGTTATACAGTGTGTTGATTTGATGCATTCCTATATGATTACCATAGCGTTAGGTAATACCTCTATCTCGTCACATAATTATCAATTCTTTTTTGTGTTGATAGAAATTCAGATATAGACTGTTAGCAACTTTGACATTTATTACACAGTAATGTTGACTGTAGTCACTAAGCTGTGCATTAGATCTTCAGGATTTATTTCTGACTGCAACTGGCAGTCTTTGATGAAACTCTTTACTGAGCATATCTGTTTATAGCCAGAGATATTCATAGGTAGAGGTTTTATGCCTCCTGGATCATAGTTTTATAGTTTGGGTAGGTAGCCATAATGCAACTTGATCCCCGTTAGGGGGTGTGAAGGAGGCAGCTGATCAATGAATCTCTCTCATCACGATGTTTCTGTTTCTCCCTTCCTCTTTGACACCATTAAACATACATAAAAAAAGAAAAACAATGCTTCCTTGCATTCCTTTCCTGATGCCATATAGTCCAGTTTCTCCCCTTAAGGGTCTGGGTCCCCCAGAGTCTCCCGGAACTGCAGTTCAGAGCAGGCTGGAGCTTGTATCTCCCTCTTGATTAAAAGAGCAACTCATCCAGGTGGTAGCACTTTTCACACCTCCACACCTCTTCCCAGTCTCATTGCGCTTCTTCATCTCTTTAGTTGTGGACCTTCCACTCAGCCAGCTTTCCCGCAGTTCTGGGTGGTAGTTGTTCTGCCTTTTAATTGCAATTTTGATGTGGTTGTGAGAGGCAGCAAGTATAGGTGTTTACCTGTGCCACCATCTTGGTTTTCTCCTATACAATTATTCTTAGAAAAGTGTCCTTCCCCCTGAATCAGAATGGCAGTGCAAATGATCTTATACAACTGTTCCCCGAAACATTTTACTGAGAATAACACATATGATTCAAAGTACTACTCAGTTATCATTCTAAGAGATTTGAAACTTTGATACTTCTCAAGTACACTTGTTAGCCACATAATTACCTGACACTGAAATAGATTACTTTAGACAGAATATTTTAAGGTACAGAATGCAATTTATTACCATAATGTCTCAATGCCCAAGAAATAATTTTTAAAAGACTCTTTCCCTTAATTTTTTATAAAATGCTGTGAGGATGCACACAGGAGCATCTGGAAAGCTACAATTCATTTAAGTTCTGTCCATTTATTAGGTAACTGGTGTTAGGTACCTCTGATTTTAATATAAAAAAGATAGTTAACAAATATTTGATAAATCATGAATAATATAAAAATTATATTATGTGGGACATATTTATCTGTGTATAGAACTGGTAAGTTCTTGCACTGAGTTCTTAGTGCATGATGGGAAACTTGCTTATGATGGGGAGGGTAGTTGATGCTCTGTATAAAAAATACAATATGAGCCCTAGCCAATTTGCTTCAGTGGGTAGAGCGTCTGCCTGTTCAATTCTGGTCAAGGGCACATGCCTAGGTTGTGGGCTCAATCTCCAGTGTAGGTCTTGCAGGAGGCAGCCGATCAATAATTCTCTCTCATCATTGATGTTTTTATCTCTAACCTCTTCCTTCCTCTCTTAAATTAATAAAAATATATTAAAAATACAATATGAAGGTGATTAGGAGGTCTGTTAACTGAGAGTTAATTAAAAGTATTCTGCAGCATTGCCAAGTGTTTCCATTGTGGTAAACAAAAAAAATTAAAGGGAAGACGATTTTGAATTAGCAATTAATCTACTGTAATGAGTTAGGAGACTTATTAATTCCTTATAACTTTTAAATTGAATTTCAATTTAAATGTTTTACAATAATTTAAAATATTGATTTACCCTTATATACTACAAGATATGGCTAAGCCATAAGAATTTACTGGAATAAAAATTTAATTAATGTTATTTTCAATTTAATAGAAATATTCATTAGCATGGATATATTTTAAACTTTTATAAATAACTAGAGGCCCAGTTTTTAAATTTTATAAATAACTACAGGCCCCGTGCACGAAATTCATGCATGGGGGTGAGGAGGATTGTCCCTCAGCCAAGCCTGCACCCTATCCAATTTGGGACCCCTCGAGGGATGTCTGACTGCCTGTTTAGGCCCAATCCTTCCCTTCTGGCCTAGTCGCCCCCAACTCCCCTTCTCTGCCAGCCTGGTTATCCCTAACTGCCCTCCTCTACAGTCTTGATTGCCCCCATCTGCCCTCCCTTGCAGGCCTAGTCCCTCCCAACTGCCCTCCCCTACTGGCCTGATCACCCATAACTCCCTTCCTTTGCAAACCTGGTCCCTCCCACATGCCCTCTCCTGATGGCCATCTTGTGGCATCCATCTTGGGTCCACATGGGGCAGCCATCTTTGACTTCATGGGGGCAGCCATCTTGTGTGTTGGAGTGACAGTCAGTTTGCATATTACTCTTTTATTAGATAGGATGGCCACTCATAGTAGCCATCTGCTTTGGTGTTAGGAGAAGACACAAAAATGAAAAGCATTTTTCAGAATACTAATAGAGATGTAGGTTAGATTACTATCTAGTTAGTTACTATGATTTTTATATTTTAAAGTGAAAAATAAAATATGATATCAAAGAAGTGAAATAAATTGAGAAATCTGGGATAAGAACTTGACTTCTTTGCTTCTTACCTGAGCTATGTACATACATGTAATATATAATTCAAAATTCTGAATCCAAAGACATTGAACTGAAACAACTCAATTGCTAAATATAGAAAGTAATACTCTATTTTATATCCTTATAGAGGCATGTTCTTAGATTGTCATTTATTAAGTATATTAAAAATTCATATAAAATACTGAAACACAAAATATGTCAGTTACAAATATTCCACAGAATTTTTGTAGCAATGAGTTTAATATCCATGACTTGACATTGACTATAGTTTTCATAACTTTTTAATAACTTTCAATAACATTGTCAAGTCCAAAGGAATCATAAAATACAGGGATTATAGGAAGATCAGGAAGATATTGGTTATTTCAGGAAAATCAATTCATAGGGACAATGAATGGAGTCAAAGTTTAAATGAAGTGGTGATCAAGAGCAGGCTTAGGGTATACCTACCAGAAGGCTGAGTGAGATTCTTCCAGCTGCCTCCTGACTTACTACTTTGTCTCTTCACCCTTTCCTCTGGATCAGCATACCTCTTCTTTTGAGAACTGCCTCTCTATCATCTCTAGTTAGAGATCCAAATGCCAGATACTGTTGTACATTGTCACCAGTACTGAAATGGACAAGTGCTCTAAGCGTATCCAGTCTTTGTTCAAGTTATCTCCAAGTAGAGATGGACAGAAGAGCCAATGCCTCTTTGGATCATGGACCAGGGATCTGAATATGAAAGGCTCTGCAGACACCCTTTCGAGAGACACCAAGAGAAAAGATAATAAAATTACTGCTAGCATACAGGTCATCTTTGTCCTATTAATATTCACCTTCACCCCACCTTTTCCGTGATGTGATAACATTAGCTAATAATTCTTACTCAGATTGAAACTAGATTCATTCTTTAATTTTCAGTCACATTCCTGATTAGTGCATCTTCTATAGCAAGAGCTTCTCGTACAATTGCAGTTTAAGGCTAGAATATATAGTTTGGATGGGCTGTAATGAACCCTAGTTTATAGTATTGGGGAAAAGGAAACAAACACAATAAGAAACTGGAATGCAAACGCTGAAGGATGCTAGAAAAAAATTTAGTTCCAAATCCATTATTGACTTTTCATAGAGAGCTGCTCCTTTCAGAACTTTGTCTTGGTCTAGTACAGTGGTCGGCAAACTCATTAGTCAACAGAGCCAAATATCAACAGGACAACGATTGGAATTTCTTTTGAGAGCCAAATTTTTAAAACTTAAAGTTCTTCTAATGCCCCTTCTTCAAAATAGACTCTCCCAGGCTATGGTATTTTGTGGAAGAGCGACACTCAAGGGGCCAAAGATCCACATGTGGCTCGTGAGCTGTGGATTGCCGGCCACTGGTCTAGTAGGAGTCTGAAATGAAGTTAAAAGAAGACATGCATGTTCAGGATTTGCCTTCTACTTAGGTCTCAGTCCACCAAGATCTGTCATGTTTTTTTTTGAAAATATCTTGCTTACCTAACCAAGATCCAGGAAGTGATTGTTTAATATATTGATTCGTGTGTCTCTTTCCTTCCAGCATTAGATTCAGGCCCTCTTTTCAATATTCTTTCCCCTTTGGTTTTGGTATGGGACGCATTTAATGAACTTTCTAATAACTTAAATTAATATAGTGTTTTGTTTTGAACTTATCACATGTATTACAAGGTTTCTGCAAAGATATTAGGTGCAGCATTATTTGAAAGCTTATGTATAGATATAGCAACATGTTTAAAACCAATTCTCAAAGGCTAGATTAGCTATAAAGAGTTAAGAAAATTCAAATTAAACAGTTCTAATTGGCAACATTTCCACAGGGACATTAATCATAAACATTGAATAATGAAGGATATTGGTGCATATCAGGGGCCTAATTGCTGACTTCTGAAAGAGTTTTAAATTTATCTGAACATCGATATTCACTATAAAAAGGAATTAGCTCATTAGCTTTTTCTATATAAGTTTATGAATTAACCGTTGAGTAGCTCAATATGATCTCTTTCATGAAGTAGGCTGTTGTCTTGTATGTCTTGAGAAATATAAAGTCAATTCAGGTTATATTGGTGTTTTAGAAAGTATGTGCCAATTCAAAAATGAGAGTGCAACTTAATTGTTTAAGAATATAAGTCAACAAGCATATTTTTTTTCAAAGCATGTGTGCTCTTTTCAACCTTTTCACTTTAGGATTATTTTTTCTATTCCTGACAGAGCTAACTTTGTCTTTAATATTTGTACAGAAAGGGAAAAGTACACAAAATGTGTCAACAAGCAGTATATTCCAAAAAGTAATGGAAGAAAAAATAAAGTGAAGATAAAAAAGTTCTTTATGGGAGAAAGGCTGACAATTATTTGAATTTCTATGAAGAATGTGTATTTATGAATATGTAAATAAAAGCAATGAAACATGAGTATTCCAGAGAACAACAGCAGTAAAAAGGTAGTATGAAACACTTGAGTATCACCTATGAAAGAAAGTCATGATGTTAGATTTTATCTTTTATTTCAGACTTCACTCAAGTATTAGCTTTGCCATAGTATTTTTCAGATAGCTGTGATTTGTTGATCTTTTCTTTATATACATTGCTAAGCTAGTACAGTATCTGACGTAGAGTGGAACCCATTAAGGATTAGCTGATGAATATTCCACTTCCCCATCAGAAATTCACAGATGCATTTTTAAAGAAATAAATGGGAAGTGAGAGACAAGAGAGGAGAAACTAATGAGGCAGATAGGTATCAAAGGCAATACAAGCAGAACATCTGTTTATGAGGAAAGAGAAGTACTTAACGATCCAGTGGGAACATCCATGGAGATTCTTCATTTCCCTTTGCATTTTATCTTTGTCTTACAAAAAACCCTTTACTTACTGCTGTTAATTTTATTTAATACATTAGATAACAGTGCCACATGTTCTTATCAGCAAAGGTACTTGCCAAGTTACCCAACTGTCTTTATCTCAGACAGCATAGATACGAAGATGGCTTTAAATGTTTTAATTCACTTCTTTTTAAGTCCCCAAGTGCACAGTGTGAATTTGTTTTTATATTTCGTTGGATTCAACATTAATGATGACTTGAAGTGCATAGAGGCCATCTTCTCTTTGCATGGCAGTGTAGGATTATAAAAAAACAAGTACAGCCATAGCTGGTTTGGCTCAGTGGATAGAGCATCGTCTGCAGACCAAAGGGTTCTGGGTTCGAATCCAATCATGGACATGTACTTTGGGTGCAGGTTGCTCCTCAGCCTGGGCCCTAGTCAGGGCATCTAGGGAAGACAACCAGTGGCTGTATTTCACATCAGTGTTTCTCTCAGTCTTTCCCTCTCTCTTGCACTCTCTTGAAAATCAATGGGAAAACATCCTCGGATGAGGATTAAAAAAAAAAAAAAAAAGCAAGTACAAACTGAGGTTATGTGAACAATCAATGGAAAAATCAATATTATTTCATGATATTTAACATTTTCTGACAAAACATTAACACATCTCTTACCTTTGTCCATAATTAGAAGGACATAGAAAATAGGAAAAATAATATTTATTTAGTGCACTGTTTAAAACATGAGCCATATGGTGAATTAAAGTATTTCTCTTTGGTAAAATACTTAACCAAAGTTGTTTGAACAGTGCTTTTATTTGTATTTTTTTAAATTTTATTTTATTATTTAAAGTATTACAAATAGTAGTCATATGTCTCATTTTTTCCCCCATTGACCTTCCCCCTGACACATGCCCTTACCACTCCCCCAGCATCTTGCATCCATTGATAAGGCTTATATGCATTCATACAAGTCCTTTGGTTGATCACTGACCCTCTCCCCCAACCCTCTCCTGCCTTCCCTCTGTAGTTTGACAGTCTGTTCGATACTTCTTTGCCTCTGTATCTATTTTTGTTCATCAGTTTATAATGTTCTTTGTATTCCACAAATGAGTGCGATCATGTGGTATTTTTCTTTCTCTGACTGGCTTATTTCACTTAGCATCATGCTCTCCAGTTCTATCCTTGCTGTTGCAAATGGTAAGAATTCCTTTTTTACAGCAGCATAGTATTCCATTGTGTACATGTACCACAGTTTTCTAAACCACTCATCTGCTGATGGGCATTTAAGCTGTTTTGAAATCTTAGCTATTGTAAATTGTGCTGCTGTGAACATAGGGGTGCATATATCCTTTCTGACTGGTATTTCTGTTTTCTTGGGATATATTCCTAGAAGTGGGACTCCTGGGTCAAATGACAGATGGTTTCCATCCTAAGCCAGCATCTCATCTGTGCCTTGGTAGTCTGTCATATTTCTTTCAAAGTTGAGATCAGCTTCCAAATTTTATTCTCTTCCCATATTATGAAATATCTCCAAGAGTTCCCTTAATGTGAAGTTTTTGGTGGTGTTACTTTCTCTGGAATATCTTCATCCATCCTGTCAAAATCAGTTTCTTTTTTTGTGTTGACTTTTGCCTTACATGAGTTCCTCTGGTTTCCAATAGAAAGCCTATTCAGATATGAAGCAGTAGTTTCACCTTTCCCAATCAGTTATTTCCTCTGTAATTCCATTTATTTTGTACTTGAATTTTACCTTCAGCATTATCACTTGTATTTTCTCCCCTAATATTTCATTCTTCTCATCCATGTTTGTTAGCTGTCCTCTGAGTTCATCACCGGGAGACAAAGAGGTAATATAGCCATCAGCTTTGTGGTCTGTGCAAAGTAGAATCACTGTGACCAGTCACGAATAGACTAAGAAAACAGTGACACGATTGGTTATCAATCAGGATAAGCATCCGGCATTTACATAATAATTTTTGTACTGATCAGTTTTTACCCAATGCACTTATAGCCAGGATGCCATAGTAACCATATGTCCTGAACCGTATATGGGAGCTGATACTATTTAACCAAACTGGGGTAACCAAAATTCATGCACCTTAGAACTGTGCAAAACAAGGCTATTTATGACTTGGTGTAAATATTGGTTATTGTATTATTTGTGTTTCATGTATGTAGAATTATTTATTTTTTAAGAAGATGTCAGTTATAACCTCTTGTATGTTTACTATTTTATGTTGCATGTGGCTTTCCATAGATGGTCCTACTTATACTGCACTGACTTGGACACATAGTGGATCTCTGTTGAGCGAACAGTACAAAGCCTATCTGGCTGACGTTTCAAGCATACCCAGGCCAGTGTCTGCCAATGTCTGCAAGAAAGAATCTGTGGCTTTGTCAGTCCAATCTAGAGACTGTTATGTCAGAACGGTTCATTCTTTACCAGCCCTTCAGAAGTGATTCATTGTAACCCAAAGAGCAAAAACAAAACAAAACAACAACAACAAAAACAAAATAGCAATGACATACCAAATACAAATTATGAATCGATAATCACAAATATAACAATTAATTACATGCAACTGTCATGATGGGTTTTAAGAGATTTTTGTCCAGATAGGAATCTCAACACTGCTTTCTGTTGATCAGGCTACTGGGAGCTAGAATTTGAGGTCTCTGCATTTAAAGAGACAGTGAGTACAGGTTCCCACTGACTCACCCTCGAAAGGCAGTATGATTAATACCTAAAAGCACTTATTCTAAGTCAGCATAGCTCAGTATGGCAGCCGTTAGCCATACAGTGCTATCGAGCACTTGAAATGTAACTAGTTTAAAATTGAAACATGTTATAAGTATAAAATACAGGTTGAGTTTTGAAGACTATAATGAAAAATAACGTCCAAATATCATTGTAGTTGTATTGCCCGTATGTTGCAATAATACTATTTGGCTATATTGGTTTAAATAAAATATATTCTTAACAGTAATTTGACCCATTTCTTTTTAATTTTTCAGCCTGGCTACAGAAAAGTTAAAATTGCTTTATGTGACTCGCACTGTATTGATAAGTACCAGTGCTCCAGAGCCATATGCCTAGGTTCAAATCCCAGCTTCACAGTTTACATGCTGTTTGACACTGGAATTGACACTGAATCTCTCTGTTCCTCAGTTATTTTATCTATCATATGGAGAAAATAACAGTTTCTAAAACATATGGAAAAGTTAAATCTAAGTTAATAAATGTTACACACTTAGATACTTGCCTGAGGTTTAGTTAAGCACCATATGTTATGATTGTTGACTTTTGATCAGTATTGGAAATGCACTGAATTTATTTTTCTCTCAAACTCATTTTGTGTTTTTTGTTTTCTCACAGTCAGCATTATTTACTCTTTTCAGGCATGTTGCTGTATAATTGGGTCAGATTACACTTTTTTTGCATCAGCCATAGCAAGACATGTTTTCCTAGGAATACACACAGGACTATTGATGGAAAGTTGAAACAGGGGCCAATTTAATCACCAAGGTGTTTAGATTTCATCACAAACATACTTATACACGATATCTTTTTGGTTTACTTCTGTAAGTGGCTGATTGTTTGTGTGCCTGTGTCTTTATTGTTACTCTACCAAATTGTAGCTTTTTTCTTATCTTGTGGTCAAATAATAGGAACTCTTAGATAACTAAGAAATGAATAAACCATTTTGTGATTGAATATAAAAATAATTTAGTG
Source organism: Antrozous pallidus (assembly GCA_027563665.1). Classification (NCBI taxonomy): domain Eukaryota; kingdom Metazoa; phylum Chordata; class Mammalia; order Chiroptera; family Vespertilionidae; genus Antrozous; species Antrozous pallidus. The sequence continues at coordinate 14,873,964 of CM050514.1, read as the reverse complement.
TTTACAGTGACTATAAAGTTAAAGTGTAATATAAAATATGAATGGGATTTTATATGCAAGAATTAATTTTGCATATTAATATGTGATTCTGGACTTTTTATTACAGAAATAAGTAACTACAGGTGATAGGTTCATAGACTGATGAATTTAAATTTTAAATATATATTTAATTTGGAAATTATTTTTAAATGTAGTTCTTTTAGATATATGTAATGTAATTTTGAATTTCTTCAGCATAAGTGATGAGTTGTATATCAATTTTCTTCTTGGTGCTTTATTTAATGAGTAATATTTCTATAACTGCAATAATCATAATCTAAAATAGCTGTTCATCAAAATACAGGCTTCCATTGATATGACTCTAGTGTTGTTATACTCCCCTAATTTCCCCAGTGTTCTGGGCTTTTGATATAGTCATTAACAACATATCATTCATATTTAAGCACATTCACCCTTCATTATGATCAATGAGAACGGGAGATTTTAGTAGAATTTAGTTTAAAATACTTACATCCTGATGTTATTGCTTTCTCTTGTAAAGTTATCTTTCGATCCTATTTTCCTTCCCATTACATGGTTATTTAATATATCTGTTAATAGCAGATGATCCATTTTGAGAGTTTTTTAAAAGTCTAACTGTACTTTATGAATTGAATTAAAATGTATTGTGGCAGTAATAACCTCAAAGTATTGTAGTAGTTTTGTTAAGCATGACCTCCCCTGCCTGAATTTGTGTTGCCTATAATTAATCAAATCATACCTTACCAGGTGTTCATTTGCCATGCTCCCTAAATACATTTCCATGAGTATAATGCTACAGCAGATGTTAACATTTGTCACTCTTGATTCATCTTCTGCTATTCATTTTATAATATATTGTGTGATGTAAGATCCGTTTAGTGAACTGATAAGGATATGGGTGAGATTAAGTTACTTTTGGAAATTTGAGTTATGATAACTAATTCAACTGGAATAAATAATCTATTGTTTTATTGAAGAAGTATTATCAGTGATCAACAGGTATGTGGGAAATAATTATTGTAAAAAATAGTCTAGTTCAAGTTTTAAAAGGCCATTTTACAATTTTTTTTCAACTTTCTTCTTGTTTTTAATGAGGACAAAGGAAATGAGCGTGTCTGCAGTAACATTTATCCAAATGCAGAGGTGTTATAATCAATTCCAGGAGGAACATATTTTATCACTGACTTATGTGCAGTAATGAGATTTGCAGGTAATGGGAAATTATCACAATTATAGCAATTCTTAAAACATGCCTAATTCTAAAAGTAAAGAAAATAATTTAAGATAATTTGTCATCGGCTAGACAGATGGCACTATGATATATGCAATCAATCTTTAATATTGTTATAGATTATTGTTATTTGGCTTTACAGCATGACAACAATTATGAACACAGAAAGCAATATCCCATTTCCTTGGTAATTTTAAATACAATACAAAATATCTGTCTGTTTAAAACTGTTATCTTGAGCAGGTACAAATGATGGCACCTACGGATGAGGACAGTCAGGGGAGGGAGATGAGGGCAGATGATGGGATGAATACCAGAGGGAGGGGAGCTATGGGAGGGAAAAAAGAGCAACATTATAATAATCTGAACAGTAAAGATTTATTAAATTAAAAAAATAAAAAAGTGTGGCCTTAATTTTTTTTTAAACACACAAAATATTTCTGACACTAAAAGTTTATTATTGTGGAATACTTACTGTCATTTTAGTTGTATTTTCACAAAAATTTAATTAACAATATATTGGGTAATTAGATGGTCTGGGCTAAATATAAGCTAAATGGAACTTCTTAATAAAAAATGCTTGTAATGTTAAGTGTTTTGACATCTCTATTTTTTCCTTGATTTCTCATGTATATGCAAGAGACAATAATTACTTTCTTAATAGAATGCACAATATTAGAAATTACTCAGTAGATAACTTTAGTGATTGAAACTATAACTGTGTTATATTTTTTGCTAAGCCTCACAGAGATCATTCTGTTTATAATATTTGCCTCACAATGATGTACCACCACACAATTACTCAGATAGCAAAAGTTGTAATTTCTATAAATTTATACTCATATTTTGACATTTATTGGAATTACATAATGTGATTAAGTCTAGTGTGTTCAAATGACAAAGAACAAGTAAATATTAGTAACCTATTTTAGATTTCCCTCTTTCTATGGCAATGTGTAGTCTAATATCTCTCAGGTAAGCAAATTTAAGTTATCATGAATATAGCAAATATAGCTTGATTTCTACAATATAAACTTTTAGAGTTTAATTTTATGCAAGTGAATTACACATTGTATCATACAGTTACCTAATGTGAATTTTTAATACTTTTTAAAAAGTGCTATTATACACATTATTTCATTTAACCTTAATGAGATAATGTGTATTTTAAGGAAAACTAAGTCATATTTGCACAACAATTGTGCAAATATGTGTTAGTTTTCCTCAAAATAAATTTGCAAATGAAAAACATACCTCTAAGCTGAACAGATAATAGATGTTGGTCGAACATGAGAAAATACGTATAAAAATGGAACAAACACATAATCATAGCTAATTATGAAACGAGCTATGTTTTATTTCCCTTGAGTTCTTGCTTCTGTGATTATGATTACATAGATACTATTTTTTATTTGTGGAAGCAGACACAATGCATGCTACCCAACTTAAATTGACACAAGGATGTTTTCCAAGAATCAAGGTAGACACAACATAATTAACTGACTTTCTGCCTCGGGTTCGACTGCCCATGTTGTTTACCAGCTTAGACTCTGGACAAGTCACTAAACCTCTCATGCTCCAGTTTTCTGATCTAAATAATTATTATAACATATATAGTATGTGGTGTGATGAGGATTAAACAGAATAGCAGGAAGTGCATAATAAGCACTAAATCATTATTATGATTTAGTGCTTATTATGAGGCCCGATGCACAAAATTTGTGCAAGAGCAGGCCTTCCTTCCCCCAGCTACAGGCACCGACTTCCCTCTGGCACCCGGGACCCAGGCTTCCCTCGCAGCGCCAGCTTCATCCAGAAGGTCATCTGGAAGGACGTCTGGCTAATTAGCATATTATACTTTTATTATTATAGATGGTTATTCTGATTATAGGTACTCATAATGTAAAGTTTTCTTTTTATTCAAATTTCTAATTCTGACTTAGAATAAAACCTGGGCAGGTAAAAGAAAAGTTATCCATGATTCATTAGCTAATAATAATGTGTAATGTACTTAAATGTAATCATTTTCCAAAAACGTTATTTTCTGACTTTTGAGGTAACAAGAACAAAAGCAACAGGAAATGAGAGATGAATTTAGGTTTCTGCTCAAACAATGAATGAACAAAAGAAAGAAAATTAATTTTAAAAATCATTAGTTTTGTGACCCCACTTTTAATTGTTTAAGTTTACACAAGGCTGCTACCAGAAAACACAGCTTTGACAGTTATTAGTGGTGTTCACTGAACATTTTTAGCACTCACCTCTTTGGATATGTGTTAGGATTTTATTTGCTTGCCTCGGAAGTTAGGCCTCGAATGTTACAAGCTTTGGTCAATGAAGTTTGAGAGTGGCCATTGTCATTTTTTTGGTGCACTACTCTGTTGAAGCATCAGTCAAGGTGAAGGTTCCACCATCCAAACTGTGTGACTATGATGAGAGCGCCCCCTGCTGACCATCACTGGAGATGAGGCAAGAGCAAAACAAACCCTTGTTTTAAAATATGACTTTGGGATTGTAGGTAATTACAATATAGCCTGAACTCTCCCGAGTGTCATAATATTTATAAATATTTTGAATCATTGCCTATATTTATATTTACTTTAAAAATTATTTAAAGTTGCATACTATAATATAATCCAATATAATATAAAACTTTTCATTAGAAATGCTACCTGTAAATCTCAATTTATAAGGTTATGGAGCATGACATTTTAATTTAATCTATTTTTTACTACCTTAAAATAGACCTCTGGTCAGGTGGTAGTTCCTATACAGTAGGGTTCTGGTGTACTACAGAAAGTGTTAAGCACAGCATGATTCAGGGAGTTGAATTGGCATTTGATTAGATTATTTGGCACTTTAATTACCCATGGATGTGAATCACAACAATTACAATCCAAGCTGATGAAATATAAGAATTTGTAAGTGCCAAGGATGTAAAAAGCACTGTAATAAATTGGGGTGGGGGTGGAAATGAAGTTACTTAAAATGAGATATCTATGATGATTTTCTAAACTAGTGGTGCAGAATTATAAAAATTCCAGTAGAAAATATCACTAATGTGTTATAAAGCAATTTGAAAAAAGTTTTTCTGTGACTCAACCTGTTTTTGGTTTGGGGATTTATTTCAAATGAGAAAAAGAAAAAAGAGAGAGAGACAAAAAGGGAGAGAAGAGAAAGGAAGGCATCATTTTATGTTATTTCCCTGAAAGGTGTTGATTAAGACAAAATGGAAAAGAGATCATATATAATTATGCAATGTACCCTTCTCATATTTTATCATACTTTTGTGATTTTGCCACTTTATATAATTCTGTCATAGTTTTAAATCCCATCATCTAATGCATGCATTCTTGTCTAGTGTTTTTATCAAAGGATTCATTCTTGTGAATCAACAAGGCATAGACCCAGACTAAAGGGAGCTTTCATCGTTTTTAGGAAAGTGACGCTAGCTTACAGTCTCCTAGGAAACTAAAAAATTCAGCAGCTGTCCAAAGTCCAAGTTTCACAAAACAGCTATTATCGGGGGTAAAATCTTTCAGAGAAGCTCTCCGTGCAATGTCACCTTATTTTAAAATTTAGTCTAAGAAATCCTCCTCCAGGATTCATGGTCAGCCATTTGTTGCAAGGAGACAAAACATGAAGAAAACCCAGATTTGTACACTTTAAGTTTTTATCTGTGTGGCACTGCAGTGAGACTCAAAAAAAAGTTAACAAAACGCTGATTATTTGAAGGGAATGTTCATCAAGTAAACACTAGGGAAAACACACACACACACACACACACACACACACACACACACACACTCAAATCCAGTAAGCAAAAGCAGAATAATTAAAGGGGCAGTACAATAGCAATTAATTAAGAAAACTGTATCATATCTAGGAGAAATATGTATTTCAAAATATACAAAATAAAAATTAACCATACAGGAAATAACCTATTTATCTCCATGAAATGAGAACTTGAGCTAAAAGAGCTTCGCGGTTGTTATCAAGAGAAAAAATTCTATGATACTTTTAAAAAGGTATTTTATAAGTGTCTGGCATGCTCAGTTTGTTGGTTATGTTCTCTTGTGGATGCTAGCCGCAGTACAGTGGAAGGATGCTCTTAGAAATATATGCCTCTGTTTGACATGCCTATTCTGCTCTGGTCGATGGCCATGTGTTTTTGCTTTAATGGGGAAATTAAGTTTTTGCAATTAGTTGAACACTGCCTAGCGTGTCATTTGTGGGGGGGGGGAGGAAGGAAGGGAGGGAGGGAGGGAGGGAGGGAGAGAGGGAGGGAGAGAGGGAGGGAGGGAGGGAGGAAGGGAGGGAAGAAGGAAGGAAGGAAGGAAGGAAGGAAGGAAGGAAGGAAGGAAGGAAGGAAGGAAGGAAGGAAGGAAGGAAGGAAGGAAGGAAGGAAGGGAGGAGTTTCAGCAATTATGAATAGTTTTGGGTAGTGGATTTGGAAGTGATTTTTAATTACTTCAGATTTTTTTCTCTATTTAGGGGTTCTTTTTGCCAGCATGCTGTTTTTAATATTTTTTAGACTTTCTTTTTTAGAGAAGTTTTAGTTCAGAGCAATATTGAGGAAAAGATGGATATTTCCCATATACCCCACCTCACACATGCATAGTCTCCCCCATTGTCAACATACCGACTGTAGTGGCACATTTATTACAACTGATGCACCTACATTGTCACGTTATAACCCAATGTCAATAGTTTACCTTAGAGTTCAGTTTAGGTGTTGTACATCCTATGGGATTGGACAAATCTATAATGCTATATATCCATATACAGCATCACACAAAGTATTTCCACTACCCTGAAAATCCCGTGCTCTGCTTCTTCATCCCAGCCTCCCCCCGTCCCTGGCAACCACTGATCTTTATGCTAGCTCCCATTGTCTTCTTTCACGTCATAATATTCATTAAACTTCCTCCATGATCTTTCCTGGCTGGACAGCTCAATTCTTTTTTAGGACATCTTGTTGCTTCCACATTTTGGCAATTATAAATGAAGCTGCAAGTTTTTATGTGGAAATGTTTTCAACCCATTAGGATAAATACCATGGAGTTTAATTGCTGGACTGTATGGAAAGAATATGTTCAGTTCTTTAATAAACTGCCAAAATGTTTTCTAAAGTGGCTGGACCATTTTGCCCTCCCACCAGCAATGAATATGAAGAGGTTCTTTTCGCAAGCATGCTATTTCTCTCACGAGTCTCCTTAGCATTGGGTGCTGTCAGTGTTCTGGATTTTGACCATTTCAATAGGTGTGTGGTGGTATCTCTATTGTTTTCATTTGTCTTTTTCTGGTGATACATGACGTGGTACCACTTTTCATATGTTTATTTGCCATCTGTAGATCTTCCTTGGTGAAATATCTGTTAAGGTGGTTTTTTTTTTAGTTGAATTACTAATTTCCTTATTGTTGACACATAAGTGTTTTTTGTACACTGTGCATAATAGTACGTTATCAAATACGTTATTTTAAAAATATTTTTACACATTTATAGATTTAGAACAGAAGTTTTAATGTTAATGTTAAGTCCAGCTTACCAATTCTTTTTGTGGATCTTGTGTTAGATTTGATTTGATTTATCTGATTTCATTTTACAAATAAAAGTAATTCAATAATTTTAAAAGTGTAAAATTTAGAAAAATTTACTGAATAAAACATTATTTAAAGTCTCCCCTATATCCTGGTCAAGGCAATGCCTGGATCGTAGCCTCGGTCTCCATTGGGGGGATTGGGGAGCATGCAGGGGGAAGGGGCATGCAGGAGGCAGCCGATCAATGATTCCCTCTTATCACTTATGTTGCTATCTCTCACTTCCTTTCTGAAATCAATAAAAATATATTTTTACAAATCTTACCTATATTGTGATTTTCTTTTAAAACAAATAACTATAAAGTAATTTGATTGCATTAATAAGTTTATCCATTCAGTTATTTATGGTGATAATGTACATACTCATTAGTCTATTTCTATTTACATATTTAGGTCTTTATAAAACTTTTCATTTATTGTTTTAAACAAAGCAGAAGAAAGAGATTATAGGAGTAATAAGGAAAATTAAAACAGGATAGACCACTTAGGAGAAAATAACACATCAGAACATGTAGTTAAATTAATAAAGATATGTCCACTATAAATTTATTACAGGCATTAAATTCTCTGGTTTTCATGTAAACTATAGGCCATTCACAAATGTTTTATTAAGATTGCTAAACGATGTTTCCATTGTGAGTCAATGTTTGAAAAACAATTTAGTTGGATAAAAACTATTTTGCAAAAATTAGTCTCAAGTTGAGTTTTAGTTTATTCAAAATCTGAGGTAGTAGTACTAAAATAATCTAATCCATTACAAGGCAGCCTTATAATTTCTCCTTTAGAGGGTGACTAGGGATTCAGAAGTAATTTCTGCTTTCCATATTTAACCGATACTAATCTATCTTATTTGAGGTCTTAAAATATATGACAATATTTGCATGTCATAGTGTGTTTCCTCTTGTGATTACTAGTTTCATTTGTGCTTCATATGCAGTGTTTCACTTTATCATTACCACAACTGAAGTAGCTTAGATTAATGGCTTCCTTTAGAGAAATAAGACAGCTGAGGCTCAGACACAGTAAATGTCTTGCCCAACATTACAAGTCTAATACGTAGTAGAGCAAGAAAATTACTCCAGAGCCCACAGTGAAATAAGGTCTCCAAAATGTAAACTGGGCTGTTCTCCCCAATCTCTTCCAAGGCTTATATAGTTATTACACAGCTTTCAAAAAGTCTCATTTAATTTTATTATTGGCTCGGACATGAACTTCTTTCTGAAAAATGTCTCTCTCCCCCTCAGTTTTCCAAACTACATTTTTTCTCTCTGCGTAATCACTATCTCAGTTGCTGTATTTTCTGTTTTTATCCTGTGTGGAGATCACTTGTTTCATTAATTTAATGGAAGAATAACTTTAGGTAAGTCCTAATATATTCTATTTACTGCATGTAAATAGCAAAGGCAGGACTGTAGTCCTAAAGGCACTTCGGAAAGTACTTGGGACTAGAAGACATTTTACAGAATTTATTAAATAGGCAAATAGAGCAGCTCCTAGTCAAATACATTCGTTATTCATCATCTGGGCCTTATCTCTTCACCACTACCCAGTGGACATGCTAGGAACTGACCCTGCTCCAACCTAATGTCATTGCTAAGACTTAAAATACATTATTAGAATAAGAATCCTATATAATAAAAGAATAATATGCAAATAGACCAACTAGCAGAATGAGCAGTTGCTATGATGTACACTGACCACCAGAAGGCAGATGCTCAATTCAGGAGCTGTTTGTTCCCTGGTCATCAGTGTGCTTCCACAGCGGGAGTGTCTCTCATCCAGAACCCGGGCTCCTGGCTGGCTAGTGCAGCAGTGGTGGTGGTAGCCCCTCCCACCTCTGCAGCAGCCCTAAGGATGTCCAACTGATGGTTTACGCTCGCTATGAGGAGGAGGCCTAAGCTATCAGTCGGACATCTCCTGAGGGTATCTGGACTGAGAGAGGGTGCAGTCCAGGATGAGGGACGCCCCAACCTACTGAGTGCATGAATTTCATGCACCAGGCCCCTAGTAATTGTATATTTATCTTCTTTAATCTGATCACCTATTATTCATAATATACTGTTTGGATATAATCAAATATTTTCCTACAATTTATTAATATTTTAACAAATATTTGAATATTCCCTATATATATATATATATAAAAGCCTAAGTGACCATTATGGCAGAACGACCAGAATGACCAGTACCTATGATGCACACTGATCACCAGGGAGCAGACGCTTAACATAGGAGCTGCCCCCCTGGTGGTCAGTGCGCTCCCATAAGGGGAGTACTGCTCAACACTGCTACATCCCAAGGGGTTCTGGACTGTGAGAGGGATGTCCTGCTGTCAGCTTAGGCCTAATCCAAGTGACATTCTCTGTAGTAGGCAGTCTGAACAACTCAGTAACTCAGGGAAGCACAGGGAACTCAGGGTGAGCCTGCCTCTTTGCTTGATTCACCCACTCAATTGTGTTTGCAGGACAAACCATGGTATCCCAGTCTGTGGACGTGTGGCAGCTGCTGAAGCTCAAGCAGCAGGCCATATAGCAGCAGAAGGCCACCCAGTCAAAAGCCAGCAGTTGGACATCCCCTAAGGGATCCTGGACTAAGAGAGGGCTCAGGCGGGGCTGAGAGATCTCCTCCATCCAGTGCATGAATTTCATGCACTGGACATCTAATATATTATAATTAAATTGCACATGGAAAGTGGATATATGTTTTCCCTAGTAAAGTGTCTGTGGTATATTGTAATTTATTAATCATTTAAATACCATATTTTAATTTTGCTCATTTTTTGTTTATATTGTCTCAGAAATAATCGTATGTTTGTAAAGCTAACTTGTCCAACTGAATCATAACAAAAATATTAAAAGGTAATTTTCATAAGTTCTTAAAATTTTCACTTACTAAAATATACTGTGTCCCAGGCTTTAAGCCTTAGTGAGGAATTCAGCGAAGTGAAGCTCTATTTTTTGACAACTGACTTTCTCTCACAGTTTAATTTCTGTTGTTAATTGGCCCGTTGATGGTGCTTTAAATTTTGAAGCTACCCAGAAGTTGTCACACTGCCATCCGATTGGTTGTCAAATATGTGTGCTAATTGAAAAGCTCTGGCTATGAAATTTGTTGCAATTCCATCAAGCAGAGATATTAACTCTGTATAAAACATGGATTTTTTAAGGTGAATAGAATGTTCAAATTATACGAGTGGGCTACAATTTCAAAATCCAACAGTAAACGGATTTTAAATTTCTCTCTTGTTATAAAGACTATGTAGAATTTGCAATAAGAACATTTCTGCCTGGATCTAAAATTCTTCACTGGCATAGCTCATGAAATGTCCCCTTGCTTTTTGTTGGAGTTGGGGGCTATCGAGTACAAAAAAATATTAAATTTCAAGAAGTTGTAATCAAACTCAGAAATCATTTCCTCTTGTTCTCCAAATCAGATCATACATCAAAAGAAAACAACACAAGGAAAAGAAACAAACAACAATACCAAAAACACAACACAGGGTAAATCAACCTCACTTATTTACTGACTCTCAGATATCACCAAAGGTGGTGCTTGGGATGAGAGTCCAATGTCTTTGACTTTGGTCACGGTAATGGTTTCTAGTGTTGTTTTTCTCGAGAGCCTGAATAGTTGTGAAGATAACATAATATTTGTGCAAAGGGTCACTGCTACTATAAAAAGATAATCCATGATACTTTTTTGTAGGTAACTGAAATATGTATCTAGATTTGTTTGAGAAGAAAACAACTTTTATATTTATTTTTTGTTAGTTAAGGAAAGAAAAAACAATTTGCCTTTATAATGCTTCTCTAAGGATAAGTCTGGTGCAAGTGAGATAGATATGATTTAGGTTTAATGATATGCATGGCCAGTTAAATAAGTTTTGGCACTCACTGGAAACTCTTGAAAAGAGTGCTTCAAATATTTTTGGTACATTGCTTCATACATAGACATACATATCCTAGATATTTTAACATAAAAGTATGCTAATACATGAGTTACCTTTCATATGATAAAAGTGAACATTTCTTTGAAAATTGCAATAACTATTTTCTGTCACTATTAAATTTCATTTTAGTGTTACTTGAAATTAAAAAAAAAGTTAAAGTTCTGTGAAATGCCTTTCCATTTTATTTATTTACTAGAGGCCTCGTGCACAACATTCCTGCACTGGGGGTGGGGTCCCCCTCAGTTCGGCTTGTGCCCTTCAGCAGTCCAGAAGCCATCGGTCAGACCACCTTAGTGCTGTGGAGGTGGGCCACTGTGCTCACCAGCTGTCAGCCAGGCTGTGCCTGAGTGCTGCTCCCCCTGTGGGAACTCACTAACCACCAGGGAGCAGCTCCTGTGTTGAGCGCCCCCTCTGGCGGTCAGTGCACGTCATAGAGACTGGTCGTTCCACCGTTCGGTCGCTTTGCATATTGCCCTTTTATTACATAGGATTTAATTATGTATTTATGTATGCCTGTATTTATTATTTATTTCTGTGGAGCTTTGAGATTGGCAAGTTTTTGAACTTCTGAAAGGTTATTTAAGCTTGAACTGTCTTCTAAATATATCCTCAGTTGGGTGATTCAAATATCTATTATTTTTCATTCATGTTAACTTTCTGAGGACAGAAACCATATCTAATCTAACTCGTTATTTCCTTTTAATGAAATATTTGGCATGCAACATCGCACTTAATATTGAGAGAGAAGAACCTAAGGGTATGTGTGTGTGTGTGTGTGTGTGTGTGTGTGTGTATCTATATCTATATCTATATCTATATCTATATCTATATCTATATATATATATATATTTCCTGCCTGCAATTCAAATTAATTGAGAAATATCACATATACACAGGAATTCTTTAATTCAGGTACGTAATGAAACAAATAAATTCCTCTGTTTTATAAACTATGATATATCAGATCAACACATTAAATTATTGTAAATCTGGACTTTTTGTGAAAGTACCAGAGAAAGACTTCTCAGAGTTATTTTTTTGTGGAAATATTCTATCCTGTGATTTTAATAAAACAGTTATGTGGAGATTTCATGTTTCTCTACTACAGAATTTTCACTGAACACTGTCCTTCATGGGAAGGGAGAGGGCACATGGCTGAGAACTGGCTCTCCTACTTACAGACTGAGCCAATTTAGTCCCTCAAACAAGTAGCCTCAGCTCTTGTTTGTGTAAATACACGTAATAATCAGGAATTGGAGAGATTATAAAAAAGACAGAAGGAAAGGTGTCTGGATATAGTGCATGTTTAATAACAGTTGAATCAAAATACTACACAAAAGAGTCATCATGCAAATATTATTTCAGGAACATCTTATTTGTGTACTATCCTTTATTTCAATGGCAACAAAATCTATTCTTCATAGAATATAGTTCCAGGCAGAGGATTATTCTTCGAACAAAAAGGTATGCTTTCTTTCATCTGAAAAGGGTATGTTTTCCTTTCTGATGAATCTTTCTTTTTCAAAGAAACCCAAACCTAAATTAAATAAATTCCAGTAAATAGGTTTTTTTTTTGCAAGTGCTGACTATTCTATTTTATTTTATTATCCGTACACTACTACTCCCTTAAAATAGGAATCCATGTTTCAATAGATATCAGGGCTAGTATCTTTCACTGAGAATTAAAAGTACAGGGATGCTATTTCAAGCTATAGGATTAAATGGGATCCAAAAGAGAGGGAAAATGGGCGACAAACTCTGGGACATCCCACCATCTGGAGATCTGGAAGGTGAGCTTAATCTCACAAGAAGGCTAAAAACAGGTGGAGGAGAAGAGACAGCGAGAACTGACCCAAAAGCCAAGTGCAAAAAGTGATTCAAAAGCCACTGTAAGTCATGTCATACAGATCAGGCTTGATCAGATGCAGATCCGGGAAAATTCACATGAAACAAGAAGGAAGACAAGTAGGTGGCGAAAGAAGCAGAAGCCTGCTATAGTGCATGAGAGGGGAAGGTGAACATTCTCTTTTGATATTACTAGTTTTTACATTGATTTCAGAGAGGAGGAGAGAGATGGAAACATTAATGATGAGAGAGAATCATTGATGGGCTGCGTCCTGCATGCCCTGCACTTGGAGATCCAGCCCACACCCCCGGCATGTGCCCTGGCCCAGAATCGAACCGGAGGCCGTTCAGCTCACAGACCGACTCTATCCACTGAGTCAAACCGGGTAGGGCTTACTGTTTCCTTTTGAAACATTACAGTCCAGTTCATCAGATGAACGTGAAGAGGTGGGGAGGGTTGTTTGAGGTTTGAGGGAGTTGGAGAGGTATGGAGCACTCCAGTCCACTGGGGGGGCTCAGAGCTCAAATGGACTGATACGGTTTTCTGGCCTCTCATTATCTTGTGCCCCTTTTAGAGCAAAAACTGAGTCTCGTGATCATAGGAGATAAAATGTGGTAGGTAGTTTCCTGCATAACATATTATGGTTATTGTATGAATTACTGAATGGTTAATCACATCATAGTGGCCTCAAAGACTGTTTTATTCATATTCCGAATCGTCGAGCAATGTTAATTTAGGGTAAGCATGCAATTATTTTACTCGCCATAATTCTATGTCACACAGAGTTCAATTTTCTTTTTACTTTCCCCGTTGAAACAAAATACTGTGCTTTTCACATTTTAGTTTCTTTCGCTTTTTTGAAGGCACGGTATTCTATAGTGATTCAGTGTTGCTGTTTTGGACCTTGCCACTGTTTTCTCTCCCTCTATTTCTCTGTTCCTCTCTCAAATACATTTTGCTCTTTTTTTTTCTTCTTCTCACATTCTGCTCTGAGCACTGAGTTTTGTGTTTAGAAATTCTTTTTTGCCCGTGGAGAATAGAGAGGCAGGCAGCTCAGGAAAAGTGACTCATTTTCTAAGGCCTGCTCCATTGTTCTCATTTCCTTCTCTTCCTTCCCTGCTTCCCTGACAGTCTCCCTCCGGAGTGTTGATTTCCTATTTGAAATGAAGTTAAGTCATCACGAGTAACCTGAATGCGCTTTAAACACACCTCTGCGTGCATTGAAAAGCCTGTCTCCCTTCTCATTCCCTGAGGGCTGCAGCCGCTGTGCTCTGGCAGTGATTTTGTGACACTCTGATTGCCAGATGCTATCTGTCCTGGTAACTCCATTTAAGAAAGTAAGAAGAGAAAACTTTTATCAGCCCGTCACCATCAGGCCTTATCACCCACCAGCCAGGGGCTGATAGTTCAAGCTAACAGAACAGCGCAGAGCACAAAGAATGCCCCGGAGCAGATGACGGTAGGAGATTGGCCTGTGAGATTGGACAGGTTGCACGGGATTCATCTTTTCACCCTGGAATCAATAACAAGTCTTAGAGCATATCCGGAGGCCTCCGCAAACGACTGGCGTTTAGAATGGGTTTCCTAAGATGAGAGAGAATGCAGTGTGTTCTGTGGCTTCGCTACACGTGGTCCTGAGCATGGGGCGTGTGCCTTATTGTCCTGCACCTACACCATTTACCCACAAACCTGATTTGCTAAGAGTTAGCTGAAGGCGTGGGGGCTTTTAGCATCTAGAACCTATACCGGTGGCTCTCCAAGGGAGACAATCACCCAGGTCCATGGACTAAAACTTTCTAGGGATCTGTGACTTTTAAGTAAGCTATTTTCATAATAAGGCTAAGACAGTAATTGGACATTTTCAGTGTGTTGACCTTTATTTATACCAACGGTGCAAAAGCAGTTCTGGGCTAAGATGCTGCCGCTCAGTGTGCGGATCAGACAGTGGTGTGAAATTGTTCCCTCCCACACCATCACGGGGAGAATAAAGCCAATTTCATTTAAAAAATGTACTTCAAAGAGCAATGAAACATAATATTATTTTGTATAGCAACACTTGATTACACACCTGTTCAGTATTTAGAATTGAAATGACAGATTAAATAAATTTCTGATATAAATAAAGATGGAGTAATTATCTTGAGGAAAAAGCAACTGTGGATTATTGAAATTGTGAACTAACCTAATTTTTTTTTAAAAGCATGGAACATTATTATTATTTGAAAAATGACGGACAAAATATGGTTATTTGGATTTGGGTATTTTGCATATTTTCTTTAATTTGTTAAAGGTATAAGCAAGCCTGTTGTTTCAAGAAAACCACTGATGATATTTATTGTCATTCATAAAATTTATCCTTTTAATCAGTGGATCCTAAATAGTGAGAACTGTACTGTGTTACGATTATTTGATATGGGATATTTTTCTAGGTATTATCTTAAGATTTTAAGACAAATTAATACCTCTTTGGCTTTCTGGTAATTTAATGCTAGTCTTTACTATGGATAATAATATTGTTAATTTCAATTTCTATGACCTCAAGTCCATATTAATTAATTTTAGAGTTTAAACAGAGATGCCATATTATTTTCTGACATTGTCATTGAGTTAGAATCTGTCTTCTGAATTGTCTAATTTTGCTATGGCTTGTTTAGCCCTCTTTTTTCTCCCCTTTCCCCCCATTTCCTAAAATATGTTCTTACTATATAGTGTATAAGTACTTAGAACCAAAAGAAATCCCTCCAAATTTAAATCCAGTAGTACTTATTAGAAAAATCATAATGTTGTGAGCATATATTTTAGATTTCACCTAACTCCCAAGATCCTTATTCTCCACCCATGTTTTTGGAAGAAGAGTGTGGCAAGCTTCCCTTGAGAACCTTCAGATATCCTAGAATACACACTTGAAAGTAACATAAAACACTCAATATCTTAATCTTACCATAATATTATTTTGTAAACTTCTGTCTTCCATACAAAACCTTATTCTTTACACAGAGTGAGGCCTACTATAAGGAATATGTTGTGTTCTTAAGTGGTATGTTTAAAAATACCATTTGTAAATTGCAAGTCGTTTTGTGTGAATGTGTTTCTAACATCTTTTGGAAGCACGAGTGTGATCATGAACTAATGGGCCTCCTGGGATCTAACCCTTAGTGTCCCAGGGTCATTGCCAATACTCAGCCATAGAAACAAGTTAGTCACAAGGGTGGAGGTATCATCTGTGCCACAAACTGTTTCTTCAATCTAAAGATCATGACAGAGGATGTGGTTTACGCTATTTCAAGGATGTCAAGAGTGCTGAAAAAGTGGTCTTTTTATTTTTTATTGATTTCTGAGAGGAAGGGAGAGGGATAGAGAGACAGAAACATCAATCCCACACTGGGGATTGAGCCTACAACCCAGGCATGTGTCCCAACCTGGAATCAAACCATGACCTCCTGGTTCATAGGCCAAGCTGCTTCGTCTTTTTTTAAAGGATTGGATTTTTCCTCAGTTTCCAGTTTCGGTGTAGCAATTCCAGGCATTATATACAGACAGTGTCCAAAGAAAGAGATGAGACTTTATTTTCTTGGGTTTCTTACCAGAGGATCAGTTAATTAATTTTCAGATGCTCCCAATGTCTCCTTGGTCAGAGGTGAATCCCATTTATTGTCTGCACTGATTATTATTGTTTAAAGAAATCATCTGGGAAAAACGACCATTCTGACAAGTACACTATTGAAGGGGAAAATAACAATTGTTTTCTAGCACAGTTTTAGACTGTGTGGGAGATAATAGAAAATGACGTCTATCCATATATGTGATACATGATCACAAGATGGAGCTGCTGAAGTTGCTCAGACATACTTGTCTTCATTTCTTTCAATGTTAAGACCTTTCTTAAGCTGAGTCTACTTACCTAGGACAAACCTTCTGTGTATTTAATTCAACCTCATCCTTCACTAGTATTCTCAGGTCACTTCTTTGTGAATCTTGAAGTATTGTACTAGATCTTCCACTCCTGTAGGTCCCTCTGTATTTTTTCCATCACTTAAACATTAATTGGGTCATCGCTGATTTGATACCTTTCACCTTTATTGGATCATAAATTTAATTGCAGGTTGTGTCAGTTTTGTCTACTATCTTTAGCTCCTGTTTGATCAATTAAGCATAGTGGGTGCTCAAGAAATAGCTGTTTGCCGACCGACTCAACAGATACACGAATAAATGAATGAATCACAGGAATAAATAAAAATATCACAAGGCAAAACTCTTTGAAGAAATGCAGAAGACCACTCTTTATATACACTCTACTCTTTAAAATCATTATATACAATCTATGAAGACTTGAGGAATAAGGGAGTTGATAATTTTTCTTCATAGAATGTAGCACAGTTTGTGATTCTACATTTATATGTGTGCTTCCTTGATTAAAGATGGTCTCTCTCAGTGGATTTCAGGTTCTATGAAGACAGAGCCTTGGCCTCATTGGATGGATACTTTACACAAGAACATGAATCAGTTTAGACACAAACTAAACATATCCAATTCTATTTAATGATTGGACTGATGAATGGTTGAAAGAAATTACATTCGTGCTTTTAATCAATCGAGATAATTAGAAAGGACTGCATCTATTTAGGAATAAGTTTTCAAATATTAGTAAAAAGATTTGACTGCTGACTTTTCTCTTGATAAAGTGTCTGCCTGTTAGAGTGCCTACAAAGTCTCCCACCAACAAACAGATAGTAAATTCTTGTGATGATGCAATTTTTTTAACTTTCAGTGTTCTTCACAATGAGAATCCATCAGTTTTCTTCAGCTTGCTCAAGAAACTTAGATTGGTTGAATAGGTCACTCTGTCAGAAAGAAAGGAGTTTAAGTCAACATTGTCCATGTTTGGCCCTCTGCTTTAATACATTATTTATTATGAACAACCACCAACATGTAAGGGAGGCAGAATTTGGTTCAATATCAAAATAAGGTGAAGCACAGCATGTCAGTAGCCCAGGAATGGAGAGGTCAGCCTGTCCTTCTGCAAGGTGGATGATCTGAACTGCACCTTGAAGACTTTGCCAATTCAGACAAGCTCAGAAAGGGAGGAGGGAAATTGTAGGTAGAGAGAAAGCGATAAGAAAGGATGCTTCCTACTCAATGTGTACGATCTGGACTGAGCAACAGTCATGCTAATTAGTATAAGCTTTGAAACAGGCTTTTCCTTTATTTTTCCTTCTTTTTTTTTTCTCTTTAATTTTTAAAATCGCTCCCTCCTTCATTTTTTAATATCTTTCTTTAAAAAAAACTTGCCCATCTCATTTTTCTCTTTATCTTTCCACCATTTCCACTGATTCATATTCCCTTCTCCATATCCATCCCCATTACCCACTCTTTTGCACCAAATGAATTTAGAATGTTGAGATAGCTTGCTTGAACTCTCCCACACGCCTTAATTTCTAGTATAAAAACATCAGTATCCTCCCCGAAATTTTTCTATATGACAATATTGGCAATAAAATAGTTAATCTATATATAAAGCTAATATGCCAAGTGTCCCCTCGGAGTTCGACCGAGAGACTGGGAGTTCAATCACTCGCTCTGATGTATGCTGACCCTCGGGGGGCAGTGAGGAAAAAGGAATGCCCCAGCCAACAGCCTGCAGCTGGGGGAGGAAGGCCTTGCCTGGCAGCCGGAAGGCCCTGATTGGCCCTGATTGTCAGCAAGGCCTAGCCCTACCCATGCACAAATTTAGTGCACTGGGCCTCTACTGTATGATATGAAGGTTCTTAATTTTATGTCCGCTCCTAGCTTTTGAGACTAGTGAGCTCTAATATAAGGGTAGCTCTAATCATTCTTATCTCCCCTTTGTTTTTTATTTTATGGTTTCTGTTTTTGTTTTCATTTTGTTTTGAGCATACTGCAGATTGTTTATCAGAAGTTCGACTGTAATTTTTCATATGGAAGATCATGATATTGCATTAGAACCTCATTCAGAGCAAGATAATTAGACGTTTCCTTCACTTCTAATTCTCTTTTTATATATTCTTCTCAGCATAATGATTACTTCACAGTAATATTAGAGTCCTTTTCTTACTTTAATTAATGTCACATCTCAATTCTAAGTGCTTGTTTTCAGCCCCAGGATACTAATTTCATATCTTGTTTCTTAAATTAGCTAACTATAAGCTCAGATTTCTGGTAGTTATGATAGTTATACAGCTATTTTGTGTCCCCATCAATAAGCAGAAATTAGTGTTCTAATGAAGGATTTTCTGATAACCTCTTAGGTATTTGATTTTAAAAACTGTACTATTGCTTCATGGCCTATTGTTGCATATGAAGCAATAATTGCTCTACAGTTAATATATTTTTGTAATTGCTAGAATCATTCATAGTTTATAAGATGGCAGAAAATGTACAAAACCTAATCAGATGCATTTTAAATTAACTGTTTATTTTATTATTATCCTACTTAATAAGCCACTTTAGAAAGTAATGCAAGTTTCTTAGCAACCTTGACTTGTTTATGAACCCATTTTTCTTTGATAATAACATCTAGGAACAAAAGAAAATAAATTCTCTAGAGACATCTTAACACTACATCTAAACTTTAAGGAAAATAAGTAATTCCAAATGCAGCTTACTAACATAGGACTTAGTATCTTTATGTTCTACTGAAATTTTTGAATCTCAAAATATAAATAAATAGATACATTTTAAGATGAACTATTTTTTTGTGTTCAAATGTAATCTCTCTGCTTTGATTTACGTGTTTGCAAAATCCCACTGTGACCTTAACCTGCAATGGTCCCTAAGCATTGATTTTTCTCCATTACCTCTGTGTTTGCTTTGTTTCCCAGTTAGTAGTGATAATTATAATGAAGTCTCATTTTTATTTTGATAATCGCCCTAATGTGCTGCTTTAGTTAGAAAGTTGTCTTTGTTTCTGAGTTCTATAGAGAGTGAGAGTTACTTTCTTACAGTTTACTATTTTATTAGGAAGACTAATATTAAATTTTCTAAATACAGGTATATGAATTTTGTTGATGTGAACAGCTTTATTAGTGATTTTCAAGGATAACCAGAATTTTGTATAAGTGAAAATTAGGAAAATAAAACATCTCTTGACTGTTGTGATTAAAAATTCAATTGATTATCAATGAAGATGGAAATAACATTAATTTAGGGATGGAAAATGCATTGGTAGAGTGATGTTTTGTGTATGTGCATGTGTGTGTGTGTGCATGTGAGTGTGTGTGTCCCTAGGACATAGCTTTAAGGTGATCATGGAAGGTAGGTGGCAGTTAGGAAACTTACAGGCAGTGGGAACTCCTTATACAGAACCTTGAAATAAAAGGTACCAGGTGTTTAACAGGATGGGGAAAAGTCCAATGTGGAGAGGGACATATGTCTTTTTAAAAGCGATTAAAATTTTAAAAGAAATTGATGTTTATTTGTATGTTGGGAAGGACTTTATTAAGCTTACCCTTTTTTGTATTCTTGTTGTATTTCTCTGTAATTATTTGATATTTTATGTGATCATCCTATCCAATAAGAGAGTAATTTGCAAATTGACCATCACTCCAACATACAAGATGACTGCCCCCATGTGGTCAAGGATGACTGCCTCATGTGGACATAAGATAGCCACTACTAGATGGCCAGCAGGGGAGGGCAGTTGGGAGGGACCAGGCCTGCAAGGGAGGGCAGTTGGGGGAGATCAAGCCTGCAGGGGGGGGGCAGTTTGGGATGACCAGGTCTGCAGGGGAGGGAAGTTAGGGATGACCAGGTCTGCAGGAGAGGGCAGTTAGGGGCAATCAGGATGGGAGGGGAGCAGTTAGGCATCAGTCAGCCTGGTAGGGGAGTAGTTAGGGGATCATCAGGCTGGTACGCAGAAGCAGTTAGGGATAATCGAGCAGTTGGAAGCCAGCAATCCTGGATTATGAGAAGGATGTCAGACTGCCTATAGGCAGTCGGACATCCCTTGAGGGGTCCCAGATTGGAGAGGCTGCATACTGGGTTGAGGGACACACATCCCCGTGCATGAATTTTGTGCACCAGACCTCTAGTTATGTACAATATTGTCCCATATAATAAAGAGGTAATATGCAAATTGACCCCCACACCATAATACCATCACAAGATGGCTACCTTGCCCAGCTCCTCTCCTGGCCACACCCCAAATCAGCCTCTCCAACCCAAATTGAAGGTTGGGAAGCTACCAATCCCACATCCCCCAATTTCCCCTAATCCAGGCCATCCATACCCCCATGCTTTCCTGGGGCTGGGGGTACCCTATGCAGGCTGTAGGCATGGGGTTGGCCAGAGGCAAAGGTCCTGGCTGTTCCTGGCCTAGAGAGTCCAGAAAACCTCAACAGTGACCAAAGACCAAGACCAAGTGGCCAGTACTTATGTTTCAAAGTACCAGGAGGAGATAGAGCATCTTGAATCTGCAACCCTGGCATCTGCACACCAAGCCTTGGAGCACACCAGGCCAGTGGCACCTGTGGGTTAAGGGGGAGAGCAGGGAGCTGGGGTGCGGAGCTGGGGTGCAGAGCTGGGAGGGGCCTAGAATCTTCGGGAATAGCCTGCCTGCCAAGGTTGCTGTGACCCATATACTCGAGCTTGGTCAAAGCCACTGGTCAGCTCTGCAGCTTACCTTCCAGATGAGGCTAGGTGTGAGCATGCTGGCATTGCGCTCAGAGGAGCAGCTGTCACTGGGCTCAATTAAATAAGAGAAATCAAAGACTGAGAGTAAATATCCTCACAGCCCCTTCCTACGCCCCTGGGAGAAGAGGGCTAGGGATGGGGGTAATGGAAAATGGCTGCCGCTCTGCATTTTATAATGAAAAGACTCCTGCTATGTAGAGAGGAAAGCTGATTGGTTTCCAGCCAACACCTAGTATGTTCCCCAGCCCTGAAGCCTGACAGCACCTGGCAAAGTTGTGTCCACACAGCCATGTTGGCCTGACTTCTGGAATGTTGGGAGCAAGTTTGAATTGCATTGATTAAAAAAAAAAAAGAGGTAAATATTGAAAAACACCTATATGTACTCAGATGGCACCATAAAATGCAGATTACAGCATCTGATTTTGTCTTCTGAATTGATTTTGAGGCAGAGAGCAAATAGGTTCATGGGAAAAGCAGTAAAAAAACAAAGGGAAAGGGAAAGGATTCTGCCATCCACAGCACTGAACATTGTTTTTTGTGTTTGTTTTTTTGTTATTTTTCCTTCTGTTCTTCAAGTCAGTATATGCCACTTAAACCACTTTATGGCATTAGGTAATGAACAATGCTTCTATTAAGAGCAAGCAGCAGTGCCTTTCCTATGAATCGTATACATTTAATCCATTCAAATGGATCATATTGAGTGGAGAGAATGGTATGTGTCATTATATAAAGAACTTGGCGTTATGATGCTATCTGGCTGAAGATCTTATTTATTTTGCAATTGAGAGAATGTAGATAAATCAGGCATTGAAAATTAATGTACATACTTAAGTGCATGACTTTATTTTCATCTGTAACAACCAAGTGACCATTCACCAGGAGGTGTATTGATGGGTCCCGTAATGCAGCAACTCTGGGGTCTCCTGGTGTGCTGAATCTGGGTGAGGTTACATAGCACAGACCAGGGCCAGGGGACCTGAGGCTGCACCCCCCTGCCCCAGGACTCGGGCCAGGAGACCTGAGGTTAAGCCCCCCTGCCTCAGCACCAGGACGTTAGGCTGCATTCCCTGCCTGGCGGGGCTTGATGGGGGTGGGGACAACCAAGTCTTGGTATCGCCCAATAGAGGTGGGGTTGGCCGGACACTTCTATTATAGAGAAAGGGAAAATAGTAATATTAAAATATTTCCTCTAATTAATTTCTTTTTAATGTGTGGGGATTTTGTTCACTGGGCCACTAGTTTTCTAATATTTCTGTTTACTCTCAAATAAATAGAGGTTTCTTTTTATAAAAAAAAACTACAATGTGAAAATGTTAATTTAAACAGCTTAGTCGTCCTCCTTTTTAAAAACTATTTTATTAAGAACTACATGCCCAGTGCACAAAATTCATGCAAGAAGCTTGGCCCTCACAGCTGTCGTGGCTTGCCTCAGCCCTTGTAGCCCCGGCTTTGTCTAGAAGGTCATCCAGAAGGAAGTCTGGAAGGTTGTTTGGCTGTTTGGTCTAGTTAGTGTATTACACTTTTATTATTATAGACTAGAGGCCCAGTGCACAAAATCATATGGCTCTACCCACCTGCCCGCCATACTGGCAGTAGAGCCCGCCTCACCGCACCTTCCACCCACTCGCTACCACACCCACCCACCGGCAGCCAGCCTTGCTGTGACTGGAGCCTGTTGGCCATGGGGGACGGCCCGAGAGTTGCTCCTTGCACCTCATGGTGACCGATCATTTGTTCATTTTGGTCCTGGCATCTCTTGGCCCTTTATTATTATGATTGTCCTTTAAATTTTACTTAATATAGTACATTAACTGTAAAGGAGAGAGTAGATAGAATTAGTAGTCCTAAATTTAGTTGATCTCATAGTTAAAACTTTGAATAATTTTATTGGGATTTAATTATGAATATAAAGTTGTCAGAGTTTATTTATTCTGCTATATTTATTAAGCAATTAAAATGTGTCCAGATCTGATCAAGAATGCAAAGTTAACCAAGATCTGTCTGTTAAGTCTAGAGTTAAAGATAATAGCATCCAGTGTAGGCAGTTTCAACAGAAGGGATTTATCATAGATTATAGCTTGCTCAGTGGAGTGTTTGGAAAGCTGATGGGAAAGGCTATATATAGGCTGAGCCCTCAGGAATCCCTGCCAGCATCATGCTGTTGAAGTGTTTGGCCAATGGATCTGCTGCCTCTGTCATGTGAGGGCATATCTTAAATCAGGAAGCTAATACCACAGCTGCAGGCTGCAGGTCCACATTGTTTCAGAAGAAATGATGTGACCGATTGAAGGGGAAAGGACAACTCATTGAACTGAATCCAAAAGAGTTATATCTGTTCCCCAAAACAACTGTGAAATGGCATGAGCTGTAAAGACCGTGCATTCTGATAAGGATTTGGCCCTCTTGGGCTTTAGAAGGAATAAAATCAGTTAATATCATTGATGGAGGTCTAGTAACGCTTCGAAGCGCTGAAGTAAGATATCAGAAGCAGCAAACACTGCTAGGCAAAGAAAAGAAGGCTAAAGGCAACCTTTTAGTGAGAGGAATTCTGCCCAAGATTGTCCATGCATAATTTAATAATAATTAAATGCATAAAATATATTTTATTCATTAATTAATTTTTTAAAATATGTTTTATTGATTTTTTACAGAGAGGAAGGGAGAGGGATAGAAAGTCAGAAACATCAATGAGAGAGAAACATTGATCAGCTGCCTCTTGCGCACCCCCTACTGGGGATGTGCCCGCAGCCAAGGTACATGCCCTGACCGGAATCGAATCCAGGACCCTTCAGTCCACAGGCCAACGCTCTATCCACAGCCAAACCGGTTTCAGCTCATTAATTAACTTTTTAACATAATCCGATAAGGTGATTATATGAAATGAGAAATAGTTCAATATGAAAAATGACTCAGGTACTCTTTATACAATATAATGCTAGAGTTTTTAAAGATATGCCATGCAGAGCCCTAATTTTAGTAAACAGGTAGAAGAAAGACAGCTTTTCCTGGCCCTGCGTGTGGCTCATGAATTGAGGTTTGACCTATGATCTAACAGGTCATGATTTGATTTATGGTCAGGGAACACATGCCTGGATTGTGAGTTCAGTCCTCAGTGCAGGAGGCAGCTGATCAATGATTCTCTCTGCTCATTGATATTTTTATCTCTCTCTCTCCCTTCCTCTCTGAAACAATAAAAATGTTTTATAAAAGATATAGTTTTTAATACTTCTTCCCATGACACATTTTTTCCTTATATTAGTTGTGAATTTTCACAATAATGCTAAGCAAAAAGCTATTCTGATAATTACAGGTTAAAAAAAATAACCATCAACGATTTATGTCAATGCTCTGTGTTGGTTGAGTGGTCCTTTTGATCTGAGCTTGCATTGGCTAATCTTGGCTGAGTTTGATCAGGTATCAGCAGTCAGTAGGTAGGGTTGACTGGAAACTGACTAGGTCTGGTTACTCTTTGGAAACAGGAAAAGTATTGAAATCCACTTTGAAATCATTAGAATTGGTACAATGTTATTATTTGTGTTAATTTCAGAAGTCATAGAATAATAAGTATAAGGAACAAGGCTTGAAAAATAAATGCTACTGAAAATTTGAACACAGTTTTGTGGGATATAAAGATAAATTACTGCTTATATCTAGGCATCAATGCTACAAGTTTCCATTTCAGTAAAGTTGGCTAGAGCATCTGAAAACTCCCATGGGCCCCTAATCACAACAGATCCATCCAGTAAGTCATAACTTCAATAAAGTGATTCTTGTGAAAATAAAATTGTTAATAGAGTTAGGACAATATTCATCTCAACATTAGTGCTATGCTCTTTCTATGCTTCAGGAGATTATTCTATGGATGTCAATAAGCAAGGTGTATTATAATTTTCAAAACAGAATAAAATCACATGAGGCTGGCAGATTTTTTTTCTGACTAAATCTCATCAATTGTTTTCTTTTAATGGGATCACCGGGGTTTAGAAACCTGTACACTGATTTACAGCTGTTATTTTACTGAGAGATCTTCAGAAAAAGCGTATGTTATTTTTAGTGTTTTCTTTCCTTTGGTAAAACCATCATCTAAAAACCTTGAAAAAAATCACTTCATCTTTTATTTTTCAGTATTTCTTAACATGTAACAGCTCCTAGATCCTCAGATTACTCTTTAAGAGGGATCTTTAATTCAATTAAGGAGTTAAATTAATTGGTTAAAAATCTCGATGCATTGCAAAGCAGCTGGGGTGAAGAGGTTGGTCTGGGAAAGTCGTATAGTGAGCAATAAGAATGAAGAGAAGGTAATTTCTTCACTTAACCCTGACTTGAGTTGCACCCTGCCCTGAAGGCTCATGTAACTATCAAAGTTGACGATTCATTCAGAGATCCAGACACTTTAGACTGTCCAGCGAGAGATAGTATTTTCAATAGGGCAAAACTTCCCCTCTCTGCACATTTTTGTAACTTGGATTTTTTTGATCGCGATAAAACTGGAAAATGTAACATTTCAAACTTTTAAAACTTACACTTGGATAAAACTAATTTTCAAGTATTGATGGTAGAAAATTTGTAGAGTGGCTACAGGTGTGTGTGCATAAACTTGATGCGGTGTACTTTAACACACTGTTCTCCGATTTCTATGAATTGTTTTCCCATCATAGGTTCCAGGTTGTCTGGTCTCTTTGTCTTAGATGTTGGCAGCTGTTGGTGATCTTTGCCTTGATCTAATAAATTGCCAGAAGTTAAAAATGGTTCTATTTTAACCCCATCTTTCTTTTCTTACATACCGGCATATATTATTGTAAAGAAAAACATACCCTCCTCAGTTAATTGTACCGGTGGTATCAGAAAAAGCAAGATAAATGCTTGAATTTTCCCCATAAATTGCTAGTTTTTAAATATTTATTTCCCTAAAACCTTCAGCAATGAACTGTTTTTATGAACATCATTGACTCATAGACATAAAGGAACTGATAGGTATAAACCTACTTAAATGATTATTTTCCTATTGATGTGCAAATTTCTCAACTTCAACTCATAGGAGCCTCTCAGGCTAGCTCAGTGCTTTGCTGCAGTCGTTGGTAGCATCTGTGCTATTGGAAGCTGTGCAGAAGCTCTTTAGTTTGATATAGTCCCATTAATTTATTTTTGCCTTTACCTCCCTTTCCCTTGGGGTCAAGTCCATTTAAATGTTCTCTGTGAACCAGGTCCATAAGTTCAGTACCTATAATTTTCTTCAGTGTACTGGTAACTTATAGTTTTGGTCTTATGTTTATGTCTTTGATACATTTTGAATTAATTTTTGTACATGGGGACAAACTGTAATCCAATTTCATTCAGTTGCTGAGGCTTTCCAGTTTTCCCAGCATCATTTATTAAAGAGTCTATCTTTACTCCAATGTGCATTTCCGACTCCTTTGTTGAAAATTCTCTGTCCATATACTTGTGGTTTTATAGCTGGGCTCTCTGTTCTGTTCCACCGATCCATGTGTCTGTTTCTCTGCCAATACCATGCTGTTTTGATGCTTGTAGCTCTGTAGTATCATTTGAAGCCAGGCAGCAAGATGCCTCCAACATCATTCTTTTCTTTTTCCAGGATTGTTTTGGCTATTCTGGTTCTTTTGTGGCTTCATACAAATTTTTTCTTTAAAAAATTACATTGAGATTTTTTATGGGGATTGCATTAAATCTGTATATTGATCCCTCGCTTTTATCTATTCTTGCACCCAAAATATATTTGACAGTGTGTAAAAAGTTTGATAACTTGCAGGTATCTTCTCGTTTTGCTCATTTTGTTTTTCTTCAGAATATTTTGACTAATAATTACTTACACTTTTTAAACAAAATTTTAAATCACATTTTCATGTGTCAAAAATTTTTAAATATGCTTTTGTTGCTATTACCATAAATGCTTAAATTAGCATATCATGAAGACATGCATTTTTGATATAGGGTTTTTCTACCAAAGGATATAATATTTGTTTTCTAGTTCTCTGCCACTTTTGTGGTTCTTTGTGATTTTCTTTGCAATAATTCAAAGAGAAATTGTTTTATTACATACCAGCATTATACAAATAAAAAGCAAAAAATATCAAAATAAAAAAATTAAAAGGCATTTAAAGTAACATTTTAAAATGATATATTAACAGAGACATTTAAGACACGTGTATATAAAACCAAAGAACATTCCTGAGAGAAATTAAATAATAACCAAACCCATGGAGACACACACCATGGTCATGAGGGGAAGACTCAACAGTGTCAAGGTAGCATTTCATAATGATCATTGCATTTCATTCAATCCTAATATTTTATTATTATAAAATTTTTGTCCAAACCAGTTTGGCTAAGTGGATAGAGCATTGGCCCATAGAATGAATGATCCCAGGTTTGATTTTGTTCAAGCACACATGCCTTGGTTGCTGGCTCGATCCCCAGTAGGGGGCATGCTGGAAGCTGCTGATGGATGTTTCTTTCTCATTAGATGTTTCTAACTTTCTATCTCTCTCCATTCCTCTCTGTAAAATCAATAAAGTGTGTGTGTGTGTGTGTGTGTGTGTGTGTGTGTGTGTGTGTGTGTGTGTGTGTGTGTGTGTGTGTGTGTGTATATATATATATATATATATATATATATATATATATTTAAATTTAATTTAGGATTTCCATTCATTACACCCCTCTGAATTTCTCTTTGCCCTATCATCATACAACACAAGGGAAATCTTATCCAATTAAGCTTAAACACCCCTACTCCCAGATGATTAACATATGCCTCTATCATTTCTTTTGCCTTCTTTCTACATTCACAGACTTAACTATAGATAAAAAAAGCAAGACTGAGAAATTTAATACATCTTGATTAATAAAATGTTTAATCAATAAATGGAAGACAGGGAATAAAGGAATATATAGCACATAGGCAGAAATCATGCCACCAAAGTGGAATTTCACTTTGAAAAGTCAAGGATCATTATATATATGAAAAGCAAACCAATGTAAGAAAAGTTGAAAGAGATATTACTAAGGATTGAAAAACTTTATTGCCACTAATATGATTATTTTTCAAGCAGCATTACTTTCTAGGAGAATTAATGCAGAGTAGAGAATTAAGGTTGGTGTCCAATGAAGTTTGATACATCTAAGTCCTATCATATTATTACTCTGCCAAATTTTTTCAATGTTCCTTATATAGGAAAAAAAAACTTTGATAATGGTGAAACAAAAGCAGAATGGAGACTGAGAATCATCCTATCTAATAACAGAGTAATAAGCAAATTGACCATCACTCCAACACACAAGATGGCTGCCCCCATGTGGACACAAAATGGCCAGCAGGAGAGGACAGTTCGGAGGGACCAGGCCTGCAAGGGAGGGCAGTTGGGGGTGATCAAGCCTGCAGGGGAGGGGAGTTAGGGGTGACCAGGCTGGCAAAGGGAAGTTGGGGGTGACCAGGCCTGCAGGGAAGGGCAGTTGAGGGGGACCCAGGCCTGCAGGGGAAAGCAGTTGGGAGGGACCAGGCTTATAGATGAGGTCAGTTAGGGGTGACCAGACCTGTAGGGGAGGGCAGTTAGGGGTGACCAGGCCTGCAGGGAGTGGTTAGGGGCAATCAGGAAAGCAGGGAGGTGAGCATTTGGGAGCCAGCAATCCTGGATTCTGAGAGGGATGTCAGACTGCCTGTTTAGACTTGATCCTACTGGAATTGGGCCTAATCCGGCAGTCAGACATCCTTCTAGAAGTCCCAGATTAGAGAGGGTGCAGGCTGTGCTGAGGGACACACACACCCGTGCACGAATTTCATGCACCGGGCTTCTAGTGCTAATATAAATTTCAAATTATTTTTGCTATGAAGCCATTCAATATAAGAAAAACAACAACACAAATTTTAAAGTGAATTTATGTGCTTTTATTTGTAATATTTTTACTATCTTGACCATTTGTGTGTTTTTAAATTAAAAAGTTAAAATGATATGGAGTATAAATTAATAACTTCTGAAATTTATATGTATAATCACAAGAAAACTACCTTCTTGAGTTTTTCTTTTTCTCCATGTAGCTATGCAGTGTGTCTTACACAGAATTAAATATGGATGAAAACTACAAATGCTCATGACAGATGACCATACATAATGGTTTTGTTATAATTTTAGTCTTTTGTAATTTGCCAATAGTTTAGGGTAGTGTATAAATAAATCTGTATCCTACAAAAAAGATGAAGCCAAAATAGAAGGTAAGAGGATTATTGCAGCATGGAAATATGGATAGTAAAATATATCCACGAGAATCTATCAAGATTTAGAATCTATAAATCCTAATTCAATCTAAATTAAAGATTTATCCATAAGAAGGTTATGATTTCTAATATGCATGGAATAATTCAAGACACAGAATAAAATGACAAAGAAATGAGATTCTATTCTGAAGTTGGGGATTTCACAATGTAGTAGGGAAGATAGGCAATGACTCAAGTGGATTGTGATACATTTAATGATAGCAGTGTGCTTACAGAACTTGATAAAATAGACAAGAGAGGATTAAATTTGCCCGAGGGAAGCAGGAACATGAGCCAGGCTGCACACAGGATTCAGCTTGTAGAGAGCAAAGAAGGCAATCTTCAAATTGTCCTTGTCCCTGAAAACTTTTTGCAACAGAGAGGCTAATGTTTCTATAGTTTTCAAAAGTAATAATGGATAAAGTGAGAATATGGATCGAATAATTTCTGACACTGTATGCTGTGATAAAACTACTTTAAAATGTAAGATATAAGCATATGTGATTAGTATGCAAACTATTTTTCTGAATAACATATTTTAAGTATTATAGTTCATACCAATATATTTTAGGAAGTTGTTATTTCTATAGGTCATATCAAACAGCCTTACTTTATACCTTGCCTTTATTTTATATTCAGAGTGTTGTTATTATTGTTGTGTGCTATGAAAGGCTTTAGAGGATTAATTGTCTTTCTGACTCGTGTTGGATCTGACTCTTGAGCATGCTTAAGTATTTTGTGGTGACCATAGTAACCCATATGGACTGAAATTTCTTAGAGAGGGTTTGTGCTTAAATAGTAGGGCCACAGAAATGAAGACTTTCTTTATCTTAAATATATTTCTGAGTAGGAAGTGATGCACATCATGATTTGACAAGAAAACAGATTACTTGGGAGATTCTTCACAGTTAGTCACCTTTCTTTGATTGCTTTCTAATTAGAGATTTTCTGGAAAAAACTCATTTCTCCTGTAAGGAGAAGATACTTTAAAAATGGAGACTTTTAAATGCATCCAAAAGAAGGGAACTATACGACTTTTAACAACTACAATCTTTACTTTTACTACAAATTCTTTAAAAATAGAGAATTCTGGTTTACAGTTTTCTTTGTGGGAAGCTCTTTTAGTAACTGTAGTGAGAAATATTCACATGGCCTTAAGTTGATTTAGTTATTAATAGTCCTGGGTATTTCCTAGACTTTTCAGTATATTCAGTTGATGTACAAATCTGCATACTAGTAGACTTGAATTTATTTACTAACCCACAAATAAATATTAAAGTAGACATAAAAGAAATAATGATTCTAAAGATATATGTATCACATTTACTATATTTATTTTGCTTCTACTGCATACATAGCTACCTTCTTTTTTTTCCCCCCAGTGGGTATTCAGTTCTTTCAGCAACATTTATTGAAAATCTGTCCTTCCAGATTTATTAACACAGACCTAGTAGAAACCAACTGTGGGTCTATTTCTAGACTCTATTGTGTTGTGTCAATCTCTATTTCTGTTATTTCAACGCCTACTGTCTTGATTTCTATAGCTTTATATAAATTCTTAGAATAGTTAATGCACTTTGTCTTACTCTGTTCTTTTCAAAATTGTTGTGGCTATTGTAGGTCTTCCATTTTCATTTAAATTTAGAACCTTCTTGACAATTTATTTTTTTTAATGTATTTATTGATTTCAGAAGAGGAAGGGCAAGAGAGAGAGAAAGAGAGACATCAAGGATGAGAAAATCATCAACCAACTGCCTCCTGCAAGCCTCCTACTGCAGAACAAACTACAACCAGAGCATGTACCTGACCGGGAATCAAACAGTGACCTCCTGGTTCATGGGTTGATGCTCAACCACCGAGCAACACTGGCCAGATGACAATTTCTTTTCTTTTTATTTTTTTTAAATTGTTTAAGGTATTACATATATTAGTACATATGTCTCCTTTTTCCCTCCATTGACCTCCCCTTGGCCTCCCCTACCCCCAGCACATGCCCTCACCTGTTCCCTCCCCCATCCCACTCCCAGTGTCTTGTAGCCATTGGTTATACTTTTATGCATGCGTACAAGTCCTTCGGTTGATCTCTTGCAGCCCCTCCCACCCCACAACCTCCCCTGCCTTCCTGCTGTAGATTGGCAGTCTGTTCAATGATTCTTTGCCTCTGTATCTATTTCCGCACCCCCGATTTCTTTTCTTTAAAAAATCTTGCCTTTACAAAACAAGAAATAAACATATGAGAACAAGAAATGTTTGAGTCCCAATTTCAATGACCAACAATTCTGAGTCCCAGTTTCAATGTCAAACAGTTCCTTATGTGTGCATGTCAGCAATGATATCTGGATGGTGGACAAATGTTGGTAATGCAGGTCTGACCCTTTCTGGTTTGGTCCTGGGCAACCTGCAGGGACACATAGCTGCTGACTGCTAGCATGGCAAGGCACCTCCAGCGTCTTCCATCTCAGGACTGTTTCTCCTCTTGTCTTCGTGGTTGGAGCAGACCTGTCAACTCCTCTCTTTTGCAGGAATACACTTGGTTTTGGAGTTGTTTGACAATTTCTTAAAATAAAATGAAAATACTTACAGAGAATTTTGGAGTAATTTGATTCCTTCAAAGATGAATTTAGAAAAAATATCATAGTAATATTGATTCTTACAATCAAAGATTATAGAATATTTCTCAATTTATTTGCATTTTCCTACATTTCTCTCAGCTACGTTTTTTTCTACTTTTAAATGTTTGGGTCTCACATGTATTTTGTAAAACTTCTCACTAAATATTTCAGGTTTTACATAATTATAGAATAATTGTTATTGCATCAAAAGTATAATTTTTGTTATTACATAAAAATATAATTAATTTTCACCTATTTATCTGTTCTCTGCAAACATATTACTTATTAATTCTCATATTTTATAGGCTCAATTAAAATTATCTGTGAATTAGAACCTTTTAACAATATTTATAGTGTTTTCTTTGGTCTTACTTATTTTTTTTGCCTATTCAACTGCTTGGGAACTGCACCACATATGAAAGTGGTAAGAAAAAACATCCTTATTTTATTCCTGATTTTATGGAGAAATCATTCAGATTTCTCAATTAAATATGTTACATGTAGGCAATGTATAGATGCCCTTTATCAGATTGAGGAAGTTTTCTTCTATTTCTAGTCTGGTGAGATAGTTTATCATTAATGGATATTGAATTTTGTAAAAATTTTTTTGGCATCTATATAGATGGTCATATGGTTTTCCTCTTTTAATTTATAGTGTGGCAACTTGTATAGTTTGATGTCCATTGATGAGATAAGTCCAACTTGGTCAAAACATGCTACCTGCTTTATATATTGTTGGATTTGAGTTGCTAATACTTTCTTTTCATTGTCATGTATATTCATAACTGCACTGTTGTTTTCCAGTAATATCTCCTGCTGCATTTGGTATAGGAGTAATACTATTTTTACAAATCAGTTTGGAAAGTGTTCACTTTGTGTTTGTTTCCTAAAAAGTGTATGTAAATCTGATGTTATTTTTTCTTAAATAGTTGATAAAATTTGCAAATAAAGTGTTATCTGGCATTTTTACTGTTGGAAGATTTATAAATATTATTTGTATTTCTTCAATGGTTATGTTATAATTGTGCCATTTTTTCTTTTGATATTATCCTTGTGCCAGTTTTGGTAGATTTTGATTTTGAAAGAAGCTAGCTAGGATCATTAAGTTTATATCATTATTTTTTAAAATATTAACAGTTAAACCAAAATGTTTACAATAGTTTTACATCTGAAAAACCTTGATATATTTAATTAACTCAAAATATTTTCTAATTTTTAAAAAACCTATAGGTTATTTATTACTAGTTACTTTATTTTAAAATATTTGGATATTGCTAAATATCTTTTCACTTTATAGTCAATGTCATTTGATTTAGAGAACATACGTTGCATGATTTAGTTAAATTGAACTTATTAAACTTGTTTTATGGCCTAATGTATTATCTATCTTGGAAAATATTAATTGTATACTTGGAAAGAATATTTATTCAACAATGATCAGTTAGAGCATTATAAATGAGTTCATTTATTAGGTTAACTTTGATAATAGTATCATTCATAAGTTCTAAATCCTTTCCTGTTTTTTCCCCTCTAATTATAAAAAAATGTTTGCATGGTATTTTTAGCCATGTTTATGTTTGTAAATATGGGTTCCTACTGTTTTCTGGCATGCATTTTTTTAATGTAATATCAGTGGTACTCCTATATTTGTTTCTTTGTGCATAAAATGACTTCTTTTTCTCCCACTACTCTTAATATCTTATATTTACCATTGATGTACATGTCAGAATGGTATCCAGATGGTGGACACATCGTGGCAATGCAAGATCCATCCTCTCTGGTTTGGTCCTGGGCCGCCTGTAGCCACACACAGCTGCCGACTGCTAGCATGGCAAGGTGTCGTCAGTGTCCCCCATCTCTGGACCATCCTCGTGACTGGAACAGACCCGTCAGTTCCTCACAGTCACAGGACCCCACATGGTATTGGAGTTGTTCTCTGAAAACACACAAACACATTTTCAACCAAAAGTTAACAAAGGGATCCTCTCTGCAAAATAGACTTGGGATTCTTTTTAATTTTTGTCTAAATTATTTTCATTTGGCTTATTTTGACACCATATGTGTTTTTCGTGGGTGTCCTGCAGTTGGTTTTACAAATGGAATTTACTTTACTGGAGTAAGAATTTTCTAGATGTATACAGCAGTATTGTTATGATGAACCTCAATGTGATTTTGAATATTTATTCTATTTAGAGTTTGATGAGCTTTTAGAATTAATAGATTTGAATTTTTAAATAAAATTTAGAATATTTCCACAGTCTGTATCTTCAAAAACAGTGTGCCCCCTTATCTGGGACCCTAAATTCATGTATGTTAGACTTTTTCATGGTAATCCATGGAACACTGATATTTTCCATCATCCTTCCCTCTATCCCTCCCTCCCTCCCTCCCTTCCTTCTTTTTTTAAATTTACTTTTTATTTTTTTATCTTTATTGTAAAGTTTATTAATTACATTGTTCCCTTTTTTTTTTCACCCTATAATTCCCCTCCACCTGGTACCCATCCAGCCCTCCGCCCTCACCCCCTCCACTGTCCTCTCCCATAGTTGCATGATTTTTGTCCAGTCTCTTGCTGCACTTCCCACATCCCCTTTCTCCCCAAGAGTTGTCAGTCCATTCCCTCTCTATGTCTGTGATTCTGTTACATTCACCAGTTTATCCTGTTCATCAGCTTATTAATTCACTTGATTTTTAGATTCATTTGTTGATAGATGTGTATTTGTTGTTCCTAATTTACACTTTTATCTTTTTCTTCTTCCTCTTCTTAAAGAATATCTTTCAGCATTTCATATAGTATTGGTTTGGTGGTGATGAACTCCTTTAGCTTTTTCTTATCTGCAAAGCACTTTATCTGACCTTCAATTCTGCATGATAGCTTTGCTGGATAGAGTAATCTTGGTTGTAGATTCTTGCCGTTCATCACTTTGAATATTTCTTGCCACTCCCGTCTGGCCTGCATCGTTTCTGTTGAGAAATCCGCTGACAATTGTATGGGTGCTCACCTGTAGGTAACCAACTGTTTTTCTCTTGCTACTTTTAATATTCTCTCTTTATCTTTTGCTCTTGGCATTTTAATTATGATATGTCTTGGTGTGGTCCTCTTTAGATTCCTATATTTTGGGGTTCTGTGTACTTCTTGGGATTTTAAGTCAGTTTCTTTCACCAGGTGGGGAAAGTTTTCAGTCACTATTTCTTCAAGTAGGTTTTCATTATCATGCTCTCTCTCTTTTTCTGGCACCACAATAATTCGGATGTTGGTATGCTTGAGGTTGTCCCAGAGGCCCCTTGACTATCTTCAATTTTTTGGATTCTTTTGGTCTCTTGTTTTTCAGCTGAATGGATTTTACCTCTTTGTATTTCAAATCATTAACTTGGTTCTTGGGGTGCTCCAGAGCACTTTTAAGTCTTTGTATAATATTTTTTATTTTAGTCAGTGCATGCTTAATTTCTGGTTGGTCGTTTTTCATATCCTTGAGAGTCCCCTTTATATCCTTGAGGGTCTCATTCATTTCTTTGTAGGACTCATTCATTTCCTTTTCGGTCTTGCTTATTTCCTTATAGGTTTCGACCTTTTGTAGGAGCCTCTTGAGAAGCCCTATAACCGTGGTTTTGAATTCCATGTCCAGTCGTTTTTTTTTTTCCTCCATTTCTTTCACATCTGATTTCTTTCCATGTCTCTGCATGGTGGCTGCTTCCCTGAGTTGGTCAATTATCTTTGTGTGGTAGACTTCCTACAAGGGACAGTGGGTCAGCCTCCCCAGGTACCTGAGGTGGCTATGGGTTGAACAGTCTTGCTGAAGTTAAGCTCAGGTTAATCGTTGTTAGCACTTGAAGGGGTTGACCTCCAGGCCAATTGTCTGTGAAGTTCAGCTGTGCTCAGCTTGGATGGGCGGAGTCTCCGGGCCAAGCAGACAGCGTTAACTCTGCCCTGTGTGGCCCCAGGGACTCTTTGCTGGGGGCAATGGCCGCCAGCACCTCTGAGAGAGAGCTGCTGTGGAGCTCCACTGGCTGCCAGGGAATTCAGACTCTCCCCAAATGAGTCTGCACACCCAATGTCTCACCCAGGGTGATAAAACAAAGCAGTCTGAGGGTTTCCCGAATGAGATAGCAAGTCGCAGAGCGCTCTCTACTAGGTCAGGCAGCTGCGCTGTTCCCAAGGTCACCCGCAGGCTCCCTTCTCCACAAGCTGGCAGAACCCTGCCGCACCTGAGCTTCGGCATGCCCTCCCACTGTCCAGTTTTTACCCCATATGATAGGTGGTTCCCTGGACCTCGCCCAGAGCTGGAGAATCAGTCCAGTGGGACGTCTTTGTCTCCCCCGTTCAAGAAAACGTGCTGGTTTTCAGCTGCCCGCCCTATCCGTTGGTGAGCGCGCTCCAAACCTCTCTTTGAGCGAATCTTCAACAGCTGTCCTCAGCCGCTCCTCCGAGTCACAGTGTCTTATCCTCACTTTTATTTGTGGAATTTTCACTCGGCCAGCTTTCTGGTGATTCTGGAAGGTGTTTGTTCTTTCTTTAAGTTGTAGTTTTAAAATTGCTGACTATGACGGCAAGATAGGTGTTTTACCTATGCCGCCATCTTGGTTCTCCTCCTTTCCTTCCTTCTTTATAGGCTCAATTAAAAATTATCTGTGAATTAGAAAGTTTTACCAATATTTATAATGTTTTCTTTGGTCTTACTTATTTTTCCTTCCTTCCTTCCTTCCTTCCTTCCTTCCTTCCTTCCTTCCTTCCTTCCTTCCCTTCCTTCCTTCCCTTCCTTCCTTCCTTCCTTCCTTCCTTCCTTCCTTCCTTCCTTCCTTCCTTCCTTCCTTCTTCTCTTTGGATAATCTCTAGTGCCATGTTTTCAAGTTCATTAATCTTTCCTTTCCCTGAAATTTCTAATGTGTTAAACACATGCAGTAAATATTTGGTTTTAGATATGTTACTTATAACTCTAGAGTTCCATTTGATTTTTTTTCTATGAGTCCATGTTTTTTTTTTCTCTATTGCAATTTGTATTTTTATTTAAAGCCTTGAATATGCCAACTATTTCCATTTTATTTGTCATTTGTATCTATTCTATCGATATATTTTTATTCTGGTTTTGGGTCACATTTCATGATTCCTAATCAGTCTACTGTTTTTTGTTGTTATTCTTGTGTATTGGTCATTGAGTGCTGTAGTGTTGAGCTCCTACATGTTGGTGTTGGCCCCTGAAAGGAATTATGTTTTGTAAAGAAAAAAAATCAATGCATTTGAGTATAAAATTGATCTGTTGAAGCTCTATTGTAAGATATTTTAGGGTGGAGTTTGTGGAAGCACATAATCTGGAACTAGTATAGCTCACCTTCAAAGTCTTGACCTTTATAAGATCCCAACTGAATGCTCAAGTTATTCAAGAAATTATTCTGCTTTGTTCAGACTTGGAATCTCTCAGGCTGTGAGTTGTGGTGGTTTTGAGCTTCATTTCCCATCAGTTATTCTTTTCCTCTGAAAGGTTATCTTAGCATTGAATAAAAGACTCAAGGGGACACTTATGTAAATTTCTGAAGCTCCTTATCTGTGTAGCCTCCTATTCACCAGTACTCTGACACAATTTTTGGCTAACCTACTTCCTCTGAACTTGACTGACTCCAGAGCTCACTGAAACCTCTGTGCTCTGCTCCCACCCTGTACTGGTGTCTAGTAAATACCTTCAGGCAAATAGGCAAGGTGATCATAGGTCTCTCCTGATTATTTCCCATTTCTCAAGTTTTGATGTTCTGTCCAATCTGAAAATCTTCTGTTACTCTTCTATTTTTAAATTGTTTAAAAGAGAGGGCTTATCATCAGAGCCAGCAATGAAAATCTACCACTCTTCCTGTTTTGAAAAAAAAAATTAATAGTACATTCTTTATTGAAAGCCTTTACAAATTCTTATTATTTTACTCTGTAACATAGTTTCCTTACCGTTTAGTATGACACTCAGATCTTAGTTTAAATATAACTTTATTCTTCAAGGGAGCTTTCTGAGATCTGTATGCTCTTATGTCCTCTTTATTGGATGCTTTTTTCCATTGTGCATGTACTATTCTGTGCTGTTTATTTTCCGTTGATTTGTTCATACACATAACTGGAGAGTATACCCCAAAGAATGAAATGTTAGCCCCATAAATGTGAATAATTAAGTTCAAGTTGGAGGAAGAATAAATTAATCTCAAGTTGGGAAAGAAAAAGTGTGACTCCTGTTATACCTGACAGAGTGTAAGTAATTTGGAACGGGAGGGACCATATGAACAAAGGCACAGACATTTGAAAATAATTAAGTGGATATTAATATAACTTCAGCAAAATCTGAAGGATATTAATTAATATAGTGACAATTGAAAACTTATATTTAATCCATCAGTAGCTTTCAGCAAGAGACTGACGAGTTCATGTACTCTGGAAGTAGGGTAAGGTAAAGGAAATAAAATTGCTGGAAGCTGTTTAAGTAGCAAAGCCAAGCTATAACCCCCAATGGATATCTGAGATTGAGGGAGGTAGAATATTCAAAGTGTATTCCTAGTTTTATTTTTCTTGCCTGAATATATTTTGTTCTTTTAAATGAGATAATACATAATGAGTACAGAGTTGAGAGGAAGAGATTATATAATTTTTAGCATGTATGGTTGGAGATTCCTGCTCCAAGTTCAGGTAGATATGTCTGTTTTGCACTGGTTATAGCTTTTCCAGGTAACAAAAATGTATAGGAGATAGTAAAACAAAGTGGATAGCACCACAAATAAATAATTAGTCAATTTCCAGTGAAGGAATTATATGGATACAATGACCCATTTTGCCTAGCATGTCAAATATATGACAAAAGGGGAAATTTTTTATTTAATATATTAGCTCTGGAATGGAACATAGAATTAGAAGATCAAAAGCAGACCTTTTGCGGCTAGCAGCAATTAAGGTAGTTGGGAAAAGATCATCTGTAAAAGGTACATAGACATCAGGAGAGTAGTGGTGGTGATGGTGGTGGTGGTGAGGCTTCACTCTGACAAGAAAACTAAAAATCGCGAGGAAAGGGAAGATGCCAGATGCACCATTGTTTTGGTAAAAACCAAATTGTTGGTAACTGGTTCAAGTGGCAGGAATTGAGGGTATGACATTCAACTTTGAAATCAGGGTTTAGTTCTTGACTAGAAAGGAAAGGCGAGTGCTGATGGCCATCAACCAAAGCAGGAAGCAGAGGAAAAGGAATGCAGCCTCTGGAGGAACCATAATGGCTGTGATCTTTAAAGCAAAGGCACTTCAGAAAATGTGTGGTATGTGAGCTCTCACAGAGGGGGTTATATCCCATTATCTCTTCACACTCTCTGATGTTTGAGTCTGCTTAATGCCACTATTAAAATGTTTTGATTTGATTACAGTAAAAATTATATCATTTAAAATGTGACATTTTAATAGCAACTCATTAAATATTTAAATTATTTGTTAATATCTTGTTGACCTTTCGTATTTTATCTCTTTTTTTTTAATTTAGTACAAGACAAACTAAAATGTAGTCTGGTCTTGTGTTCTTTTTTTTTTGTTTTTTTGAATCCTCACCTGAGGATATTTTTCCATTGATTTTTTTTAAGGAGTGTGAGAGAGAGAGCAAAAGACTGAGAGAAATATCAATGTGAGAGAAACATATCAATTGGTTGCTTCCTGCACATTCCCCTATCAGGGCCCAGGTCAGGGAGGAGCCTGCAACCACTTGCCCTTGACCTACATCAAACCCCAAGGCCCTTCAGTCTACAGGACAACGCTCTATCCACTGGGCAAAAAGGCTGGGGCTGGTCTTGTGTTCTAACTAGTTAACCAAGATAACTATGCAACTATCATACTATTATTCTCTCTCTCTTATTTTCACTTCTTGATTAAATAAATGATTTATTGGGGATTTGAAATCTGGGATTTTACTTTAGCTTTAATATATAGCATGAGCTCCTTGTTTTTGAAGTAAGATCTTCAAATCAATAAAATTGTAATATAAGTGATAATAATGTGCAAACCATTTCCAACAATTTTGAATCATCTAAACACGAGTCTTGTAATTACAACACAGTTTAGTCTGGTTATCTGCTTTCCAAACTAAATCTGGTGCTGCTTCTATTCTGCAAATGACGGGGATACTTTCATTTTCATAATTTATAAAATTATTTTCAACCCAAATGAAGATGAATGAAATAAGGAAGAAGACCTTAGAAAACACTTTTAAACAATTAGTGCAAAAACACTGAATGATTAGCCCACTTTAACTTGGCACTTGGTGCCACTATCAAAGGTCCTTCTTGCTTTAGTTGGGTCCTTGATAGTGAGCCAGTAGCAAGCAGTGCACTTTGCTTCCTGCCCTTGATTCAGTATCTGGAAAATGTTCAGAGACCATCTCTATTCCTAATCAAATCTCCATTCATCGTGCAGGCACACATACACAAGAATGTTAAAATAAAAATGTAATTGCTATTAGGGCATGCTTGTTCTGTCCCTCATAATGAGGAATAAAACATTTTGTCTTCTGTTGGACAACAGAGACAAACCAAAATAAGGTAAATTCCAGGTGAGTAGGTATTTAAATTCCGAAGAAGTAAATTTATTCTGTACATACGAAAACACCTTTGATGAGACGGTGCGTAATATATTCAGCAAGAACAACAATATTTTGACATGAAATCAGTAAATGTTTGCCCTCCCTATTTGGGTCTGAATATGTGGAGAATATATGACAATACAACTGTAGTGTAGCTAGTCAGTATTTGCTCCACGATCCTATGAAAGTGCTGTTTTTTGTCAGTATGTTTCTTTGCCTGTAGTAAATACCAAGTCATAACTATGGAAGTCAGGTGTAGATAGAAAAAGGTAGGTAGGTAGATAGATAGATAGATAGGTAGATAGATAGATAGATATGTATAGATGTATAGATATATAGATATAAGTATAAGTGTAGATGTGTCTGTATTATTGATATGTTCTATATCATCTAGATGGTATTTTTTCATTGATATTTTTCCAGAAACAGAGAAAATGAGCAGAGAACAACTGAACTTATAAAAATGAATGAAACATGTCTCCCAGAAACCATAATCATAACTGTATACAAAGCTGTGACATGATGCTGCTGAAATTTATATCATAACGAAAATCACAAGAAAATCCGATCCCGGGTTGGTTAAGAAAATTGCACCTGTCCTAATAAGGATGTAATGTCTTTCTTCTTTGTCTTAGTTCCATCTCTCTCTCTCTCTCTCTCTCTCTCTCTCTCTCTCCTCTCAAGGTTGCCTAGTATCTCTTGTTTGTATTGAAATTCAATTATTACCCAAAGAAATATCTAGGTTCCTGCACCTACAGTTTTCCAGTTCACTGCAGAGGAGCAGCTGTATTCCCACAGATTCTCCCCCTCCCCCCACTTTTCTCTAATAGACTCTGTAACATGCCTGGCACATGTTTCTAATGGCATGACTTCCCTGTTCATCTGTGGATTCATAGCTGTACATTTTACTCAAGTGATGTGTCACTGCTACATTAATAGAAAGGGACTCTATCCTGCCCTGCATTTTGGCAGGAAGAGTAATTCACCACTTGGATCTGAGCTAAAATTAGTCTCCACGTTGTTTGGAAATATGAGCACCTTTTTATGTCTTATGCAAATACCATTGCATATTTTCCCCTTGGCTGCTGCACTGTGTGATTTAGCCTTAACTATATTTTCACACATGTTATGGATTTCAATAGCTCTAAAAATTGTTGAACATTTTTATACCTTTACAAATGATTTTGGACACAGGGTAGTTGGTAGTCTGGAATATGCCATGCAGGTTTATGATCATAAAGCAATTAGATATTTAAAATTTTATAAAGGAATCATATTCACCATATGAAGGGAGAGGATTAAGTGCGATACGCTTTATAATGTGTTCCCTGTGATTAAAACCTGCGAGTGAGAACTTCCTCTATATGGAATCATCTGTGTTTTGAAAAAGGATTCTTGTAAAACATGCTGTCAGTATTTGCAGCTGCAAGACATATAGATTTCCTACACAGTTTCTCCTTGTGCTCGGGCAGGTGAAGGTTAGAAGCACCCACTTTAGACAAAACTGCAAAGTGTTTGAAGTTTCGTTGTTGCTCTTGTTTGATTTCTAGTGAAATTGAATATGCTGTGTAGCAACTTCTTCATCCGTTCGTAGCAAAGACTTGAATGTACATATCATTCTCTCTGACATAGAAGATACTTATATTTCATACAAGAATACCAAAGCATTTAGTTGGAAGCTTTGACACTGAACTCAGCTGGATCTGGCTTTGAATTTCAGCTCTGAAATTATTAGTGATATCATTTTTGCAAATCTAACCTCATTTTTTAATTTGTTAAAAAGTTATTAAACTGTTCTAGGAGTAGTATTAAGTACTGGCAAGCCTAGTTTCTTGGATTAGAAGAATTAAATAAAATCATTCATATAGAACAATGAATAAAATGCATGGAATACATGGTCAATATTATTTAGATTTTCTTCCTTTTATGTTAATCTAAAATTACACTTTAAAACTCATTCTCATAATTTTACATGCAGAGATATAGATATGTATATATAGTGTGTGTTACTATAAGGTTTTTAAATTTTACCATGTGGATGTTTTGTGAAGTGAAAAATAATATAGGTATTTTTAGATATTAAAAAATTTCACTGTAATATGAGTTGGACTGAATGAGTAATATATAAAAGGAAGGAAAGATCTGATGGTTTCCTTCATCATAGTCCTCTAACTGGATGCATAGTTTAGATTGTGTAATACATGAAATTATGATTATATTTTTATTTAAATTTTATAATGTGAATATTTAGTGTCATCATGTAATGAAAGGAAAAACTATGTAGTAAATGAAAGTTTAAAATAAGTGTAGAGATACAATAGCTTATTTGGGAATATTACGGATCTATCTATTTCCATGATGTATTATCTATACTAATAAAAGGGCAATATGCAAATTGGTCAGGATGCCCTTACAGTAATGACTGAACAGCAGGCTACTTAGGGTGACAGGCCAGGAGGAGATTTAGTGAGGGATGACCAAACAACAAAACAGCAGGCTGTGTGGGGCAACCAGGATGGCTGGTGGGGTCGGCTGGGGGTGACCAGACCAGACTGGCAGGGGGGACAGTTGGGGGTGACCAGGCCAGCAGGAGGGGCAGAAAGGGGCGATCAGACCTGTAGATAAAGGTGGTTAGGGGCGATCAGGAAGGCAAGCAGGTGAGCAGTTAGGAGCCAGTGGACCCAAATTGTGAGAGAGAAGTCCAACTGCATGTTTAGGCCCAATCCTGGATTGCTCCTAAACTAGCATTTTGACATCTTCCGAGGGGTCCGAGATTAGAGAGGTTTCAGGATAGGCCGAGGGGACCTCCATCCACCCCCAGGCATAAATTTCATGCACCAGGCCTCTTATTTGATATAAATGTCATATACTTATAGCAAAATAAAAAAATAAATAAATACATGTAAGTGTATTAACAGTTAAGAATTTTACCAAATTTAATTTCTAGGTAGTATGCAAAATTTAATGAGAGTTATTTTATTAAATATGTATTTTATTTTTTCCCTACAATAATATTCTAAAATCTTACAATTGTTTTTAAAATCTTTGTATTTAATTTAAAAAAAAGATTTCTAAATTAGCTGCATAAAATTTAAATGTGAAAAGATTTAGGAATTCTATTGCATTATCATTATCAGTAAAATTGAGTAAATACTATCTGTTCAATTATTTCTGCATTTATTACTTTTTTCTTTTTTTAAATTTAACACCATATTAGATAATTATATAATCAAAAGAATATTGAATTAGGTAAGTGATTGTAAAATGACAATATGATTTTATTATATAAGCTATCTGCATTCCACATATATAATGAAGTATAAAAACAAAGCTCCAACAACTTTATTTTTTAGTCTTGTTTTCACTGATAGTTTGTTCTAATTATTTGTTTAATTGATGTATATTCTATTTAATAAACACTGAAGCACAGAAAAATACTGGAAAGATTTTGACTCAGTTTATTAAGTAAAATTATTTTGTCCACAAATGCCTAAAATCACTTTATCCTGTAACAAAGAAGTTCCTGAGATACTGACTGAGAACTGTGTTTAGCCTTTCAACCTAGATATGGATTTTTATTTTGTTTTTTATTATTTTAAAATTTATATTTATTGCTTAAAGTATTATAGATGTCTCCTTTGCATCTCTGTTTATTCCCTCTCCCTTTTCTTCCTGTAGGCCTTCACTACTGTGTCCATGAGTTATGCATATATACAAATAAGTTATTTGGTTAATTACTCCCCACCTACTCACCCACTCCCACCTACTCACCCACCTCTACCTTAGAACAGCTTCATTACAAAATACAGAGATAATTTTTTTCTGTAAGTTAATTTATACAAGAAAAGGCTAGACATTGGAATTATAAATTATA
The DNA here is from genome assembly GCA_027563665.1 of Antrozous pallidus. Lineage (NCBI taxonomy): Eukaryota > Metazoa > Chordata > Mammalia > Chiroptera > Vespertilionidae > Antrozous > Antrozous pallidus. Next base: position 14,829,336 of record CM050514.1, on the reverse strand, counting down.
ATTTATTAGATAGAAAAAGAAAATATATTCTTAACATGAAAAGGATACGTTAAAAATAAAATGCCTATAAACTTTTGCTGCATTTTTTCTTTCTATGATTTTCATTAATTTGTTAAAAAAAAACTTATTAATCACTTACAATGTCAAATTTAGAGTAATTTGTTGGCAGTTAGAGTTGTTTATTTCAGATGAAACCCCACCATGGTGGACTTATAGCCATCTCATAATTGGGGAGTGGGGAGTGAGTTAACCTGTTGCAGGCACACCACACACACACCGCATACGCACACATACACATATAAAACAATGTATACTCTATGTGTTAGTAAGAGCCAAATATAAACATGAAGAGCTAGAAAGCTAGAGGTAGACCCATTAACTAATGGAAAATTAATGCATATAGGATCAGGGACTGTCAAATGAAGAAAGATTTTGTTTTATTTCAAATCAAGTTACATTCTAGTTCTACATAATAGATTCATTACCCAATAGCGTGTTCAATGGTATTTCTCTCTCTCTCTCTCTCTCTCTCTCTCTCTCTCTCTCTCTCTCTCTCATTTAAATACTATTTTGAAATGTTTGGATTTTATAGTCAGTTTGAGGAGTTCTTGCCAACTTAGTCAACTTAGGGTGCACCTGAAAAACTATTTCCCTTTAGGATTGATATATGTGTTTATAAGTTTGGAAAAAATAAAATGTACTATGTGGGTTATATATTTAGGATCCATGCTTTTAAATGCATGGCCACCATTCTGTTTCAGCCCCGATTGCAAGTAGTGTAGCCTCCCCAAGTGAAGGCCTCAGTGCTTCACAAGACTGCCTTCACTCCAGCCACAAAAGGGTCCCAGGCAACCTTGAGTGACTAAATTCAAGTTCAAGGATTCCTTTCATGACTTTCACTGATATGACAATTTGCTAGAATAACTCAGAACTCAGAAAAGTGCTCCACTTAACGTTATAATTTTTAAAAATGTATTTTATTATTGAAAATATTACAGATAATTCCTTTCTTTCCCCATTGACCCCTTCCATCCCACATCTGTGCCCCTCCCAAGTGCCTTCACTGCACTATTGTCTGTGTCTGGGTTATGCATATCTATAATAATAAAAGCATAATATGCTAATTAGGTCAGAAGATAAACAACTTTCCTGATGTCCTTCCAGATGACCTTTTGGATGAACATGAAACTGCGAGGGCTGAGCCAAGCCACCATGGCTGCAAGGGCCATGCTCCTTGCGTGAATTTTGTGCATGGGGCCTCTAGTGTGCATATAAATTCTTGGGTTAATTTCTCTCCAGTTCCCCTGCCTATCCCCAACCCCCAAGAAGAGCTTAGTAAGGAGACACATAGAGACACATAGAGTGAGGTCCAGGAGAGTACCACAGAGGGAGTTCCAGGAGAGTACCACAGAGGGAGTTCCAGGAGAGTACCACAGAGGGAGTTCCAGGAGAGTACCACAGAGGGGGATCCAGGAGAGTACCACAGAGGGGGATCCAGGAGAGTACCACAGAGGGAGGTCCAGGAGAGTACCACAGAGGGAGTTCCAGGAGAGTACCACAGAGGGGGATCCAGGAGAGTACCACAGAGGGAGTTCCAGGAGAGTACCACAGAGGGGGATCCAGGAGAGTACCACAGAGGGAGGTCCAGGAGAGTACCACAGAGGGGGATCCAGGAGAGTACCACAGAGGGGGTTCAGGAGAGTACCACAGAGGGGGATCCAGGAGAGTACCACAGAGGGGGATCCAGGAGAGTACCACAGAGGGGGATCCAGGAGAGTACCACAGAGGGGGATCCAGGAGAGTAATGAATACAGAGTTTTGATGCCTCTTCTGGTGAAGTTCAGGCTTATCACCCTCCTAACACATCAGTGTGTTCACTAATCAGGAAGCTTCCCTAAACTTGAGGTCCACGGTTTGTATTAGGGTTTCATTACATAGACATAATTGATTAAATTATTGGCCATGGCAAGGACCTTAATATTTTGCCTCCTTGCCTTCCTTGGAGATTGGACAGGCTCAAAGTCCTTGTTCTCTAATCACATTGTTGACCTTTTTAGTGTTACTGTCTCCCATCCTTCAGTTTTCTAGGGTCTTACCATTGTAACTTCATTAGCATAAACTATCAGATGTGATCTAAGGAACTCAGAATGACAAAGATGCTCCTCATACTTGTGAAATTTGAAGAATTAGAATCCTCCTCCCAGGTACTAGGGATGAAGGCTAGTGTGACTGTATTATACAATAGGTACCAGTTTTAGCATATTTAAATCCAAAGCCATATGCCTGAGGATTACAAGTATGTAGTACTTGGGGACAGTTTAGACAATTTTAGAATAATTTGCTTCATAAGACATCATGATGGAGTATAATGAGTTAGAAGTATTTTCTCTTCTTTTTTTCCATTCACTCTCATAATGATTTGGATTTTGTCTGGGGAAATCTATGACTAGAATCTCATTGTATGTCTCACTGAATTTATGATCATATATTTGGATATATTTATTATATTCATATTTGCATCTTCAGATTTACCTACACTCCACTAAGAACACTATTACTCCACATCTAATTAAGAAGCAAATTCAAAAAATGATTTATTTACATAGATATTCATCTTTAACCCATGTGAAGTGTATTCATATTTCATAAAATAAAATTCTAGGATATGATTTCAGAACCATTACATTTAATGAATGGCAACTCTACATGTAAGTTAAGACAAATATTATTTCTGTGTAATGGGAAAAAAAATGGGTCACATGTCTTAAAAATATACATGCAACAACGAGATGAATGTTTGCTGATCTACCAGGTTATAAATTTTCATGAGCAGTTGTGCTAAAAACTTTGTTTAAATATCAGTTTAGAAAACCACTAGTATAACATATCACAATTTACATATCACTATAGACTGTTAAGGGGATTGGAATATATTTAGTTTAGAAGAAAATCTGGATGAGAAAGAAAGGTCTTCTCAAGTTCATATGCTTCCCCTCTTCACATTTAGTGAAAATGCCCAAATTTTTCAGTACTGTATCCGAGTCTTACATTTGACATCATACATGCTTAAATGATTACAGCCATGGAAAAGAAGAAAAACAACACTTATGGGTAATGATTGACATGTTCCGAGATACAGAGGAAAGCCTGCTAGAAGGGAAGGAATTGTTATTTCCAAATGTTACCAGCATCAATGCCATCCTGAAATGTGTCTCTTATTTGTGAAGAAGCCAGGTTGAAACTGTGGAAAAGTGCCATGAGTAAGTAGTTTAACTTTGTGATGTGGAAGAAATTTGGCAGTGCCTGTGAGGAGATTAAACTGCTTTCATGAAGAGATAAAAAAGTAACGTCCCAATTGCTGACTCAGTCCTTGTACTTAAAATAATGAAGTCTCCAATTAGCATATCCTTTCATCCTCTTTCTTACATAGTGATGTGGAAGCAAAAAAAGAGACATTTATAGAATCATATATTTCTGTCCTTGATGGGTGGCATTGGATTAATGATGTCCTGGATCCAGACGGAGAAATAAACTCAGCAATTCCCCTGAAGAAGCTTACACTTGGGTGAAAGTGAAGATGAATGCGCCATTGTCTGTGGTGACAGCCATAATTGAGGCCAGTGATTACCTGTGGAGAGAGCAGGATTGAAGGACTTCAAAGGCCTTTGCTGAAGGAGAGGGATGCAGCAGGTAGGAAGGAGCTTTATTCTCTTTCCTAGTTAAGAATGCAGCTCCTCTCCTGGTCCCTTGACTCTGATACATGTGTTGGATTAATCACCACTCTTTTCTCTTGAAGACATTCGGTCTTGAAAAACGCTATTTTACGGTTTTAATTTTTCTCTCTCACACACACTATTCTCAAAAATAAATATTTTTTTTCTTTGCCTGGGATATTACTCTTCTGTTCAAAACATTTCGTTGTTCTGTTCTATGTGTTGTTGTTTTATGTGTGTTGCTTGATATAATATACATTATGAAGCATCAATATTTTGATTTTTTTTAAGTATCTTTCTGTAGTGCTCCCAACATGACATGACACTCATAGCTTTTTTGTTTGTTTGTTTGTTTTCATTATTTTTTGTTGTTTGCTGAGTGTTAGCACACACAAAAAAACTTATATGGATTATCTACTTAAATCATTACAAAACATTATGGAGAAATGATATTACTCATACTTTATAAAGATAAAAAAAACTGAGGCCAACTGAATTTAGGTAATTAAAAGATTGCAAATCAAGTAAATGCTAAGACTGAGATATGAACCTGACTTTCTGCCCCTAAAGTCTTGTGGTCTAGGTCTTAATTAATGGGCAAACTGAGACAAAACAAATTTAGGTAAGTAAGAGACTTCACATCTAGTAAGTGATAGGACTGCCTTATGAACCTGACTTTCTGCTCAGAGTCGGTGGCCTGGTTCTTAATTAGCAGTGGTACCAGAGAGGGTCCTCATGACTTCCGTGTTCTGCTGGTCCAATTCCTCTGAGTTGGATTAATGCAGTGAATGGAAACTAAAAGTGTTTCCTGGAATTCCTGCCAGTGTACTGGGAGTTACAGCTGACCAGCACCCCAGGACCCAGGACCCTTCTCAGATTTAAGCTACAGTGGGAGTTGCCACCAGGTGGCACCAAATACAACCAGTAATGGAGAAACGAGCCAGTCTCCAGACTAGCCCTCTACCTAGGCAAGTTCAGCTTTATCATTTTTGCAATTGGTTAGTTTACAGTAGTGAGATTATTTATTTATTGTTTTTACTGCACACATCTTGTGGAGGTGGAGATTTCTATACCTTGGGTTGAAATGTAAAAAAAAATTCTGAAAAGAGAATATGAAGATTTTATGAATGGATTGCAAATACTTTTAAGATAAAACTGTATTTGGCCTATCTAGACTTGAAAGAACATGTAAAAGGTATTACTTTTAAACATATGAAATTATTGAATTTCCCTTATAATAACTATATAAAAAGAAGGTAGAATTATTGCTTTAACCTCTCTAATGAGAAGTATAATTCCCAAGGACTACCTGTGCCATCTTTGGTCAAATGACAGTTAGAAAGTGCTTTTCTAAAAGCCAAAATCTGTATTTTCATAACTTTTCTTTATTGTGTTTTTCTATAATGCTTTATGGATTTCTAAGCAGTTGTTTATTCTTCACCATGCTGTATATCTTCCTAAAAAGTTTCTGTGGCAGAATAGGATATTTTTAATTAGTTACATGCCTCATAGTTGACTTTCATTTTATCAAATTATATTGATACAAGTGTAGAAAGTGTTTATTTCCTTTGCCATAACATCTTAAATACTTCACTTTAGTTGTCTTAATTGCTCACTGATGCTCTTAGTTTTATTATTCAATTTTTTCTCTTTCTTTTTTCTTATATGACTAATCTCTATATAAAGTGTTTTTATTTGAGGAAGGGAGTAAATTGGAGAGAAGAGATTATAGATGAGTGAGTGAGAATTAAAGTGTATGTTCTTATCTAGTTTCCAAAGAAGCCTGCCAATTTTACCTAAGACAGCAATAACATCAGGTTATCGAAAAAATTTAGTTATGATTAGATAGTATATTTTGAAAGGGAAAAAGGGCATATTCCAAAAGAGGTAGTGTCTAATTTTACATGGCACATGATTCTTTATTTTCAGAGAATGTAAAAGTTATCACACATACAATATACTGTCCTTAAAAATCTTATGAGCTTTCACTCTCAAAAAGCAGAAGAAAAAACAATAAAACTTAGAGCAATAATAAAAGAAACTGAAAACAAGGAATCAATAGAGATGATCAATATAATCAAAAGCTGTTTTTATAAATATATATAAAAAGATATATTGTTTTTCTATACTCAATTAAGAAAAAAGGAGAGAAAATATAAATTAATAACATAACTGCAGATACTATGGAAATAAAAAGGACACTAAGGAAGAACTATAAACTCCATAATCACAAGTTTGATGACCTTGATGAAATGGACCAATTCATTTTCAATAAAATATTAGCAAATTGAATCCAACAATGTCTATATGAAATTATGCATCTTAACCAAGTGACATTTATCCTAGATATGAAAAGCTGATAAAACATTTAAAAAAGGCATTTATATAATTCATCACATCACCTGCTAAAGAACATCACATGATTAAATCTAGGTATGGAAAAGTATTTGACAAAATTGAGTCTGCACTAATGATTTAAAACTCTCTGCAAACTAGTCATAGTGATTTAAAAAAACACCTGCAAAAACCCTACAGCTAACATCATAGAAAATGTGGGAAACTCGAAGCTTTCCCACCAACATCAGGAACAAGGCAAAGATGACCCTTCTTACCCTTGCTTTTTGACTTTATACTAGAAGTCCTACCTAATCCAATAAGATAGAAAGGGAAGTAAAAGGTATACAGTTTGGAAAGGAAGATACAAAACTGTTCTCAGATTACATGATCATCTATGTAAAAATTCAAAAGACTTGACAAAAAATACTCATCAAATTAATTGTTGATAATAGATTGCAGAATACAAAGTTAGAGTACAAAAGTCAATTGCTTTTCTAAACCAACAATGAACAAATGGGATTGTAAATTACAAATACATTCTCTTTACAACAGTAACAAAAATGAAATACTGCCTTAACCGGTTTTGCTCAGTGGATAGAGTGTCGACCTGCAGACTGAAGGGTCCCAGGTTCAATTCCAGTCAAGGGCATGTACCTTGCTTGTGTACACATCCCTAATGGGAGGTGTGCAGGAGGCAGCTGACTGATGATTCTTTCTCATTGATATTTCTAACTCTCTATCCCTCTCCTTTCCTCTCTGTAAAAAATAAATAAAATATATTTTTAAAATAAATACTTAAGTATAAATCTAATAATATATATATATATATATATATATATATATATATATATATATATTGTCTATATGAGGACAACTACAAAACACTAATGAAAGATATCAAAGAACAATGAAATAAATGGAGATATTCTATGTTCATGGATGGTAAGAATCAATACAAGATGTCAGTTCTTTGCAACTTGATCTAAAAAGTTAATACAATTCTAATGAAAACTCTGGCAAATTATTTTGTGAATTTTTACAGAAACTAGTAGTAAAGTTTATATGGTGAGGCAAAACTCCTGGCATGGCCAACACAATCTTGAAGGAAAAGAGCAAGGTGGGAGGACTCATACAACTTCCAATGAAGCTATAGTAATAAAACCATTTGGTGTTTGTTGAAAGAATACACAAAGAGATCACTGGAACAAGACAAAAATACTAGAACTAGTTCCACATAAATAGGAGTTAACTGTTCTTTGACATGGGAGCAGAGGCAGTACAATTGAGCAAATATAAACTTTTCCATAAATAGTGGAACATTGACATACACAAAGTAAATCCAGAAACAGACTTTATCCTAAAAATATTAAATCAAAGTGGAACATAGACGTAAATGTAAAATGTAAAATTTATCATAAAACTCCTAGAAGGTAAAATAGGAGAAAACCAACCTGACTTTGGTTAAGACAGTGACTTTTGGACACACACCAAATGCACAATCCATGACAGAAAGAGTAAGTTAGACTTCATTGAAATAAAAATGAAAAAAAAAAACTTTTACTCTACAAAAGACACTGTCGAAATAATGAGAAGACCAGACACAGACTTGGAGAAAGTATTTGCAAAGACACAATTGACGAAGGACATTAACTAAAATATACAAAGGATTTTTTAAACTCAACAATAAGAAAATGTGCAATCTGACTTTTAAAAAGTGGGCAGAAGACATGCACCTCATCACAGAAGATACACCTTTGGCAAGTAAGTCTATGAGATTATTGTCACTAGGGAAATGCAAAGTAAAATAATGAGATACCACTACACACCTATTAGTGTGGCCAAAAATCAAAATACTAACAACACAAAATGCTGGTGTAGACGTTGACAAACGATCCATCAATCACACTCCTTGCTATTTATACAAATGAATTGAAAACTTATATACACACAAAAACCTGAACATGGAGTGTATAGTGGCATTCTTTGTAACTGACAAAGCTTAGAAGCAATCTGGCTATGCCAGATATTTTGCCTGTTCACGTATTTTCAAACAATGGAGAATTATTAACTATAAAAGTAAATAAATGAACTATCAAGACGTGGAAAGACTTGGAGAAAACTTAAATGCATGTTACCAACTGAAAGAAGAGAAGATGGAAAGGCTACATATATGTATTCTTCCAATAATAATATATTTTGGAAAAAGCAAAACTCTGGAGATGGTAAAAATATCATTGGTTGCTGGAGGTTACAGGGGAGAGAGGCACGAAGAGGCACAGTACAGAGACATTTTAGGGCAGTGAATCTGTTTAGTATAATACTGGAATGATGGAAACATGTACATTTGTCAAAACCAAGAGTGAACTCTAAAGTAAACTATGATTTGGGGTGATGATGTGTCAGTGTAAGTTCATTGATACAAATACACCACTGTGGGGGGAGATGTTAACCTCAGGGGCAGTTGTGTGTGTCTGTCAGAAAGGGGTATATGGGAATGTTCCATACTTTCTACTCAGTTTTGCTGTGAACCTAAAACTGCTCTAAAATATAGTGTATTTATTTAAGGAAATCTTATGAAAGCAGTTACACACTTCTTCCTTTTATGTTAAGGCTACTTGGACACACATTTCAGCTTTAAAAATTGATATAGATTGGCAATAGATTACATGGTCAATTAGACAAGGGTGTGGTAATACATTTATAATGTGACACTTCCAGCCTCTGGTGTGATTAATAACCATGCATTAAGCATTGGCTGAGGGATCTCACTTGATAATGGTCATGAGGATATTACTATTTGAACAGAAGTCTACACTAGATGAAGGATTTGAGTATGTTTTCTTAGATAATAACTACTTTAGATGCCTGCACTGCAATGCCTAGTAAATGATGAGTCATTAGTAATAGTCAAATAGTGATTAAAAGCTAAACAGTAATGAGCATTCTATGTGTGCCATATACTTGTAGTAAGAGGCACCACATGGATAATCATATTTTATTTTTTAACTAGTGGCCTGGTGCACAAATTGATGTACATTGAAAGGGAATTAATTAGAAGTATTTTAATATCACTATTTGTCCATTTTCTATAATATAAGTGTAAGAGATGAAAGAAAATTAGAAAAATGTATATGAAAGTAATATATAAATTTATTAATAAAAAATAACAACATGATATAATAATAATAAAAAACATGATATAAAAACATTGATACAAACAATGACTGATAAATTGAATAAACTTATTCTAATGTCTCCCTGTATACCACATTAAGAGTAAAAACACAACGGCCCATTCCATGAGGGATGGGGCTCCCGCCGCCCTGCTGTCTAGGTCTTGGGTGCAAGTGAATGGGTTCCTGAAAGTCAGGACACTGACAGCAAGCTGACCAGTGCCCTGTCAGATATGGGTGCTATGTGTTATTTTCCTCATCTCTCCCTGTACTTCCCTCTTATCATAGTGGGGCCAGCACTGGGAGGGAAAAGTCCTGGATTCAATACAGAAATTCAAGAGAAAAAGGAGGTCTTTATGAAACAAAAATAATGTCATTGCACCTTCAAGCACCTCTGGCACATCCACGTATCATCCCTTAAGACTATTTTAACAACCAAGTAGAATACTTTTGCAAGGATGTTTCAAAATCATCTTAATGGTAATAAGAAATCTATCTTCAGCAATATGGGAGTTGTGGAATTACTGCTTCTTTTACTTTGTGGATTTTAAAGAGGATTTGCTCTATGCCCATGGTGGGAACTCAGTAGATGTCTATTTTATTGGCCTTGGAAGTTGTCAAAAGGAAAAAACACAGTGCCTAATAGTAACTCTGAGGCGGGTGCCCTTAACCCCTTTGGGGATTAGATATTCCGCTGGGGGAGGGCAGGAGGAAGGAGCCAATGTAACATCTAGAACACAGTCTACATGTAAGCTCTTATTTAAGCCCAGGAAGAAGGTTATGTCTTATGCATATCCCCTTGGGTAATTGCTAATTTCCATCAGCAGTGTGTTTGGACATGAGGCAAAGCCAGCCTGGGCTGGGAGCACCTGTGAGTTACAGGCTGGCCACACCTGTGATTGGGGTGCATGTACTTGCTGGGGCTGCAGTGTTTTGGTCTCTGGACTTTCTGGTGACCAGTTGTTTGGTAGTTGTGCATTACAGCATCATGGCCACAGGCCTTTTATTAGTATAGACTAGACATCTGGTGCATGAAATTCATGCACAGGGGGGGGGGTGCGGGGAGAGTGTCCTTTAACCCAGCCTGCTCCTTCTCCAATCTGAGACCCTTTGAGGCATCCCTCTCACAATCCAGGACTGCTGGCTACCAACTGCTCGCCTGCCTGCCTTCCTGATGGCCCCAAACCACTCCCCTGCCAGCTTGATTGATGTTGAACTGCTCCCCTGCCAGCCTGTTTGCCCCCAACTTTCCTCCTCTGCCAGCTTGGTCACCCCTAACTGCCCTCCCCTGCAGGTTTGATCACCCCTAACTGCCCTCCCTTGCTGGCCTGGTCCCTCCCAACTGCCCTCCCCTGCTGTTCATCTTGTGTCCACATGGGGGCAACCATATTGTGTGTTGGAGTTATGGTCAATTTGAATATTATTATTTTATTAGATAGGATTATCCTTGTACTTTTTTTGTCCCATTTTTTTCATTGAGGCACCATTGATCGAGTAAATTGCTCAAAGTCACACAGATAGAAGTAGTGGAGTCAGGTGACCATGGTTTTGCCTCCAGAAGATGTCATTTTTATCAATCAGACTTCTGATGAAAATTAAGCAAGGGTCTGTTCACTGTCAAATTCTCTAACAAGCCTAGATGATTAGTGTGATTACATGTAGGCTATTTTACCCTGTTGTTGCCCACATTTCCCTGTGGCCTCTTGTGACCCCTCTTGACTGTCACTGGGAAGGCAGGAGCAGTGAGTTTTAAAGAGAATATTTGAATATTCAAATATCTAGGTCAGTAGGCATCCTTAAGGAAAGAGAAATAAAATAAGGGCTATCTCAGAAATGCATTTAATTGCTCAAAGTTTGTGGAGTATAATTCGTCGAATTAAAATGCATGATAAATTATTTTACATGAGAATGCTAATGAGTCTACAGGAAGGTCAACGTTAAATCAGCAGAACATTTTGGTAACTGTAGAATAAATGGAATTATATTAATTTGTATAGCAGTTGATTAATATACCATTTATATTTCCATATTGCAAGACATTCAGCACCCTGTATTTTAAAACATCTTCATCATTGTAAGCCAATAAATGAATTTTTGTGTCTTTTAGTCTCCAGTCACCTTAACAAGTTAGCATACAAAACACACAATGTAGGTTGTCCACATTTATATATATTTTTTACTTTTTTTTTGGTTCACCAAATATAGATCCCTCCTCTCCTCCCCCTCATTGTAGCATCCTATTTAAACTTTTTTAGCAAGCTTGCATTTATTTGCAGTTGTTTGCTGACAGAACAGTGACAAAGTTATTAGTTTGGGAAATTGGGATGGAAAAAACAAAACAGATTTTCTTACACATGCTGAAGCCTCAGGCTAATTTTTTTTTAAAAATCTTAGATGTAAATAGCACCATTATTTATGAATATCATCATATTTTGTGATATCTTATAAATACACTCAATAACAAAATCATTTTCTTCTTTGGTATACTAGTTATTTTGCTCTAACTGACTTTTGATCTTTATGGAAAATATTCACATAATAATAATTTTTAAAATTTTAATTTTGGTAATATTCTCTCTATAAGCTTAAAAATGCTGTGACAAAGAGAGTAAAATAATTTATATTTAGTATATAACTTATATGTATGTTATATATTGTATAGTTATAATCATATATAAATATAAAATCAGTTGATTTACACTTATAAAGTTTGGTATAATTATATAAGAGAAGGAAATGCATTGGTTTATATGACACCATCAATTTCATCTAGAGCTGCAGGTATTTCATTAATACTTTAGCAGATGAATATATGACATTTAAAATATTTATCTAACTGAAAACTGAAGACGTAAATCCATTAAACATGCTATTGGCTGAGGTTTTAAAATAAATTCACAGACATTTGAAGTCTGTTTTCATATGTTATCCTGTAACTTAGATTATTTTTCAAGTGTGTATTTTATTTTCAAAAGGAATATCCAAGAAATAAACATTAAAAATATATTTGTTGAATTCACTTTGCTTATTTGATCCTCTACTGCTTTATCTGGAATATTGTATCCTGTAATATTATTTATGAGCCTCAATAGTAGTGGACATGACTAATGGTTATAGTATAAAATGCCTCTTCACTCTGCTTTCTTGGATGGTGATTTAAGAGTGTGGAGTAATGTAAATAATTAATGGAAAGCAATGCCTGGAGCTGAGAGGGTATTCAAAAGTTGTACAAATGAATTGTAAAAATGATGGCATTTTATATTTATTAACATACAAGAACATTTCTTCTATTTGGATATAGAAATACATCCCAGAGGGACACTATTTGTCCTTAGGTTCTTATTCTTTGTTATTCATTGGAAAGAAAGTGAACAAAGGATGGAATTAAATATGACAATGTGATGGAGAGTTATACATATACATATGTGTGTGTGTGTGTGTATGTGTGTGTATGTATTACTTTATTTCACAGTAGCTACACATCAGAGTAACACAAACTTACTTAAAGAGATGTTAATAGAATTTATTTTTCCTTTAATTCCCAGCTTGTCAATGGCAGTGAGCCTGGTATCCACTTAGATGTGTACCAAAGCATCAGGGTCAGAAATAACACATTATGTGAACCTCCATTCAGTGGACAGTGCAGTAGAATTTTCTCTGCAGACTGTCACTATGGAACATGCTAACTTGGCTTTATTTCCTTATTCCTGCAGGTCTCCTCAGAGTGAAGCAAGCACATAACTCTGAAGGGAAGGCCATGAATTTCATTTTGTTAGAGGCCTAGACAATTTGATACAAATATACCATTATCCTGTCTTATTAAATCCTGCATCTTTCTGAATCCTTGAATAATAGTGTGCTTAGATAGATAAATATACCAGATACCCCACAAATTATTGGCCACATTTATCATTTTTATCAACCAGACTTATGATGAAATTTATTCAAGGGTTTCTGTTCATGGTCCTGTTTTCTAGCAAATCTAGATCATAAAGATCCAGGTGGCTGATAAGTTGCCTATCCATTGGCTTTAAAACTCAACAGACCTTGGGTTGACATAGCATTTTGAAAATCAGTGGTTTAAACAAAGCTTTTTAAAGAGTCGGCCATTCACCCCCTATATACAATATATTCCAGGTAGGAAATATTGGAAAGAAAGTGAACAAAGGATTTTATTTGCTAGATTTAGCAAATAAAAACACAAGATGTCTAGCTAAATTTGAATTTAAGATAAGTAATGAATAATTTCGTAGTATAAAAATACCCCATGCAATATTTGGGATATATTTATACTTTGCAACAAATCAGCTTTATCTGAAAGGCAAGTTTAGGTGTCCTCTCTCTAAGCTGTCAACCCTACACTAAGACATCCAGGAGCAGAGCAGGAAAAGCACAGTTTCCTAGTTCTTTCTGAGGAATAGTAAACTTTCCACAGAACTCTCCATTTCAGGATAGCAATATGCATGCATTAAATTTTTTAAAAAATTCAGTTCATTCAACAACTTTGTATCGAGTACCCACTGGATATTAGAAATTCTGCTTAGCACTGAAAATCAGATCACTGCTGTTGGGGAGAAAACAGTTTAGCTGGAAGAGAGATACTAAACAAAATAAATCAATGAAATAATTATGAATAGAGAAACATAAATGTTACTGTTAGGGTCGCTGAAGAAGGCTCACACAAGGCCAAAATGGGTAAAGAATGCTAAAATTTATTAGGTGATCTGGAAACAAGATGAGCTGAGCTCCAAAATGGTGCCAGCAAGGGGGCTAAGGAGTCAGAGGTTTTAAAGGACTTTAGACAGGTTTTCTTTGGCAGGAAATTCACTGGGAGGGTCCAGATCTTGCACAAACCCTGAGAGGAAAGTTACTGGTCATAGCAATGGAATGTGGTCTCAGGAAAGGGAATGTTGGTTGCAAAATGGTCTAAAGGTCAGTTTCCCAGGAGGTATGGATTCTATTATTTGATTAGGCCTAACAGATATTAAAGAAAAAAAGAAAGAAAGAAACAGTGATTCAAGAGGAAGGATGGCCATCTTTAAATAGAGAGGCTAGAAAAAAGCTAGCTGAGGAGATAACTTTGTTCTGCGGCCTTCAAGATCAAGGGTGATCTGGATTAGTCCTGCCCAAACCGGAAATAAGAGCAGTCTGGAGAGTAGTGCTGCCAGTGAAAGTGGGTTCTTGTGGTGTCTAGAGAAATGAATTTCAAAGGGCACTCTTCATGTGAGAAGTTTAAGTGCAGAAGCAAGATTTATTGGGGTGGAGGGAAATAAAACATCCCTGAGGCTATAGAGAATACGTAGGATGTAACAACTGTCCTAAGATACCTGATAATCCTCCATGTGTATTCTTGGTTTCAGAAATAAACAGGCTTGTCATTCAAACTATCTAACCTACTTCCTGGGCTGTTCTGGGACCTCCACTGAACCAAATCCATTTCCTGGGTCTTCCAGGGTTTCACGCCATTATCCAATTTATTATTTTCCCAGGCTAGATTGACCCCCTTTATGTCACCATTTTTGACTCTTAATGTGCAAGCCTCAAAGTTCTGCTTTGTCCTCTGGTTTCTACTGCACATACATTTACCTCCCCTGTGCCATCTTGGCTTCTACTGTGCATACACCTAGAAAGGAATTCCCCCCCCCCCCCCACACACACACTGCTTTATTCCTACCCCTGACAATACCAGCTACCGGGCAGGTTGGCCCCCTGGGAGATTGGAAAAAAATGGATTCTTCCTACCCACTCTGGTATTGTCCAGGGATTAAGTCCCTAGGGAGCCTGTGAACGAAATAGGCCCAGTATCTGGTTCAGCTCCCTAGTTTATTAGCTTAATGTTTGATTCCACTGGTAACTTCCTTTATTAGTAACAGTAGGAAGCTATACCTAACAATGCCCTAAATCAAGAAAGGGCTCCATAGAGAAGTACAAAGGAAAATTACTTCTGGAACTTAGTGAAAGTTTTACAGAAAAATTAAATAGGACTGTGCAAGACTTAGTAAGACTTGAGATGTTTTTTTTTTTTTCCTTCTCTTTCTCCAATTCAAAAGCCATTGGGTGGCTTGAAGCACACACTAATATTTGAATTGTGTTTATAGAAGAGTTTGATTAGCATAGGGAGGTTAGGTGGCAGAAGATCATGAATCCAAACAGACACTTTGGGTGCAAATTCAGTGATCCAAGTGCATAATGGCAAAGTTGAAACATGAGAGTAGTAGCCATAAAGATGTTAGTAGAGAAATCTCAAATCTGCTTTGCAAGCAGGGATCAGCGCTTGCAAAACCTGATAAGTGGTTGATTGTTTGGCTAACAGAAATTAAAAATGAAGAATGACTCAGTATTTTAGCTATGAGTAGTAACACTACATTTACTCAGAGAGGGAATGTGGTAGGAAGGATTTTGTGAAGTAAAATCAGGTGTTAGTTTTATAAGGGACAAATGGATTTGTGCTATGATAGTTATCATAATTGTTTCATATTTGATTCCTAGAAAAGGTTAGTCCAACAATTCTATCTAATAGTCAAAGCAACTCAAAATATGTGTTTAACTATTTCCTTATCTCCTAGAAGACTAACTCTGTAGAAAGTTTGGTTTAAAACAGAAATATCTAGCTGGCTTGGCTCAATGGATAGAGCATCAGCCTGCAGACTGAACAGACCCAGGTTAGATTCAGGTCAAAGGCATATGCTTGGGTTGCTGGTTCCATCCCCCATTGGGGGTGTGCAGGAGGTAAACAATCAATGATTCTCTCTCATCATTGATGTTTCTATCTCTCTCCCTCTCCCTATCTCTCTGAAATCAATGGGAATATATTAAAAAAACATAAAAACAGAAATATCTAAGAGTTAACATCCCCTTAAATTTCAGGAACAGGAAGCATGCCTAAGCAGTAAAATAGAGGTAGCTGTCCAATCATTCTGAAAAATCCAGTTCTCTCTGTTAAGAGATAACACCTGTGAATTATATGATTTTGAAGAACTGGGCTCTTTATATTATTCTGTTATCTTTTTTGAATCACTTGACTGGAGCTCCTAGATCCAATTAGTCATACTTTGTAAGACAGTATCGATAATTCCTATGCCATTTCCAGTTTATTTGACTAGAAGTCATCCTCAGAATAATTCAGAGAAAGTTCAATAACCGTTAAGTATTGAGAAATGAAAGTGTCATTTCAAACATCTATATATAGTTGAAATATCTTCTAATGGTGATGGATAATCATAATTGAATTTTGTTATTAACCATCTATCTTTCACATCCATTTTCTAATTTGGTTTTCTAATATATTCATGAGGGATATTAATCTGGTCTTTAGAATCATTGAGTCTGGGAATTTTCCATGAAAATATAAATGGCCACAATACAATTTGATCATGTAAAATAGTGTTATTAAAAGAGAAACAGGCATATTAAAACTTTTAAGGATTTATTTCAGCAAAAATCCATTTGAATTGGGCAGCATTCAGTCTAGCACATAGAAAGAACCCCTCCAGAGCTGTACAAAATGAAATATTTTATAGGCAGATTGGAGCTGGGACAAGGAGTTATACAAGACAGAAAAGTGGGTTGGTGATTGCAAAGTTAATTTACTTTAGGCATGGCAGGGGTTTATCTGGCCAATTACCTCACTAATGATAACCAGGGGATTCCTGCTTTAAGCTTCCACTTTTGGGATAGCCAAAACTAGTAAGTCTCCATTTAGTGATGTGGCATAGCATAAGTGACTCCATTTGGGGCCAGTTGTCATGTTTGACAATAGAAAATTTAAACTGTCAAAATATAAGCAAACATATTTAGAGAGGAAAATAGCACTTAAGACAAATTTTAAGTAAAAATATTTAAATTTTTTAAGTTTTAAAATCAGTTCAAAAGTTTACTTTTATAAGGTTTGAAATATTATATATTAAATATAAAATTATAGTCTTTGTTATAATTTCTTTACTAAATGAAAATATGATTTATTTTCTAGGTTTTATACAATTATAATTATAGTAAACCACTTTTTGTTAAAACAGGCATAGTACATCGTATATTTTTTTTACATGGTCGGCATTTTTCTGTATAAGATAATTGCTGTACTAGCTATTCATGACTCAAAATTATAGAACTGTTTGTTGATCAAATGATCAGAGGGAAAGACAAAGAAACCATGACAAGCCTAAGACATGCAAATCTTGCCCATTAAAATTCTATTTATTAAATCCAAAAAGTCCACCTAAATAGAAATATCTCGTTTGTATTAAGTGTCCATGCCTATTTACTTAGAATATTTCCCTTATTTTATTGACACAACTTTAATGTGTTCTGAAAAGATAATGCCAACCAATGACATTAAGAGAGAGGACAGATGTACCATAGAGGCTATTATGGCAGTTATCTCCAAACACCTGTACTTTTCTTCTTTTTTAAAAAAATTGTCTTTAGATTTATTGAGCCTTACTTACTTTTCCTTTGTATTTGTATAACTATATCAGTTATATGCTTGCTTATAGGTTTTCCCTATCACATAGCTCTGACTCAAAATCTATATGATATTCCTGAATCACTTTAGAGAATATCTAGAAACTTCTTATCATATCCTTCATAGGGTTATCATAAACCTCCTTAGGAATACTTCTTAATTAGGCTTACTGAGTAATTTTGAAATGCTTACCTTTTCACATGAGCAACAAATAATGATAATAATAATTACATTCTATAACAATAAAAGCATAATATGTTAATGAGACTGAATAGCTGAACAAACTTCCAGAGGTCATTCTGGATGTCCTTCTGGACAAAGCCACAGTGGCACTGAGGGCTTGGGCAGAGGCAGTTAGGGACAATCAGGCAGGCAGGAGAGTGTTTAGGGGCGATGAGGCAAGCAGGCAGGCCAGTTGTCCCGGATTGTAAGAGGGATGTCTCAGATTATGAGAGGGTGAAGGCTGGGCTGAGGGGATCCCCCTAATGTATGAATTTTATGCACTGAACCTCTAGTAATAATAAGTGAATTTAGATATTTTTATTTCACATTCTATAAAAATTATTTATTATATGTATTATATATATATTATATATATATAATATATATATATATGTATGTATTTAAAGCCAATAAAGTGAAAGGAAATTTGTATAATATTTAGCATAACATTAATATAACATATTAACGTATACATTTTTTATTTTCTTTCTATCTTTCTCATTCTCTGTTTCTTGACCATTCCTCCATCCTCTAAATCTGGTTTCTATATAATCTTTGACCATGGTAGAAAGCACTTAAAATAATAGTATTATAATTAGATCATTTAAAATAACCTTTTAATATTTTAATTTTTCAGTAAAAAGGATTAACTATTGTCCTACCTGTGCAATGGCCCTCTTAAGCTTAGGACTTTGGATCAGTGTCACATATTCACCTAGAGCAGGGTGAAAATTTGTCACGAGGGTAGTGTCTACCTTACAAATATTTACTAGTCATCTTAGAATCGGCGAGGACAGATTCGGAGGTGAGGGCCCACACTATTGACCATGGGTCAGTCTTGAGGGGCTCACTCTCAGCCTGAGTGTGCTTTTCAGGGCTACTTTTGTGTTCTAATGTAATATTTATGTCAAATTAAGGTTTGAAATGTCTTTTCCTATGATGAACTTAAGAGCGCTTGGGTCTTTAATAGAAGTACTCATTAACAGCATCGCCTTGATATTTTATATGGGTACTTGGAAAGTGTACTAACTATAATTACTGATTACATTGTTGTTCTCTGATCATTTGCTTAATATATTTCCCAGAAGGATATTTGAAAGCAGTGCAAAATCATGTATATCCGAAACAGACTGAATTTCTTCTGTAGCTGATTCTTGGCCTCCCCTTATGGACTGCTTTTCCTTAGGAGGTGAGAAATTCCAGTCAATTCTAAAATGACATTCTTCCAACATGCTATGGATGTTGACTCTAATCCCAACAGCAGTTGTCTTCTTTTATGGGTGATACTAGAGGCCCCAAAATTCGTGCAAGGGGCTCAGCCCTCACAGCTGCAGTGGCTTGCCTCGGTTCTCACAGCTCCGACTTCCTCCTGAAGGTTATCTGGCTGTCCGGTCTAATGAGCATATTACATTTTTATTATTATGACTTTTCAAAAAGCCTTCTTTATAGTTTCAGTTTATTAGGGTATATCTGGATTGTTTTATTCAAATTAGGAAGTATATTTACCTCACTATAGAAATAAATACCTCTTGTGCCCTGAATGCGTGGTCTAACTGCATAGAGCATCATCTCTACACTAAAAGACGGTGGATTCCATTTCTGGTCAGGGGTGCAACGGATTAATGTTCTTTCTCACATAATTTATTTTGTTTTCTCTCTCTTTCCCTTCCTATCTTCTAAAATAAATTAAAAATAAATTATCAGGTGAAGATAAAAAAAATTCCTCTATTTTCATGAGGGATATGTTAATTCTTTTGTAGGCAGGTTTGCTTGTGTAGATGTAGGAATTATCGTCTGTCTCCAGAGTAAACTCCAGTGTCAAACTATATCCAGGAGGCAGCTAAGTATCTACCACACCCATCTGTTGTTTCTATTATCTATCGGTGTGCAACGAAGAAGACCTACACTTCAAATCTAATCAGAAAAAATAAGTCAGCATTCTTCATCATTCTGTTGGTTGATTGAGAACTTTTCTTTTTCGTTGTCATTGTCAAATGGGCACTGGGATGACTACAGGGTCTAAATGACATCACTTAAATATCTGACTGACTTTTCATTCCACTGCTGAGAAAAATCAGCAGGAGCTTTGGGACGGAGACTTCCTTGGCTTCTCCTCATCACTACTCAGGTTTCCTCACACAATGGCTGCTAGGTGCCAACAGGTAATGGTGAAAGTTGTGCAGCTCAACACCCAGACCTCAGATCTGCACAGTGTCACTCTCGCCCCTTTCAATTTCTCAGAAGGGTTTATGAGATGAAGCCATGGAAGGGGAAATAAAATAGATTTGCAAATGTTAATTACTTACTATGTTGAAAAGTCATAGCTGTTGAGTGCTTAAAAATGAGTTTTTGCCTAATCCTTCATTTTCTCATTGATTCTTTTCATTGCTTTACAAAAGGTGAACATGTTTATGGTGGCTGTTGGTAGTACACTCCAAAACAAAATCACAAACAAAGCGTTATGAAACAGGAAGCCACAATCCTAGGAAGAAGGGAAAAGGTCAGAGAGAGAAATGTATACATTGCATTAATATCTAAGGCCTTAAAGTATAGCAAAGCTGTGGGCAATTCAGGAATGTTCTCTTATTATAAAACTACTGCTGTGATCTTTCTTAGAAGTGTGTAGTAGGTGTATACATATGTGTTTTTTTGAAAGAATGGTAGTATTCTGCAATCATGTCAAGTACATTTAAGTGCCATTTTTCTTTTATATTCCCTCCTCTGTTCACGGGTACTTCAACTTCAAATTTGTGGAAAACAATATATAATCTCATACACAACTCACTCATACAGCTATACATTGCCACATTTGAATAAAAAGATGGATCGAAATGCATTTTCCAAAGATGCAAACTCAATATTCATGCCTTTCCTAGATATTATTCCCTGGTGTTGAATTTCAATGAAAGAAGGGAATGTGCTTATATAAAGAAAGTATTTTTGACTTGAAGTCTAATTTAATCTTGTCTTTTATGGGGCATGACTATATAGTTTTCTTCTGTAAATAAGTAGGAGTTGAATGTGTCTCTTCCCAGAATTACCACTTTGTAGCATATAATCTCAGCATGTTATGCAAGAACTCTTTCTATTCTCTTGTTATTTAGTAAGAGAGATGGAATAAGTAGTGTTGGTGCAGAAATCTATAATTTACAGTAACTTGTATTTTTCATTCTTAAATTGGTGCAGAAATATATAATTTACAGTAGCTTGTATTTTTCATTCTTAACTAAACCTTACTATCTTATTGCTGGGTGCATTGTCGTAAATAAAAATCTAATTGTTCTTTTAAGAAATATATTTGGTGAGTATGCTGATGATGATGATGGCCACACCCCCTTTGTAGCACAACTGCTTGCCATTTATACCCGTTCTGATGTGAGGGCCTTTGCACTTTCCTGAACCTTCTTCTGGAATGCTTTTCACCTTATGCTTTTACTAGAGGCCTGGTGCATGGAATTTGTGTATGGGTAAGGTCCCCAGGCCTGGCCAGTGATAAGGGCTGCTTCTGGGCCTTCCTTCATTCTGCACCACCCCCTGGTGGTCAGTGTATGTCATAGCGAGTGATTGAACTGGTTGACCTCCTTCAGTGACACTTTGCATATTAGTCATATATATATATCTTGGCTTCATCCCTCTCCTTCCCATCTTTACTGAAGTATTACCTTCTCTGTGAAGACCCTTCAGTCTTTCAATATTATATTCTTTCCCATTTTGATATAATATGTATCACACAGAACATATGTTGTAGTCATTTGTCAGTCCACTCTCTTCCTGCCACATTTAATGTAAATTCTGTCACTGTGGGATATATTTACCTTAATATTGTTTATTACTGGATCCTCAGCATCTAGGATGGCTGCTGACATTGGTAGTAATCGTTTTGAATAAATGAATGGGCCATTATTGAGAAAATGAAAACTCAGTATTGATACTAATGAAATGTTTAACATTATTTTAATTGGTATTGAAATGTACAGTACCATAGTGATTTTTTAGAAGATTATTTAATACTTTAATGACAAGGTGAAGTTCCCAACAACCAAGAACTGCATATTATATTTTCACTGTGACTCATCTCTCTAAGTGTATGAAACAAATATCTCTAACATTAACTCTCTGAACAGCAAACAAAATGTTTTAGCACTTGCTTAAGATTTAGTGTGATGGCCCTTTTCATAGTAAGCCCAGAACACATATTTTCACATGATGTGAGTCCTCATAGTTTTACTCTCATCTTGGGTTGTAGAGACAGTAACTTTCACTGTGATATTCATCTCCATTATACCATTTATTAACGCGTTTCATGATCCTAAATGACATCCGTAAATTTTGTCATGTGTCTGTTGCAAAATATTCATTAATGCTTTGCTCCATTTGAATTGACTTTGATAAAATTTATATCAGCGAAACTCACCAACCCAATTTTATTTTAGGTGTTCAATTTAGGATATCACTTCACACACAATTGCTATCATACCCCTAATGCATTAGAAAGCCAATATCTTTGTTAAAATATACTTTAGTTATGATTTTCATGGAGATTGGCACTTGACAACTTGATAGGTTGGGCACTGTTATTGCTATAATGATGTATGTATGCCTTGTCCAAACCATTTTAGTCACTTGCTCAAATTGTTCTATGGAACATTTGTACTTCTCTGAGATAAACTAGTTTGGGAAAAAAGTAAGAACATTTTTAAATAATAGTCTTTAAAACCAAATTTTACAAATATAGTTTTATGATATTTATATTAAATAGTGCAATGCAAATTCATAGAATCAGTATCAATTGTGCATACTTGGTGCTAAAAATAGGTATATAATTAATAGGTAGTGATTTTTGAGAAGATACTCTATCTTTGGTACCATGCTGTATCTTTATAGTAGTTATTTTATTCATTCAGTACTCCAACCCAATGAGTCAGGCATTAATTTATATCTTACATAAGAGGAAATGCATAGACTGGACACCAAGGTTAAATAATTTCCCTGGGTCATGCAACTGATAAATTATGAAGCCAGCCAGGATAAAATGCTTGTGGTTTGACTTCAGAAGTCAGTCTCTTAATCCCAGGGCTGTGCTGATTCCCACATAACTGTGAATAACAGAGCTACTGCAGTTCTCGGGTGTGGGAGAAAGGAACAAAATGACCTATCTTACTGTGTAGTGAATTTAATGGGATGGGTGAGTAAGAGATGCCTTGAGGATGCATTGGAGTGGCCAGGTTCAGAAGCTTTGGGTGATAAGGAAAAAGATTGAGGAAACTTGATGAGAATATAAAACTTGTTTGTCTTTTCTGTCCTGTTCCCCAACCTGTCTATGGCAGTGTTTTACAGGAGAATTCACTAAACCGAAATGACATCTAAGCAAAGTCTTAAAAACCTATGTGTGAATCTGAAGAATTCTTTCGAGAATTTCATGCTGATTGAATGTAGATGAGCAGAGCATACTTGTAGGTCATGTTATATTCTTAATCTGTTGTATCTAAAAGAACACTAGTCTTTTCTGCCCAAAAAGATTTAGTTTACTATAAAACTCAATTTCAAACAATAAATAAATAAAAACAAAGTAAATCTTACCAACTCCATAATCTCACCTTTTCATTTTAATAATGCAGCCATTAAAGAGTTATAGAATTGAATGTTGATCACTGGATTTTAAAGTGTTTGATCATAATATGAAGTTATCAGATTTAGCTAAGATTAAAATATGAGGAAGGAGAAAAATATTTACTGTGAATACATATATACCCATGAAAATATTACAAAGAGAACATGCTTCAGCATTTTTTTTCAATGTTTTGAGAGAGGTAATTTGGTTTATTAAGGTCACACTGCTGACAAAATACCTACAGTGAAGAGTAGGAATTTGCAGAGAGAAGAATAAAGGCGGAAAATCAGTTTATATGAGATATGGAAAATGCTAATGACTTCCAGTGCCAAGAGGGTGCTTTAAAGTTGGAATTTATTGCTAACAAAAAAAGACAGAAAAGGAGAAAAAAAATAATTCTTATTATACTAATTTAAAAGAGTACTGAATATTCTCTGCTTTCACTATAGGTGGAGCTGGGGACTTGAGAAGACTGATGGCATCATGTAATAGTTCTCAAAATCAGCTTCATGCATTTACCCCGAGAATGCTTTAAAAATGCTAATGTATGCGCTTCCCCCTACAGATGAACATTTCATTGGTTCTGGATGCAGACCTGGGCATGAGTATATTTTTTAAAGCTCCCAAGTAATTCTAATGCACAAATAGGTTGAAAACAAGTAATTCAGGCTAGATAGCAAATGAAAGTTGAGAAGATTCTTTGTTGGGAAGAGTTAATATTAAAATAATTTTTGCTACCTCATGTCCTGATTTCTTGCCAATGTTTCAACATAGTAAATATTTAGAGTGTTAAGATTTAAAGAAATTCCCCCTGTTGCAAAAGAACTTTTAATGAAATAAATCAATATTGAAAAGCCTAGGCTGTTTCTAGGAAGAGCAAATGAAATGTAGTCTTTGGGAAACTGTTCACTAAATGCTGTAATATCAACATTTCTATAGCCTATTTTTTTTTTTTGGCAAAAGGGGCTTATAATTTCGAGTGCGAAGAATAACTGTAAATAGACTTCACATAAAGAAGTATTTGTCAGAGGTGAGAGAGGGGTCAGCACTAACTTAGTCAAAGTGGACAAATGACAGATTACTCTCAGTAGGAGGAGAGTAATGTTCCTATACAAAATAATAATCGATTTTCCAGAAATTTGATAGCACAAAGCAAGTTAAATTGACAAGTGAATATCCTATAATTTTACAGTCTAACTCCGCACATGCTTTCATGCACAGAGGGATGTTCACCATTAGTGTTTGTATTATTTTATATATATATATACTAGAGGCCTGATGTACAAAATTTGTGCATGGGAGTATGTATCCGTCAGCCCAGCCTACACCCTCTCCAATCTGGGACTGCTGACTCCCAACTGCATGCCTGCCTGCCTTTCTGATTGCCACTAACTGCTTCTGCCTGAAAGGTTGATCACACCCTAACCACTCCCCTGTCAGGCTGATTGATGCCTAACTGGCTCCCCTGTGAGCCTGATTGCCCTTAACTGCCCTCCCCTACCAGCCTGGTCACCCCTAACTGCCTTCCCCTGCAACCATGGTCTTCCCCCAAGTGCTCTCCCTTACAGGCCTGGGTTCCCCTCAACTGTCCTTCTCTGCAGGCCCGGTCACCCCCAACTTCCCTCCTCTGCCAGCCTGCTCACCCCGAACTTCCCTCTCCTGCAGGCTTGATTTCCCCCAACTGCCCTTCTGTGCAGGCCTGGTCCCACCCAACTGCCCTTCCCTGCTGGCCTGATCCCTCCTAACTGCACTACCCTTCTGGTCATCTTGAAGCAGCCATCTTGTGTCCACATGGGGGCAGCCATCTTATGTGTTGGAGTGACAGTCAATTTGCATATTGCTCTTTTATTAGATAGGATAGAAGCCTGCTGCATGGGTAGGGGTCAGCTGGTTTGCCATGGAGGGTGTCCAGGATCAGGGTGGGGGTTCCCTTGGGGCATGGGGCAGCCTGGGTGAGGGACTTATGGTGGTTTGCAGGGTTTTTAAAACTTTGCCTGGTAACCCAAACAGAGGCCCCGGTGTCTGGAATTTATCTTCTATAATTGAAAATTTGTAGCCTTCAGCGGAGGCCAGGGCTGCCAGGAACTTGGATTCCTCCATCACTCAGGAAACCTAAGCCCCCTGCTCACTTGGTGGCTGCAGCTATCTTGGTTGGGTTAACTTGCATACTAGCTCCTGATTGGCTGGTGGGCATGGCTTGTGGGTGTAGTGGAGGTACAATCAATTTGCATATTACTCTTTTATTAGATAGGACATATACACACATAACAATGTCTGCCTAAAATTGTATTCATCTAATATGCTCTAGAGGTGGCTTTGTTCTTTGGTTATTCCTTTGGAGATTAAATGGGAGTTAGTTAAGATACATGTTGGAGAGACTCCAAACTCCTGTGCCACATGGTCATAAGCTACTTTCTATTCAAATACTCAGAAACTTCATCCTTGACTAACTTGCTCATTGTATTAAATTTTGAACACATCACCTTTGACCCTTGAAATTACTGTCTTCCTTCTAGAATTGTTTCTACTTTTACTTTATATTTACTAGTACTTTGTGGGAATATAATTATAAAAATTATTATCTGTTTTTAAAACTTTGCCATCCAGAAACTTTGGAAAATTGTTTGCCCATGTCTTGTAAAGCAGGGGTGGGGAATATCTGACCTGCAGGTCATGTAATGCCCAGAAAATCATTTGGTCTGGCCCTGTCAAGGCATTAGGGGTGAGTTAATTAAGTTTTTGACCAATATAACAGGCTAATTTTTAAGTTGATAATTTTGTATGGCCAGCAAATGATTTTATAAATACTCAAATAGTCCTTGGCAGAAAATGGTTCCCCACCCTTGTTCTAAAGCTTTGCTTGTGTTGTACTATCATCCAATTTTCCTACGCTTACATATATTAGCAACAGAAATGAAAAAATATTTATTCATAGTAGCACTATTTTAATCAGTCTCCAATTGGAAATTTCATGATTGTCAATCATTATTATAATAAGCACATATGTGGGTATGTTCACATAAGAATGACTATACAGCAGCTAGAGGCCCAGTGCACAAAATTCATGTATAGGGGGATGACCCTCAGCCCAGCCTGCACCATCTCAAATCTGGCACCCCTTGAGGTATATCCAACTGCCTGTTTAGGCCCAATTCCACCAGGATCTGGCAGTTGGACATCTTTCTCACAATCTATGACTGCTGGCTCCCAACTGCTCTCCTGCCTACCTCCCTGATTGCCCCTAACCACTTCTGCATGCCAGCCTGATCACCCCCTAACCACTCCCCTGCCAGCCTGATTGATGTCTAACTGCTCCCCTTCCAGCATGTTTGCCCCCAACTTCTCTCCTCTGACAACCTGGTCACCCCTAACTGACCTCTCCTGCAGGCTTGATGGCCCCCAGTTGCCCTCTCCTGCTGGCCATCTTGTGGTGGACATCTTGTGTCCACATGGGGGCAGAATCTTTGACCACATGGGGGCAGCCATCTTGTGTGTTGGAGTGATGATCAGTCTGCATATTACTCTTTTATTAGATAGGATGACAAATAAAGGTCTATAGTTATATGCTTAATATGGATAGATTTTCTATATATCATGTTGATGAAACGAAACAAGATAAAACAAAAGCACATAAATATGACTACATTAATGTACAGTAAAATTATAGCAAAAACTAACCTATTGTTTTGGAAGACAGTTTCATGGTAGTTGGAGTCTGGACTAGGTAGTTGGAGTCTGTAAGATGATAAATAGGGGCACTAATTCTGTTCTTTTTTTTTTTTTAACCTAAACTCTAGTTATTTTCATTTGTGAAAATTCACAGAGAGGTGACTTTTCAATGCATGGATTTTTCTTCATGCCTGTTATATTTTAATAAAAATGTAAGAAAATAATCCTAAATGTTGCTAGAACCTGAGCTGCAACCCTAAAAATATCAAGCTTAAGAATATCTTTACTTTGGCATTTTTTAGGGGTCTGTAGGAAGCAGCCAATTAATGATTCTCTTTGATCACTGATGTTTCTAGCTTTATCTTTCTCTCCCTTCTTTGAAATAAATAAAAAATATATTTAAAAAAGTAATTTAGAGTACCCACAAAAAGGTGGAATTTGTAATTACTTCAAAGGGTAAAACATATTCTTAGATGTTTTAAAACATCAATATTTCACAAATCAAAAATCAATTAGCCTGTTACTTTTATGTTTGTGATTTTTGAATTAATACTGTTATAGTCAATGGGAATTGTAGTCACTTCTGTTGTTGCAGGAGATGTAGAATTAATTCTCGATCTACTTTCACCCTGCTTTTTCCTTCTAATAAGTTTCTTAAACTTTTTTATCTTATGGACATACTAAATGACGTTTAAATATACTTTTAGTGGGAAAACATAAATCTATTATAAATGGTTTGAAAGTGAGAATTCAGGTGCTTATTAAATGAGAAAACTTTTGGGAATTTATTGTTAATTGTGGAAAATAAGTTGTCATTGGGGAAATCTATCCCTTATTTTTGTTTCAATTTTATTGTCTACTTAGTAATTAATTTTGGTATTTTTTAAAATATTATGTAACAAATAAATTATAAAAGATAGTAAATGAAAATTAAGATTATTATAATTTAGTAACCATTAATATGGGGAAATTAATGTGTTCCTGATTTTTAAATGTAGTCTTATTAACACTGTCCTTTGAAAGGGTAAATCAATTCTAATTAATTCAAGTAGTAGAGTTACTTGTTTTACATGAGTCATAGAATTGCCTATTTCTTATTTATGATTTTGCCTGCAGGATTGCCTAGAAATAATCCTACTCTAGCAAAATATACTGTAGTTTTAAAGAGACGTGTGACAACATTCTGAAGACATGGTACATTTATATGTAATTTACAAAAAGACAACTGAGGAGATTCTTAAGTGTGACAACTATGCACATAAGTAATATCATGGTTATTCTGTTTGTAAAGTCTTTCTATGTCTTCAGTATACAATAGTTATTATATTACAATTTATCCCAATATTTTTTTAGGATTTGGGAGCATAACATTCCTAAGTGTGTGTGTGTGTGTGTGTGTGTGTGTGTGTGTAAATTAGTAAATTAAATAACATTTAACAAGAAATTTTAAGTAGGTTTAAAATATCTACATTTAATATACACCATTTTACTTTAAATATTTACCTTTTTGATTATTACATTTCATATCATTATGATGAAAAGATAATTGAGCCCCATCAATTGCTCTTCTGATGTTTTCTTATCTTGTTTTTCCCTCATTTCATTTCTATATAGATGTTTTGCAAGAAGACCTTATATTTTGTATTCAATACATATGATAAAATAATATATTTTGCTTTAGCTCTTAGTCTTAAATGTTGTCTTCAACAAATAGGTATTTCATCTATTTTAAGAACTTACATAACAAGTTTAAGAAAGTTTTGCAGGCATATACTATTCTCAACACACTGATACACACACGCACACATATGACAGATATATGCATATATATTTTACTTAGCAAAGCTACATGGACAATATTTGAATATGACATTTTCAATATGAACCTCTGTCATTAGGAGGCAGATAGGCTGAATATGTATGACTGGGTGGAAATGGCATAGTTTATTATTAATATTAATACCTTTAAAATGAGGCAGCGCTGTTATTAGATTTGTTTAAACTTTAGTTATCATATAGTATGTTTGCAAGTGTATGTGTTAAAACTGAATAAATAATTGTAAAACTCTGCAAATGTTATATTCTTTAAGACAATCATATAAAATGGTAATTATTCCATGAGTTTAATAATTTACCAATGTTTGTATTTATCATTTTTCTGTCATTATCCTCAAATTTATTATTTTTAGAGAAAGTTTAAGGAGTAGGCAAAAACAAATTATTATTGGTCCCATTTTAGAGAGAAGCGTATTAGGACCCAGGTGATTTAAGTGAATTCTCAAAGGTAACAAAAGTAGTCATTGTTTGAATAAGGGCCAGAATCTGTGTCTTCTAATTTTTGTGTGTATTCTTTCTCGAATTAACTTGAAACCTGTGTTCAAATGTGCCAGGTTTTATAAACATGATGGCTTTTAAAAACATTTTAAAATTATATTTGACAAAACAGAAGATAAAAATCAAAATTTTCTGTATTCTATAACATCTAATCAAATTCACAACTTTAAGAATAATTTAAATATTCCAAATTTTAAAGTACATAAGTCCATGAGAGCTAACACGGCTAACACTAATACTGCTAACATATAAGAAACTATTTAATTACTGGCAGTAATTTATTTTCTCTTAGAACAGGAAACACATGAACTTCAGGGAGTTATATTGTAAAAATTATGAATATACTTTCATCTTGAGTAGAAGTTTATAAAGTGGAAAGAATTATTACCTGGATATAAATGTCAATTTATCTGAGTTGATGCTGTACTTATATTTTCTTTGTTTTTGTTTTTTTTATCCCTTCATATATGTAGTGGTTAGGAACAAGGTTTATGACTTAGTATAATTTTCTAAAATAACTTTTTATTAAAAAGGACAGAAGTGTAATTTTTTAAAATGCCTTCCAAGAAACTAAAGTTAATATGAATCTTATTCTTAAACATACAAATTGCTTTTTTTATTTCAAAAATGATTTAGACACATTCAGAAAGGGAAACAAATATGTAATATATATTTTACATATCTCCACTTATTATAACTACAAATTTAGATAGCCAGGTTTAATGAAAAGAAAATGCTATTTTATTTTACCAGGTAACAATATTTTAAAATTATACATATTTTAATAATTATGCTGTACCATATATCTTTATAACAGTTATTGTCCACATAAGTTAAGATATCCAACCCATATAGTACTTATATAACTAAAAAATAAAATTAAAAAAACACAATGAATTTCTATATCAATTAGATTTTTCCAACATCAGACATCCATCCCAGTAATAAGTAGCCTGTGGGTCATGGAGGGCTTTGAAAGGACATATCATCATTACTCACTTTTTCCCCCTCTCTTTTTTAATGATGTCACTGAAAAGTCCGCAGTTAAACAACTTATTTTGAACCAGATATAACTATTATGTCACATAAACCAAGCGAACAGAAGGTCAAGATAAAGTGGTTCCAATTATTAAAACTTGATCCCCTCCTTGGAATTACACCATATGACTGTATAATTGTTGTGTCTTGGGTATTCATTAAATCTGACTTCCTTGGTGAATGAGCGCATTAATGAGATAACACCTCAGATTGTCCTGAGACTTGAAATTATGTCAGGAGGGTCAGATGGGTAATATCTCTGAAAGTCTAGACTTCAAACTTTATAAAAATACTAGTGGCCCGGTGCATAGATTCATGCACATTGAAAGGAAATTAATAGAAGGTGGCTGGCATGGCAGGACTGTGCAGTAAGGGACAGACATGCCCTGGAGCCAACCTGCCATGGTCCTTCCTCAGCCAGCCACACCTGGGGTGGCACCTTGGCTCAAAGGGCATTTGCACTCACTGCAGCTGGGCAGTAAATCAGATTTGGGATATGACAGTGCCATAGCAACAACATAATCCACAGCCAAAGGTGGAATCACAGGGCCCCACAAGGAATTGGGCTGCCTCATCTCTGGTCCTAGGGTGTGTCACCTGAGAACCTCTGCTGCCAAGTCACTGAAGCTTGGCAGCTCCTGTGTTGAGCATTTGCCCCCTGGTGGTCAGTGTACATCATACCTACTGGACTGTCAGATGGTCACTTAGCTTTTTATATGTATACTAGAGGCCTGGTGCATGAAAATTCATGCACTGGGGGTGGGTGTTCCCTCAATCCAACCTGCCCCCTCTCACATACTGGGAGCCCTCAGGGGATGTCCAACTGATGGCTCACCCTCAGCCTGAGGCTTTAGGCCTTGGGCACCCAGCTATCACCCTGCTCAGCTCAACCCTGGCTGCCTGTGACCACCCGGCCCCAGGGGCTAGGCACTTACCACCACTTCTGCTCACAGCGCCAGGGGCTGGGTGCTTGCTGCCACCGCTATTTCATCTCCGCCCTTGGGGCCTGGCGCTTGGCAGCTTGGCCCTGCCCCCACTCCTGATTGGCTGGTAGCATAGCCAATCAGGAGCTAAAGTACGGTAAAATTTGCATGTTTCTCTTCTATTATATAGGATTATACAGGATATA
Organism: Antrozous pallidus; assembly: GCA_027563665.1. Taxonomy (NCBI): domain Eukaryota; kingdom Metazoa; phylum Chordata; class Mammalia; order Chiroptera; family Vespertilionidae; genus Antrozous; species Antrozous pallidus. The sequence continues at coordinate 14,797,649 of CM050514.1, read as the reverse complement.
TATATATATATATATATATATATATATAGAGAGAGAGAGAGAGAGAGAGAGAGAGAGAGATGTTTTAGACAGCTTCATCATAGCTTAAAATAAACACATGTGATAAATATCATATTCTCGATGTTATTAAAAACTAGAGGCCTGATGCATAAAATTCATGCAAGAGCAGGCCTTCCTTACCCCAGCTGCCAGCACCGGCTTCCCTCAGGCACCCGGGACCTGGGCTTCCCTCTGGCTACCAGCTTCACCTGGAAGGATGTCTGGTCTAATTAGCATATAATGGTTTTATAATTATAGATAAATATTTTTGCTCTGGTGGTATGGCTCAGTTGGTTGGACATCACCCCCTGCACCGAAAGGTTGCCTGTTGGATTCTTCGTCAGGGCACATGCCCTGTTTGCTGGCTAGATCCCTGGTAGGGGTGTGCTGGAGGCAGCCAATGATGTTTTGCTGCTATCGCTCTCTCTCTTCTCTCTCTCTCTCTCTCTCTCTATCTCTCTCGCTCTCTCTGAAAATATTTAATAAATGAATAAATACTTTTGCAAATATAAAGAATATTTATTTAATTGACAAGTTCTGTATGCGTCATAGGGTTAAAATGATTTTAAATTTACTCATCTTGGTTACAAGTGATTTAAATAGCTCTCTTACCTCCTTTAATTTTTTTTTCTTTTTAATTTCCTCATCACAGTTGAAGTAGTACAAACAAATTTCCTATAAGGAAGCAGAAGTAAGGGAATAGGAAGTTACTATTAAATTTTAATAATAATTAAAAAAACAACAAAAATATGAAGGAAATCCCCTTCAAATATTGGCCAGTTTAATTATTAATAGACAATAAATGCTATGGGCTTTAACAAATATTCAGTAGTATATAAAAATCAGAACAGAGTTTGAAGGTAATTATTCTTCATAGTCAGGGATAGTATACATAGATAATTTCTACCCATTAATATTTTTAAGAAAGATATATTTTAAATGGGTTATTTCATATGGAAGAGTGAAACATTTCTATAATTGGATGTTGTTTAGAAAAACAACAACAGAGTATTCTCATTGTTTCTTTTAAAGGAATCTCTTATTAAAATAAAACAGGATATAATTCTAATTGAATACAAATAATTTCATAAAGGGCCTTGAATTTCCCAGTCATGAATGAGTTTACATTTATGGGTTTTGTTGATGGCAAAAGTAAATCAAGACAGTGAATTACGTAAAGGGCGAAGGTGATTACATCCTATAGGTCCTATAGATTACAAGAGTTATATGACAAGAGAGGAAAAGTTCTGTCTGTTTAAAGAATAACAACATATAAGAGCTTAATACATCCCTTGTGCCCTGAGCAGTAGTTTTAAGACAGAATATAAAAACAAAAACATGTCAACTTTTTGTTGAGTGCGATTTTATGCAGGGTCTCACGGCACACCGAATATAAAAAGGAGGACTAATTAAAATGGGGCAGATTCTTGGAAATCATCCCAGAAACGTATGAGAAACCTCCAGGGATCCCAAGCATTCAGCAGAAAAGGTGCATTTTATATTAGACAATGTTAGACCCCCAGTAAGGCGTTAGCAATTAGCTGGTCTCACTTCTTTAATATATAAAAAAGGTACTGAAATTCATAGGGTTTGAGTGTTGGTCTTTAATCACACAGGAAGTAGGCACAAACTATTTTCTGAATCCAAATCAAGGGTATTAAACAGCTTTCTTGGAGGTTTGTTTGGCCCCTATTTTAGTAATGAAAACAAACATTTTTAAGAGCTGTAAATAATGTACGCATGCATGCAAGCATAACCAATTGAAGGGTGTGTGTGAGGGCATGTACTGGGGCGTAGGGGAGGCTGGGGGGAGGCCAAAGGGGGAAAAAAGGAGACAAATGTACTACTATTGTAGTACTTTAAACAAAGAAAAAAATAAAGTAAGTTTAAAAAAAGAGAGTTGTAAATATAACATAAAAATAAGAATACAAATGAGTCATCTCTCAAAGAGTGGTTTTGAAGTTAATAATGACTGAAAATATAAAACTCCTTTACTTCTCAATAAGATTTAAAGATTGTGCAAATATGGATGTCCAGGATGAGTAATTGTATGTTAAAGTTTCCAGACTTCACTGAAGCCCCGAGGTTGAAAAGCTAACATCGACCAAAGCCAAGCAAATTTGCATTTTCAAAAATTATTCAACACCTTGCTACATTGAATCCCCTTGAACCCTTACTCATTAGAGGATTTTAAAGTGGTAAATTGGTCTAGCTGGGGTTTCTCAGTCGTTAAGCTTTGACCTGTAAACCAGGAGCTTAGGGATTGTTGCTGGTCAAGACACATACTAAGGACCCCTGTGTGGGGCATGCAGGAGTCAGCCGATCAATGATTCTCTCTCATCATTGATGTTTCTATATCTCCCTCTCCCTTCCACTCTGAAGTCAATACATCGTGTTTTAAGACAGGTAAATTGTTTGATGTTGTGGTAGAAGGATATTTTTGAAGTTAATTTCTTCAGAGAAAACTGTTGGGAATTTGTTCTTCTCCCACCCAAAGAAAGGGATGTGGATTGATGTTCTGTCTTTTCTGGTTATCAGCCTGTTCTGGGAATGCTTACACATATCTCCTGAGGGTGGAGGAACACTGTAGTGTCTGCTGAGTCTCTGACTAGTCTATGACTCCATAGCAGTGGTCAGCAATCTGCGGCTCTTTGACTCGTTGAGTGTGGCTGTTCCACAAAATACCACAGCCTAGGCGAGTCTATTTTGAAGAATTGGCATTAGAAGAAGTTTAAGTTTAAAAAATGTGGGCTCTCAAAAGAAATTTCAATCGTTGTGCTATTGACATTTGGCTCTGTTGACTAATGAGTTTGCCGACTACTGCTCTATGGGGAGAGAGAGGGGCAAGCTGGTGTTAGAACAAAAGCTGCTAATTTATAGGCATTTTCTCTTTCTGGATTTCATCTAAGAGAAGAATGTATTTACAAGAAGGGATACATTGAGAAAGAGAGGAGCTGACCTTGACTCCATCCAGTTGAGCAATGAAAACTAACCAGACAGGAGATGGAGATACACCGTTGGATTCCTAGGTGTTAAGAAGTGAGCAAGCAGCAGCTGGAAGAGTTCATGCACGTGAGGCAAGGTCTTCAAACACCTGAAAATGTGAACAGTGAACAAACAGATGACGTTTAAATCTCTCCCAGTTCCAGGAGCACAGGGCCGTTTTCAGACTCTACCAATTCAATGAGAAGTTGGCTTGTCTCTTTCTTATCTACCCACACATCGCTAATCCCAAGGTTTTATCCAGGGACAAGAGAAGAGATTTCCCCACTAAACAAATTTGAAATGAGGCAAAGGAGGAAAACTAATTTGCTCTTAGCATTAGAATCAAAATTCTGCTTCTTCAGTATTTTGGGTTTTGATGTAAGAATTTACCACTAATGCCGACAATACATTTGGGAGCAAGGTTAAGTGCACACTCCTATATTGTAAAACTTCCCGATTCTCTTCCAGTGTCTTCCAGTGTGTGTGTGTGTGTGTGTGTGTGTGTGTGTGTGTGTGTGTGTGTGTGTGAGAGAGAGAGAGAGAGAGAGAGAGAGAGAGAGAGAGAGGTGACATATTGGGACTGCTTAGTGAAGGAAGTTAAGAGAGCAATTCTAGATCAAGACTAGCTGGTATCCAATTCCAGCTGTACCACTTACAAATGGTGTGGCCTCTGGTGGCTTAACTTTTTAGTGACTCAGTTTAATTATCTATAAAATGGGTATAAGAATAGTACCTAGCTGATAGGGCTTTCTCAAGGCACTAAGAGTTGAGTGAGTTGAACAATTCTTAGGACATGTAAAGTTACAGAAAATTATTCATTATTGCTAATATTATTATAAATGAAAGTCCTGGTTAGTTGGGGATCTTGTAACTGACAGTGTTAGATCAAAGGTCACACATATTTACATATTGATTACACCCTGTCAAACCACGCTCTAAAAAGACATTTACAAATAATCCCTTCTCTAGAGTGAAAAGAAACAGCTACCTATAAATGGAGGCCATGTGAGGGGAAACGTCGGGAGGTCCCGTTAGCAATGAATGATCATTTAGAGTCAACTGCTTTGAAAGTTATTTGGGAGAAATATACAGAACAGGTGGACTGCATGACCTGTTTGCCCTGTGAAAATTGGTATTTGAAATGACCCAATTCTCAACCTGAGAATATTCAGTGACAAATTATGCTCATTTGGCTTATAATGATATTCTGATTACAGGCCATAAGACCAATGATGGATTTCCTTGACTTCTTTTCTTAATGTTCTCAAATTCTGTTGTGACCTTTTCATATTCAAGCATATAGCAGTCCTTTTTTTTTTTCAGAAACAACTAGAAGCTTCATAATTCTATGTTTAAATATATTTTTCTTAAGATAAGGTTATATTTTATTTTATTTTAAAATTAGCCTTTCCTATTTTTTTTCTTGATTCTTATAATGCAACTTTAATTAATTCATTTAAACAAATGTGTTTTGAAAGCAGTTTTAAAAATTACCTCACTCCTCTTGTCCTTGGTAGGATTTATGAGCTTCCATTCAAATATATTTTAGATAAATCTGTATAAAAAGATTGGCATCTACCTGTTTTCATTATTTATAAAAATTGTTTCATTCGCAGTATCTATTGAGTCTCTGCTATGTAACAGGCACAAAGCCAGGCACTGGAGATGCAGATGTAAATTAAACAGACCAGGTCATTGTCCTCATGAGGCTAGGTCACCTGGGAATATTGAGAAAAGGAATCATTTTAAAAACTGAGGAGAAGAAAAGTTGCCCATAGGACTGAGAAGGCAAAACAAGGCTTGCTCTGAAACAGGGTAGTAGAGACTCTTTCCAAAAGGAAGTGGTGGGATGTTGTCTATGATGTAGAAACATAGTTATTGAAAAGCTCCAAGGAGCCCATTCATTGCAATGGTAAGGGTGGAAACCAACCTGAAGAGGATTCAGGAGTGGGCCAGGAAAGAGAGGGGGAGAAGGTACACCTAAACATTTCTTACACAAAGTTGAGCTGATCCAAATCTGGAGAATTGGGGTGCTTGCTGGAGGGGATCAGGTTTCAGGAAGAGTTTGAAGCCAGGAGATAATATTAGAGAATGACCAATCAAGGGCTGCGATGATGTTGAGGTCAAAAGCTCAGAAAGATCAAGAGAAGGTTTTACCATGGTAGGAGGGCATAGTGAAATTGAAGGTTGAGAGCAGCAATGCTAAAAATTATTACTAATGAGACCAAACTTAAAAGGGAAGTGATTTCATTGCCTGAGCAGCAGCCTCAGGGTTTTATCTGGGTGTCTTAGTGTTGTCTGGCTAGTGAAATAGAGTGATGGAGTAGATCAAGGTACAGAGCAATCAAAAAGATTAAAAAAATTGTTTTATATACTTGGAAACAATGGGCTATTTTCTTTTTTTTTAAATATATTTTATCGATTTTTTTTACAGATTGGAAGGGAGAGGGATAGAAAGTTAGAAGCACTGATGAGAGAGAAACATCAATCAGCTGACTCCTGCAGACCCCTCACTGGGGATGTGCCCGCAACCAAGGTGCATGCCCTTGACAGGAATCAAACCTGGGACCCTTCAGTCCCCAGGCCGATGCTCTACCCACTGAGCAAAACCAGTTTCAGCAACAATGGGCTATTTTCGTTCTTCCTCAGAGTAGTTTGTTTCTTTAAAATACTTAGATTTGAATTAAAGAGATACTGGCCTTAAATTTAAACTTTTTTCCTTGATTATGCAAGTTTACCTAATATTGTGTAAATTGAATGGATTTGGGGTATATAAGGTAAAGTATATAACATTAAGTTTTTAAATTATCTCATTGCCTTCTTTATTACAATAAAATTTCCTATAAAATCTGACCTGCTTAAACTATACAAAGAAGAAGAAAAGATAAAGCTTTCCTTAACCCATCACTGGAGTGAAGTACAGTGCATCCAGGCAATAACAGGCGATGACAATAAAAATAAAAATAGGAGACCTCCAAGAACAGCTGAAAATAAGTGGAGAAGATGGACATACATTTTTGGTTTTTATGATAGTGAAAATCAGTTTTATTTAGATGTTTGGTATACTGAAGTTTTTGAGTTATTTCAAATTTAAGGGAAATATTATAATTTAATATTGATATTGCACTTAAAATAGCTCTGTCCTATAGATAATTATATGTTACATGTAATATACATATATCTTTTATATGAAAAGAGCACAATTTTACAAAAATAAATTTTAAAAAAGAGGCACAGATTAAAATATGATAGCAAATACATTTAATTTTTTTCATTTGAGGTAGTTTCCCAATGCATGATTTGGGCCTTTAATGAAATAAATTCTGACATTAGTAAATAATTCTAATTTTTTAAAAAATTAAAACCATACTTACATATAGTCTTCAGAGTTTTTTCACTTGCTTTCTATTTATATTTTTTAAATATGTATTTCCCTTTGGAAGTCCTTCATTTTTCAGTTTTTAATGTCATTAACTGAATCCTATGTATTTGCATTTTAAAATGATTGAAATTTGTATAAGTTTCTCTTTTCCATTTACTTTGATTTAGAATAACAATGCAGAATACCAAAAAAAAAGGTTATTTTTTTTTAATTTGGCCAGAATCCATCTTATCGGAAAGAGAACTAGATTAAAAAATTCATTGAATTAGTGCTTTCATACCATGAAGAAAGAATGACCTTATAGGAAGATAACTTAAAATTCTTTGGAAGATGTATGGAAACCTGCTTGTTCACGTAATAAAATTAAACATTGGCCATCCAAGGCTAGGAATGGAGGAGAAAGGGTTTTTACTATTCAGTCTGTTGCCCTCCAGAGTCACTTTCTTCTCAAGGTCTGTGAATAATAACCCCTGACCTAAGGATACAGGAGCAGAAAAAGGCATTTCTTCTTTAAGATTCCTGTCCATTGTGGCTATAAATTTGACTGTGACCCCCCTGTATATTATATACAGTATACTTCAAATGAACTGCACACAGCTTTCACATAGCAGATTCTTGATACATAAATTGTTAATGATTAGAAATAGACAAGAAGGGAGCATTAAAAGGGTGTTGACTATCTTCTCAGGGATAAAACCAAAGGAAAACAGACAGAAAATTTGTATTTTCCCTTTAACCTTGAGTTTACTGACCTCATTCAGAACATGGACTTAACTAACTGTGGATGCGATCAATACCTCATGACCTCAATAAAAAACAAAAAGATAAAATTAAAATCTGTATGTACCAGAAATACACAAACACTGCTGCATAAAGATTATAGTATAAATGATAAAACATGTCAGTTTGTTAAAGCTGACATATAAAAAAACATTATTTTCCTGTTAGATGTATAATTGTCTAAAATCCCTATAAAATGCTTATGTATGTGAGCTATTTATATTATATTTTGTGTCTCCTGTTAGATAAAACACTTCACAGGTGGAGCTTAGGCCTTTGCTACCCCATAGCATTAATACATTGACTTAATTCAGTCTCATAAATGGTTATTTAAAAAAAAGAAAGAAGACTTAAGGATAATTGATTGTTTACTATCGCATTTGTGTACATATTAATTTAATATGTTCATTCGCCACTACATTAAGACTACCCCCAAAGTATGAGGAATTTAGAATAATAATAAAAAGTCTATCTTATTTTTTTATTTTCAAGGAAATAGGCATAAAAGAAAGGAGATAGAATAATAAACTAACACAAAGTTATGCCAACTAATTCGGATGACAGATCTCAGAACCATTCCATGAAATCCTGGCTGAACGTCCCCCCTACGTGGATAGCACCATGTGGGGGGAAAAAAAAACAAACAGAAAATGTGCTTAGAAAAGGGGAACTTTATTCTTTTTAAAAAATATATTGTATTGATTTTTTATAGTTAGAAAGGGAGAGGGATAGAGAGTTAGAAACATCGATGAGCTGCTTCCTGCAGGCCTCCTACTTAGGATGTGCCTGCAACCAAGGTACATGCCCTTGACTGGAATTGAACCTGGGACCTTCAGTCCGCAGGCCAATGCTCTCGCTCAACCAATTAAGGCGGGAGCTTTATTCTTATGAAGGTGAAGGGATTAGCCAAAAAGCATATATCCCTAACAAATAGACACAGACCCCAGTGTGATGATAGCCAGAGGAATAGGGGGTGGGAGCTATGTGTAGGTGGACAAAGGCGGTGGGGGGAGGAGGAAGGAATAATGGAGAGGGAAAGGTCTTTGCTTGGAGTGATGCATACATGAGGCAATGTGCAGATGATGTTTTACTTAGTTGTACACTTGAAACCTTTATGGTTTTGTGAACCAATGTCACCCCAATAAATTCAACAGCAACAAAAAGGAAGAAAAGGAGAGCATGACTTTGGATAGTAATGAAATTAGCTCACAGGGGGGTCGACAGTTACTTCCTACCAGGAAACAAGGCATGATGGTTCTTAGAAGTTGCCTGACTCATGTAGCAGAGCAAGCTCTTGCGTGGGTTCTGAGAATTCCAAATGAGACAATACCATACCAGTAAGGAAATTGAAATTTTCATTGTCTTTAGTAGGAGTTTTTCTAGCTATTATTTTTCTCCAGTTCTAGGAGATGAAAAGTTTGGAAAATAATAAATAGCCAGATAAAACTGTCACATACAATTTGTAAAGCCTTAGATCTTTCTGAGCATTAAAGAATTTGGAATTAGATACACAGAAAATGCAAATTGTATCTGTAAACAATGCATTTGCTGTTTAACTTATAGTGCTATCTTCTATTTATTAGGTGAAGGTTTGGCTAAAATAGACAAGACTTATAATGTAATTGTTCTAAAAAGAAAATTTTCTAATTAATGTGGTCTTTCACTTCAGTGAACCTCAACCCTCCCAACATCATTTTGATACCATCGTTGAGAAATAAAATCAGCCTTTTAAAATTGTGTGTGTGTATTTGTGTGTGTGTGTGTGTGTGTGTGTGTGTGCGTGTGTGTGTGCACGCACACGCACGTGTGTTCTCAGTCTCCTAACTTTAGACTAAAATTTTATTCTTGGGTGCAGTGTTATGTCTATAATCATTTTTCTCCAACTGTATTAGAGTCAGAGTAATGAGTAAATGCTCTAAAAAATTTATTATATTAATGTATTTTGTCACCTTCAGTGCAGTTTGCTGGAACCACAAAATGAAAGTGGAATACAATGAGAGATTTTACTGTTACTTGCTGATACTAAGGTGCAGATATAAGCCTACCTCCATAATTAAACAATTTCCCATTTTCATCCCATTCCTTTGCCATACATATTTATAATTTATTTCATGAATTAACATTTAAAATGTAAGAGATAAACCTATAAATATGATTCTATCCTCTAGTTCCAAGATACTTGTTTTGGGCCTGATTAAAATAGTTTATTAGTATTAGTAGTATCTCAAGACAGGACAGATCTTCAAGACCATGATCTTGAATTATCCTGCTCCTCTTACCTTTCAGCAAGGAATGCCTCTCATTGAGACAGATGTCATCTCCAATAGTGAGCAGGTGAATGCAAAAATTACAAGATAGCAAGTGTACAACCTAAGAATCCCAGCTGAGCTAATAGAATTATGGCTCAGTAACAACAAATGACCTAAGACATTTTTTTCCAGAAAGAAAAGGAACAATATTGATATCTTTGTACAGTCAGTTAATGGAAAGAAAAGCTTTACCCAAGAGAAAGACAGAAGCTGAAAAACCAAGGCAGTTTAAATATCCACAAAATGAATAGATTTGATCCTTAAACTGTGTGCATGATGTTTTCCAGTTGGTTTAAATATACATTGTTTGAATTTGCCCCAGAATTCTCAGGGAGTGGAGGTGTAAAGCAGGGGTTTGAATTTCTGGCTGCAAGTTTTAATCCATGGAAGAAATACCCCCACCCTCAGGTTTTCTGTTTCTGTCGGTTGACAGCAGCAGCAAGTAATCAATTTCAGAGAGATAACTTTCTAAAGAAGATATTATATTCCCCCACATTCTCAATCAGCAAATATTGGACATAATTAATTGTATCTCTGGTCATCATTATGAATATCAGTTGTTTATCTTTAATTACTAATGTCCAAAACCACCAACCAATTTATGGATTAAACTTTATTTAAATATACTTGATATTTTGGAACTCTATTTTATATTTAATGGTGCATTTATTTATTTACATTCATTTATATATTAACAACAATAACAATATATATAATAATAATTGCATAGTTTATATAATATATTATTGTATTATACATTATACATTTAATTAGTATATTTTATTTAAATTATATTTAATTAGTATATTTTATTTAAATTATATTTCTGAGATAAAGTTATGACCTGTCATTGAGTCATTTGCATAAATATGTTAAAAATAAAGATAAGATTAAGGATGCTTGCATGATATTAATTTTAATTAATTTCTCTCCATGGGTATGGTCTTTGCTTTATTGTATGTTTTGTTTTGTATTCTTGTCTCTGTTGTATTAATAACTAGTTCTGGATGTGCTTACTAATTATTTGTTCTTGCATATTGTTCCAGAAAATCTGAATAAAACTATTCTTCATTCTAGGATAATTTAATGAAAGCTACTAAAACTCAGCTGCACAAACTTTCCACATTATGGGGTTGCTGACATTTGTTTTGCCAATCTAAAGTCTTTGGAGGTATCATTTCATATGTATATTTATGGCCACAGAGTAATTGTTGAATTGCTTATAGTAAGGTATACATTTTGGGAGTACAAGATAACCTGTAAGGTATACATTTTTATTATTTTTTCCTTAATTACCAGAGTCTACAGCATTTCCTAGCACTTGGTAACTTCTCAATAGATATTTAATAAATGAAGAAATAAAAAAAACAGCTTGAAATAATGAGATTTTGTTATAGAAGGCCTAGGGTAGACATAGTGTGAGGTGTTCACAGGTGACTATTGCTTGGCCTAATTCTCATTATTGAAACAAATAGAATCTAAGTTTTTTCTGACTATTTCACAAAAATGTGTTGGTATTGAAAAATTGATTTTTGCTCTGTCACTGTGATTCAGAATTGTTCAATTTATAAATGCAGAGACTTATTTTAAAATTAAGTTCACTAAGCATTTATTTTATACTAGAGGCTCTGCACACAAATTTGTGCATGGATGGGGTCCCTCGTCCTGACTTGTGATTGGGGCCGATAGGGGTCATCTCACCCAGTCTCGATCAGGGCTGCCCAACTGGGAAGAGGGATTGTGAGAGGTTGGAGGGCCATGGGAGGTTGCCTGTGGAAGTGCACTGACCACTCAGATGACGGAGGGGAAGGACCATGGGAGGTTGGCTGGCTGTGGGAGTTTGGCTGTGGGATCGCACTGACTACCAGGGGCCATATTCTGTGTTGAGCATCTTCCCCATGATGGTCAATGCATGTCATAACTACCTGCCGGTCATCTGGTCATCCAGTCATATTGCTTCCTTAAGCATATATATATATATACTAGGCACCCAGTGCACGAATTTATGCACCTTGAAAGGAACTGTGAGCCAAGAAGCTGCAGTGGGCACAGGAGTAGGTCTCAGCCTATCCTCACCACCCCTACCTGGCCCCTCCCACCATGGCCTTCAGACTCCTGTCTCTTGGCAGCCCTGCTCCCAGGGTTGCCACTCCCTTGCACTGATGGCATCAGCCCCACTTACACTCGCTGGCGGTGTAGAGCTATTTGGGTTGGCACCATCAGTAGGTGTGAGTGGGTGGCTGATACCCTAATCACCCCTCAGGATCAGGGGGGAGTGGAGAAGCTCTCAGGGGTGATCTGGGCCAGTATCCGCTGCTTACACCTGCTATGGCACAAGCAATTGGGGCTGGCAGCAGGTGCAAGCACCAGGTGGGACAGTGGTGTGTGGGAGCAAAGAATTTTCAGTAACCACCAGAGGCTCACCCTGATGACAGCGACCGGCACCCTTCCTTGATCTGGTGCCCCAACTCAGCTGCTCCACCATCCTTCCACGGCTGATGCCTGCCTTATTTCACATGTTTCCCCTGGTTGAGGGTGCACTTCATAGCACCCAGTTGTTTGGTTGTTCTGTTAATCTGCCGTCTGGTGTATTTGCATATTAGGGTTTTATATCCTACCTAATAAAAGAATAATATGTAAAATGATCATCATTCCAACACACAAAATGGCTGTCCCCATGTGGTCAAAGATGGCTGCCCCCATGTGAACACAAGATGGCCATCACAAGATGGCTAGCAGGGGAGGGAAGTTGGGAGGGATCAGGCATGCAGGGGAGGGCAGTTAGAGGTGACCAGTCTGGCAGAGAAGGGAAGTTGGGGGTGACCAGGCCTGCAGGCATGGACAGGTGGGGGAACTCAGGTTTGCAGGGGAGAACAGTTGAGGGGGAGCAGGCCTGTAGTGGGGGGGTGTTAGGGATGACCAGGCCAGCAGGGGAGGGCAGTTAGGGGCAAACAGGCTAGCAGGGGAGCAGTTAGGCATCAATCAGCCTGTCAGGAGAGTAGTTAGGGGGCAGTCAAGCTAACAGGCAGAAGCAGTTGGAGCAATCAGAAAGGTAGGCAGGTGAGCAGGTGGGAGGAAACAGTCCTGGATTGTGAGAGGGATGTCTGACTGCCCATTTAGGATCGGGCCTAAATGGCAGTTGAATATCCCTCGAGGGGTCCCAGATTGGAGAGGGTGCAAGCTGGGTTGAGGGACACCCCCCCATGTACAAATTTCATGCACGAGGCTTCTAGTATAGATAGATACTAGATAGATAGATAGATAGATAGATAGATAGATAGATAGATAGATAGATACACAGATAAGTTCTCCTTTTGGAGAATGCCGATTTGAAAATTAATTTATGTGTAGTCATTTCTTTGTGCATGTGAGTTTCTTCTTAATCAACAAAATATTTTTTATTGCCACAGGATATTTGCCATGTTTTTTTTAACAATTTATTAATTCATTCAGTAAGTGTCTATTGAACATCAACAAGTGTCTCTAAATATACTCAGTTACTTTGACCTCTGGTTACTGTGTCTGCTTCATCTTCCAGTTTTGAAATGTGTATACTTATTGAGTCAACATTCTCATTAATTTTACAATTTTAGCTTTCAGCTTTGACTTTGCCATCTACCACTCTTAACATGCTTAAGCATGACAATTATTCATAGAGAGCCATGCCAAAATAATAAAAATATAAAGTGAATATTTGTGTTCCCCAACATGTATACTTTTGAATTTTTTATTGGCATATTTTATCATTGACACTCGAAATAACTTTGTTATATGTGATAACATATATCCTTCTACTACATAATTTATACATATCAATTAGGATAAGTGATTTCCTTAGAAACTTATTTTGCTCTTTTTTCCCCTTCTAAAATAACATTTTTAAACCTGGGATAATTTTTAGAGCTGGAAGAAAGGCCACACTGGAAATGAGATTGGGATTCTAGCCAACATTTTGACAAAGAGTCATCCAACCTTGGCACTAAGGTTAAAACAGACCCCTTAGGTCCTGTCATGAATATTTTCATAGACTGAAATTAAACTGTTCATTTTATTTAAAATAACTTTTTTCAGATGGGTGATACTTTTGTTCTCTAATACGTAGTAAAAGATTTTAGAAAAATTGGCTTGTTGCCATTATATTCATATCATCGCATACAGCCATCTGGCAAATAATTTTCTTAATTGCTTTTTAGGGCGTTACACACAGCAAGGAGCGGCTGTCCTCTCCTGACTATAGTTTCTACATTAAAGTGGAACTTTCTTCTGCTAATTACTCCCACATTCCATCACTTTTTAGCCCTTTTGTTTAAGTTCTCACTTTCCTTTAATGGGCACATATATCATTCTTTATAATGATAGACGTGTAGTATTTGCTGGGACACACACACACACACACACATATATATATATATATATATATATATATATATATATATATATATACACACACACAGACACATAGAGTTTGCTAAAGTAGGTTTACAGTTATAATACATAAAAACAATGTAATAATAAATAATAATATAAGAATAAACTGTGTCTCATGAACTCATAGCTGTAAACCTACTTTTGCTAACCCCCGTATTTGTTTGTATATATGTATGTTTATTCATGTATGCATATGTATAGTGTATGCACATACATACACTAAACATTCTGATAAAACATTCATTTTTGTTCACAAATTTATTATTAATGAGGTAAATTTTACATTTCTCCTGATGATAGAACAAATGCATTTATTTTGCCTATTTTATTGTGATGGCATTTGTTAATAAAATTATATAGGTTTCAAGTTTATTTCTGTATATATGCAGACTATTTTTAAGCCTAATTTTCTCATAAAAATGTTGTTCAATGTTTTACCATTGAGTTTTGTAAACCATTGTAAGAATTAACTGTGGACTTTTAAAAATTATATTTTAGCTTACATTAATGTCTGGACACTATTTTAAACCAACTAATTAAATTAGAATCCATTGGAATATGGTCTTGACATGCAATTTCTTTTGTGTCTTAGGTCATTCTGAGTTTATTAATTTCGTTGAAACCAACTGCATTTTATGTAAATTATATCTTATTTAAGTCTTGGTTTAAATTTGTAGATTTTTAAATATATGATGATGTTCTGTAGCCTATAAGCCTATACTTACTTATTTCCATTTAAAATTGACAACAGTTAAATCCAATCAACCCTAAATATGCCCTGCATTTATATATTTGAATACTCAAAAGGAGTTTCCAGAATCATTAGTTTATAAAGATATTCTAAAGTTTTAAGAAACTTTAGGAGCAGCCATTTAATTTATCCAATTTTATGTCACCTAAAATACTTAATTTGCTTTCTTATACATGGCAAATGATTAGCAACTGTTGTTTTCATAAATGAAGCATGTTAGAAGAGTGTATAGATGATAGAATGAAGGTTAACTTGTGTTTTATAATTTTTAATATGTACTGCATTAAATTCCACACCATAGTTGAAAATTCTCATTTATTTATTAATAAACTAAATTTTACATCTTGATAGAATTGGTTTTCGCAATACAAAGTTGACTATTATGTCTTGGAAAAATTTCTTTCATTGCTAAACTCTTCGATAAACATTCAGTAAATATTTAAATGAACTATATAGAATAATATAAAGGTTGGCTATCTTTATAGTAGACTAAGCTTATTATTTAAGGATAAATATCCTCTACAGCGCTGCTGTGGCCTTACAGACAGCCCCTTGGTTTGGTAAAATGTCACATAACCCTACTAAGTGTGAACATGTAATGGCATCAGAAAAACTGCACCCAATAAAGTCAGGACACAAAAATGTTTTAAGAGTTCATTTCAATGGTGCTAATTTTTAATGACTTTATGTTATAGGTGTTATATGCTTCTGTAACATAAGATGGCATGCTTAATAACTTTTTTGATTTTGTTACAATTTGAAATCCAAGCTATCCTACATTGATAGCTTAGTTTTTCAGCACATAAATTGGAAATAATGCAACTATTTTTGTAATGATTATTAAATAAAAGGATAAAAGCACTGATTCATTTAGTAAGAACTCAAAGGAATAAGGAATAACACTGAGTACTGCTTGGTTTGGTATATATAACATTTATACTTAAATCAGTGTATTATATATTTTAGATAATATCATTAAAATGATGAGAAATAATTTGCACATAATTGAGGGTATAGCTAATTGCTCATTGTGAATTGTAAAATATACATTTTTAGAATTCACAATGTATTTATAAATATTGGCCAAGATTATATTAATCAGCATCTGTCAGAATTTTAACATTTTTTTAGAAAATTTTAAAATGTAGACACTGCAATTAATATTGAATATTAAAATAAAATGTGGTACTTGTATACCAAGTAAAATTCAAATAATGTTTGATACACTTCATGAAACCAAGCTGGTTTTAGCCATTTGACAAAGAAAAGTTCTGGGACAATTTACTCTTTTTATGACTGAAAGGAACTTGGACCATAGTAATAAGTACCATGAATGCACTCTGAGCACTAACTTAACTGCATATCAGATTACTACTGGTATTTAATTTCATCATATTTTAGTTTCCTTTCTATTTAAATTATAAATTCCAGGTTTTATATTTGTATGTTTTTAAGTATTATAATTTACAAACAAGGAAACTAGAATAGATTTTTTTTACTATTGTACAGTATTATATAGTGTACTAGAGGCCTGGTAATTCATGCACCAGTGGGGTCTCTTGGCCTGGCCTGTGGGATCGGGCCAAAACCAGCTCTCTGACATTCTCCAAGAGGACATGGATTGTGAGAGGGCACAGGCCAGGCCGAGGGACCCCACTGGTGCATAATGAGGGCTGTGGAGAGATGTGGGTGGTTGGCCAGCCAGGAGGGACCATGGGAGGGCTCCAGGGCATGTCGGCCCATCTTGTTCAGTCCCAATCAGCTGGACCACAACAGCAAGCTAACCTAGCAGTTGGAGCGTCTCCCCCCTGGTGGTCAGTGCACATCATAGCAAGCGATTGAGTGGCCTTAGCACATCATTAGCATATCACGCTTCGATTGGTAGAATGGACAACTGTACACTTAACATATTAAGCTTTTATTATATAGGACAATCCAGATGCAGATACTGCAGTCAGGGGGATGAGGTTAATAATTCTGCTTAAGAGAGTATTGGAAAGCTTTGCCAAGATGCTGTCATTGAAGTTCATCTTGTAGAATAAGTACATGGTACTAAGCAAAGATAGGGCAAGGGAAAGGGTAAGACATTCAGACAACTAAAAAGAATTTTAAAAACCATCATGTGAGGGAGTGATATAATATAGATAATTGTTAAGAGTGTTTTGTGTTAGCTATGGGAATTTGAATTTTATAATATAGTCAATCTGATTCCAAAAAAGCAAAATGTAGAGAAATATAAACTGAATTTTTATAAGTATTTATTGACTTTTTGTAAATTAAAGCATATTTTACATAACATTAGAACACTATCGGTGAAGAAATCTATAAAATTTAAATGGTTTTGTAATGAAAATAAATTTCCTTGTACATTTAAAAAAATAATAGGGGAAACAGAAGCAAGATACCCTATAGATAATAGAGTTATATTTATTTATATACACGCAGGACATAATGCAGGTGAATCAGAATAGTGTTATGTTAAAACACAAAACTTCAGCAAAATCAAGGTTCAGTTTAAAAAGTAGGAAGGAGTATGTGTAACGATAGGTTTTGGCAGTAAGGATGAGCAGTGTTATCTGCACCAGGTGTTAATCTATGTCTTTGCCCAGTGTTCCCAAGACCAGGTACTGGGACAGATTTGTGAAATGGAACTGCAGCGCTTGAGGGAAATTGGAGACATTCTGTTGAATCTGTCAAACCAAACAGGTGCCAAGGGAGGGAGTCTAGCACAAGAGAGCAAAACTAGAGCCCAGTTATTTGAACAGTATTGTCAAGGGGCTTGCCCACAGGGAACTGAATAAGAACCTGATTAGTAGGAACAGGGTGCAAAGTTTTTATTAGCCGTAAATAACTCCAACCTTCATGTACACTTGGGTTGTGATTATGTGGGCTTATTCAGATACCCATTTCAGAGTCCAAGATACCAGGAGATCCTGTCAGCGGGTAGGGGACTGAGAACATGTGTAGGTAGAGAGCCAAACCTATCAGGGAAACAAGACCCTTTTCAAATGATAAAAGATTAAAAACATCTTCTATATTCAGTTGTTGCTTTAAAAGTTTTATATCCCACATATGAATGAAATCATATAATTGTTCAATTTTTCTGTTAGACTCAAACAAAAATTCATAGATGTAGACAATAATATGGTGGTTACCAGAGGGAAGGGGGTGGAGAAATAGTAAAGTAAAAGTGATCAAGAATATAATGGTGTAATAAGGTTGACTTTAGGTAGTGAGCAATATACAGATGATGTCTCATTGAGTTGTGAAACCTATCTTACCTAATGAAAGAGGAACATGCAAATTAACCACCACTCCACTATGCCCAGAGCCAATCAGAGTGAGTATGCAAATTAACCCAACAAAGATGGAGGTTAATCTGCATATGCAGGTGTTGAGTGGAGTGAAGCCTGCTATGAGAGGAAGAGGGGCGGCAGAGGGAGCTACTGGAATGTGTTCCAGACAGAACCAAGGACTTGGCAGCCTGGAAGATAAGAGGTGCTGGCTCCCAGGCAGCTGGGGAGTGGGACTTGCTGGCTCTGGGCGGCCAGAGAGCAGATACTTGCCGGCTGGGAGTGAAGCCAGGGGAAGGAAGGCCTATTCTTGCACGAATATCATGCAACTGGCCTCTAGTATAATCATATTAACCAATGTCAACCAAATATACTGTATTTAATTTAAAGAAAGATATCAGTTGACTACTAAATCATTACACTTAAAGGTAAAGTGCATATCATCAAGAAAATAAAGATGCTTTATTCTCTTTTTTATCATATACTTGTCAAAAAGAATTAGTCTGAAAGTTTTAATACATCAGATTAGTTCTGTTATTCAATGTGTTCTGTGAGAAAGATATGACTGTTAGTTTTCGAAGTTAACTAAGTAAAACTATGCCCCTGAATTATAAAATATTTATGTTTAATACACTATTAAATTTTCATGAACGTGAACTTGAGTAACCAAATGAATGGAAATGCTGTTAGATTATAAACCATTTTGAAGTTAATTACAATTAATTGTTATAAATAGCTTTTCAAGGTATAAGTAAAATAGAAAAAGCTATAAATGTTTTCAAGTATAAATTGGTGTAGAAAACAATTTTCAAACCCTGGAATGTAGTAACAGACAACAATAGGTAACCTTCAATCAATTAACAAGGAATAAAACAGAAGACATTAAAGAAACATTTTAATGATCACTTCAAAATATTTAATGCCTTCAGACCAATAAATAGATCTATACTAGGCACCTGGGCAGGATGGAATTGCAGTCTCTTTTGTAATATTAATACCAATGAGAATATTTGGAAATATTAAGGCCTCCTGTGGTGAGTCATTTACTCTCACAGTTTTATTCCTAGTCCATGTTTAAATTAAGATGACCTTACGTAAAATATTTTCACCGTTTTATTTTAGCTTTTTTATAGTAAAATTTGTATAAAATCTTACTTAATGGATGTATTTGATGATAGGTCACATTTTGATTATAAAATGATATGAATACTTGGAAAAGTGGTACCAACTATGTGATGATTATTGTAGAAGAGGCCTTAGGGGAAAAATATTAACTATCCTTGCCCTGCACTACTTAGCTTAGGGGCAAAGATAACCAGAGGAAAAAAGCAAGTGGCTATTCAGTTCCTAAAATCCCCAACATCAATTTTCTTATGGTATTATTTCATCACATGCTCAGTAATTTTTTATACTCAACTACAATTACTTACATTTATAAACATGTATTTTTCTATGGTTTGTGTTTAGTAAGAGATTTTGTTGAATTTGGAGTACAAGCAGGGGATGAGCAGAATTTTTGTTTGTTTGTTTTTGTTAGTCTTTGTCTGATTTTTTTTTCTTGAGGGAGAGAGACAGAGAGAAACATCGATGTGATGGAGACAGCGATTGGTTGCCTCCCTCAGGGATCAAGCCTGCAACCGAGGTATGTGCCTTTGGCTGGAACTGAACTAGGCGACTCAGTCTTGTCAGCGCTTGCTCTATCCACTGAGCCAAACTGGCTAGGGCAGTTTTTCTTTTGTTGTTTTGTTTGTTTGTTTGTTTTTAAACCCAGACTGGCACACTGACACTTCATCTACAGGGTGGGGCAAAAGTATACTTAC
The DNA here is from genome assembly GCA_027563665.1 of Antrozous pallidus. Classification (NCBI taxonomy): domain Eukaryota; kingdom Metazoa; phylum Chordata; class Mammalia; order Chiroptera; family Vespertilionidae; genus Antrozous; species Antrozous pallidus. Next base: position 14,777,862 of record CM050514.1, on the reverse strand, counting down.
AGTCATTTGTATGGAAACTAATGCAGTAATTAACAAATAATAATACAAGAATAAACTCTGTTTCATGTACTAACAGCTGTAACCTATATTTGCCCCACTCCATATATCGTGGATTGACATAAACGTGTGTGATCCTAACTCTGTGAAATATATTGCTGTTGAAATTCCTTATGATTATTTTATTGTCACCTTGACGTATCCACTCTTAGCATCCTATTAAGAGAGACATTTGATAGCATGACCTGGTAATGGGCAAGGATTCTGAGTCAAATTCCCTTTCTGAGACTTGTAGTGGTTTCTCTTGCATTTTAAAGCCCAATGATACACCTGGTGATGGGGGAGCTGGTGCTGATCACATGAAGCAGAGCTGGAGAAGAGTAGGAAGACATGTATCCAGTCATAGATGTGGATCCATCTATGAGTATAAGAGGTCATTGCAGAGGTTGTCCGCCTTAATTCCATTTTGTTAGAGCTCATTATTATGCAAGCTCTGGTGTCTGCTCTCTGTTGAAAAATTAAAAGATAGTGAATTCTGCCAGACCAGTGTTGCTCAGTGGTTAAGCAATGAGCTAAGAATAAAGAGGTCACAGTTCAATTCCTGTCAGGGCACGGGCCTGGGTTGAGAGCTCAATCCCCAGTAGGGGGCATATAGGGGGCAGCTTTTCCTCCATCCTTCTTTCATAAATCACTAAAAAATCTTAAACTCTACATTAAATAAACCTAAATATTAAATATCATTTTAGAAATTATGCCTTTCAGGGGGCTGGGTTCAATTCCAAGGTCAACTCCATAATTTTCCCAAATATGGATTTAGCAGCTGATGGGCAAGTTAATCCAAAATGTATGGAGATTCTTGCTTAGCAATAATGTGTGTCATTTCTTGCAAAATATTTTTATTATTAGAAAAAAATATACCATCATATTTAGCCGGCATCATTTAGGAACAAGCTTCATTTAATCCTTGCAACAATCACAGGTGACTTAGTAGATTTAGAGGCAAAATTCCACCCCAATTCAAATATGTTTGACCCTAGAGTCCTTGGCACTTTGGCGTTGTACAATGTGTTGAAGAGGAACTTTTGATTTGGGTACCATCAACTACAGTGGAACATAGTGTGTCCAGAAGAATTGCTTGTTTTGTTCTTAGCTACAGAAAGTCACTATGAAAAGACAAAAATATCCTTCATTATCTCATAGGGTCCCTGTTGCAGAAAGTGCAGGGTGCACAATTTCTAAAATAGCTGGTGCAAGATGAAAGTGCTGTTAATTGCCTCTCCACTGCATGCTGTCCCTGCTTCTCTTGTGTCTCTCTCATTGTCTTTTCTTCCTGAGAATGAGGTACCTTTGCCTCACAGGCCACAGAGTAGAAATATAAATACTGTCAATGACAGCTGGAAAGAGGCTGGTCTCACTAATTGTAAGCACCTGAGATAGAGCCTTGTTAAGTCCTCTTTAGCCCCAGATCTCAATTATTTTAACAAATATTGACAAAGATGCAGAGAAAGTGAATCATTTGCATACTGTTTCTGGGGATTTAAATGGTACAGAACTTTGGAAATTAGTGTTGTAGTTTATTATGAAGGTAAACATGCAGTTATCCATATGACCCAATGGTTGCATATTTGGGCATTTGAGATAAATGGAAAGTTATCCTATCTAATAAAGTGGGAATATGCTAATTGACCCTCACACCATCACAAAGATGGTGGTGCCCACAGCCAACAAGGAGAGATGATAATTGACTGACCCACCCTCAAAATGGCAGTGCCTACAGCCAATAAGGAGAGAATATGCTAATTGATTGCCAAACCCTCAAAGATGTCAGTGCCCACAGCCATAAGATGGCAGCACCTAGTCCCCTCAGCCCTGCCACTGCTCAGCCCCCTGGCCACTCAGAGCTGGCCCAAGGTGCAGGCAAGCCTCGCATGGTGGCTGCCCAGCTGCCCAGGGCCACCTGAGGCTCAGGTAACCAGGGATGGCCCAGGCTTGTGCTGCTGGCATTGTGATGGGGACATCACCTTCCCCTAATTTCCAGGTCACTTCCTCCCTCTGAGGACTCCCAGGCCAGGCTGAGGGGACCACCCCCCTTCCATTGCATGAATTTTCATGCATTGGGCCTCTAGTATGCACATAAAACCTGTATACATGCCAATGGCAGCATTATTTGTAATACCCAAAAACTTGAATAAGCTCAGTTGTTTTTTGACAGATGAATGAATAAATAAACTGTAGGGCATAGATGCTATGGAATACTCCTCAGCATTAAAAAGGGATGACTAAATTTGCAAGAAAATGGATGGATTTTATGGAATTATACTGAATGAAAAAAAAGCTAATCCCAAAAGTTGCGTACTGTATGATTCCATTTAACTAAAATGGTTCAAATGGCAGAGCTTAGAAATGTGGAGTATCATTGGTTCTCAGGGTTATGGACTTTGGAAATGGGCAAGCAAGAGGGAAGTAATATGTAAACGGGAGGAAATGAACCCTTGTGTTGGAAGCATTCATTATCGTTATCATGACTGTGGTGGCGAATATGCAAAATTGTACAGATTATAAAGTTGAAGAGAGCTTATAAATATACATACAGCACACCCCCACAAATAAGTACAAGCCAAACTGAGGAAATCTGAAATAGGTAGGTGCATTTTATCAATGACAATATCCTGTTTGTGATATTATCCTACAGTTTTTTTTAAAAAAATACATATTTATTTATTGATTTCAGAGAGGAAGGGAGAAGGAGAGAACGATAGAAACATCAATGATGAGAGAGAATCATTAATCAACTGCCTCCTGCATGCCCCTACTAGGGATTGACCCCGCAACCCAGGCATGAGCCCTTGGCCAGAATCAAACCTTGGACCCTTTTGTCTGCAGGCTGATCCTCTATCCACTGAGCCAAGCCAGCTAGTGCTATCCTGTAGTTTTATTAAATGTTACCATAGAGGGAAATTGGTATAGCTATGTATTATATCTTATATCTTCATGAGAATCAGCAATCATTTCAATTAAAATCTTAACTAAATATGGAGATAGCCCTAGCCAGTTTGGCCCAGTGGATAGAGTGTTGTCCTCCAACTAAAGGGTCCCGGGTTTGATTCTGGTCAAGGGCATGGACCTCTGTTGCAGGCTTCATCCCTGGCCCTGGTTGGGGAGCATGTGGGAGGCAGCCAACAATGTGTCTCTGTCCCATTGATGTTTCTCTCTCTCTGTCTCTCCTCCTCCCTTCCATTCTCTCTAAGAAATAAATCAATGGAAAAACATCTTCCAGTGAGGATTAACAACATCAACAACAAAAATGGAGATAACTAAACAGTTGTCCCATGAATTGAGTACATGAGAGAGTCAGTGAATAATTTCTACATACTTGTGAATCTACAAATGACTTATGCCTTCCCTTCTTTTTAATTCATTAAATAATAATAGAATTCCTAGATGCCTTCTTGACAACTATAGCAAATAGAAAGGCAAGCGTTCTTCTAATGGGCATGTTATGGAGTGAGCATATCTAACTTATAGCTTTAGTACTATGTCCTAAGTTGCCAATTATTGACCAAAGATTAAGCTGGAGTTATAGCTATTTTAAAGCCAGTGTCACAAATTTTGGTAAATGCTTCAGATTCTTTAACTGATTTATAAATGACATTTTAAAAACTGTTACCTCATTGAACATATTATATATATATATATATTTCATGATCACTTACAAAATATTCTCGGGAGCCATATTGCCTAAATTATGAGCATGTCATGTCTTATCAGGAACTTTCAAGAAAAAAGCATTGGGGCTATACTATTAGGAACAGTGCTCTTGAGATGGGTTTACATTATGGGATGTTTATGCCTTTTACCTTAAGAAGAATCTTATTTTTCTTCTTATTCTAGACTCATTTCCATTTGAAAAACATCATATAATGCTTCAGGTTTCATATAGACATGGCTGCCCATGATATTTGAATGACATCATGTAGAGATATAACATCAACTGACATAGTAAACAGCTAGTTGTTCTCCAATTGCAATCAAGGAGTACATATCTTGCTTTTTAATATATTTTATTCTTTTAAAAACTATCTAATGTAAATATACTCCCAATATTAGGAGTGGTTGCTTGAAGGGCATTTCAGATATTCTACAAGTAGACCCAATGATTAAGTCAGATCAACAGAACTGGGTAATTGACAGCCACATTTTGACAGCTGCCAGGAAGTACTCATATGTGCCTGAAAGATCTGTGATTCATTTTGAGGACAATATCTGAAAATCAATTTCTAATTTAAGCTTAACCTGCTGAGATATATAAAGACTAAATTCTAAGTGTTTTATTTTCCTTCTTTCTGTGAATATATTTCACTTACACTAAAGATGTATAGGAAGTGAAGCTAATTGTGCTGTTTTTTATTGTGGGTATTTTTGTTGTTGTTTTTGTTCTTTCCACTTATTTTCTTGGAACTTTATAATTTTTGAGAATTACAGTGTTTCTAAGTAAAGTATTTTTTTCATTATTTAATGTATATGAGGTCCAGATTGTTGAAATAGGTATGGTAATGACCCATACTTTTCATTCTTTAGTAATGTCAGTATTTCTAAATAGTTTTCCTTCCATGATATCTCATTTCAGTGAAGAACTTATTAAATTATGCAATGTTAGAGAAAAGTTAATTTGAGCAGTCACAAATTTAATATGGATTCTGGGACAATTGACTGTTTAACTACAATGCTTAGGTGTTTCTTCTCCCCAATAAAAGTAATTATCTCTAACTCCTGAAAAACTCTTAGAGCCTGCTATTTCTTGAGAAGGAATTACAAGAAAAGAGAAATATTTGCAATCAAGTTTTGGACCTGGAAATATATTTGGCTATCTGCACTAAAGGGTACCAAAGAATTGTGGCTTACTCAAATAAAGCAAACATGCTTAAGAAAAGGGAAAAAAATGAAATTCAATTTGGCTTATTTGAAAGCCATACAATCTAATTTAATTGATTTTAGTTCTAGAAATATGAAAGAAGCGTAGTACTAAAAGAAACCCTGAGCAAGAGGAATGGTGTGATTCTGCAAATATGTTCCTTTCAGAATCCTTCTGAGTACATTAAAGGATATGAAACGCTGAAGGTGAAAAACTGAGACCGCAGTTCTGCTGATCATTATATTGGTGACGATCAAAGCCGAACACTACAGCTGGGGTGATGGAAAAATGGAAGGATGGTGGAACACAGAGAACGTTCATAGAACTAACCTCGGCTGTACACTAGGAGCAGCTCAGGGATCTGCTGAAGTCCTATGATTAAGATACTTTCTGTGCATGTGTGTTCATTCTTCTGCAAACAGTAATGCATGCTGTGTCACGAATTTTCAGCACACGGTGATTTTGGCAATGTTGTATGCTAGAAAGTCATAGAGATGTACTCACATCAAAGCAAAAACAGTGGGGAGGTGTTTGAACACGTAAGGATGACATTTTTATGCAGACAGTTCATTAAACAAAGTCTTAAATGTTACTCTAAACAATGAATGAAAGAAACCTGATACATTTGTTCAGTCACTTCAAAAGACTACAAGTAATATTATATATACAGGGTTTTCCAAGAAATGTATACACACTTTGAATAATTATTAATTTCAACAGGTTAAATCTGAAAAAAAAAGAAACATCAGCTGAGCTATCAACTGTAAAGTATGTATACATTTTTATGGGACACTATATTTATCTTTTTTCTATAGGGGAATAAAGAAAGTCACTTTGTGAACAAAATCTTTGATTTTTTTCTGCCATTTTCTCCTTGGGTGAGAAGCAGTATAGACAGTTTGGCAAGAAGAAAGCTTAAATCCATAATAAGCCGAGGGAGAGGATTGATAAAATAATTATTCCGATAACATCAGGAGGCACTGGCCATTTCCGAGGCCTCTGGGTCTTTGAATTGGTATCCCCAAGTTAGTGTTTGAAGTACAAGTTTACCAGAGAAACTCAAGAACTATTAAGTAGGTTTGGACTGTGTTCCAGGCACTGTGCTGGGTACCAGGAAAATGTCAGGTTGTCAAAAAGCCAGATATTTAATTATCAGTCATTAGGATTTTATAACACCTAGGAAGGAAAAAAAACCAAAGAAGAACAGAAGTATAAAATCCACAAGATAAATTAATGGAGAATGTGGGATAGGGGTTAGTATAAAAAAAAAAAAATCAAAGCCTGCCTAAGGCACTGATGGATTTTGAAGTGTCCTCATTTATCACTGTTTCTCTTTTCTGGGGAGTTACAAACCAACTGAAAAAATAGATCTGGACAGTTCCTTCTCCCCAGCTTATCCATTTTATCACGCCATCTTCTCTTGGTTATAGGGAAGAAAGGGCCGGAGAGAAAAAGCAGACTTGTCCTTTTCATACAGGGCCCTGAGAAGGATGGGGTGGGAATTCCTTTTCCTGTAGAAATGTGAGAGAGGGGTGGCTTCAGCTCCCCCCCCCCCCATTATAGGAAAACCTGAACAACACAGGCCAGAGCTGGATGAGCCAAATTAGAAGAGAAATAAATCAGAACGTGTTTCGCAAGGGCCTGTTGGTGGAAGCAGGTAATTTGGAAACCTTGGCTGAAATTTGATTATGGACACAATCAGAGGATCATCTTTGCAAGCAGTAATTCCTTAAGGGAATAAAGTTATTATTTTAAACTTGGACTTCCAGTGTGAAGATGGAGGGCGTAGAGGGCGTCCATAGCACAGGGGAGATGCTGAGGGTGCCCACCCATTTTCTTCTGGGTAGAAAACGCAGCTTCTGCTGTTAAGCATGTGTGAATACAGACAGGCAAGAATTAAAGGAGCAGGACAGAATATAGCTGACATCCAGTGACAGTAATAATAATGCAACATAATACCAGTGCATTGATGATAGCTCGGTACAAGCAACATTTGGGGAAAGTCAATGCTAGGTAAATTATGTACAGTGGTGTGTGTCTGTGTACAAACCCTAGAGCACAAAGTCTGATTGCAGGAATGTACAAGCCAACCATATGACCTTGGAAGCACAGACATAAAAATTCCCAACTGAGGATAGGCTACTGGTACAATATCAGTATCTAGCTGCACATTTTTATCTCTACTTCATTTGATCATTTCTCCCTGGCAAAAGTGAGTTATTATGGCACTCTAAAAATGAAAACAAAGTCCTAAGTGTAGTGTTTCTACATATGGAAGGAAGAATTCCAAAAGCGATCTGCCAGGACTCCCATGTTGTGGTTATGTAATGGGACACAAATCTAAGTACTGCTGGGAAGGCCTTCACAGATGGATATAAGAATACTGATCACTGACCTTGAACAGGGAGATCATGCCCGATCCAGTGACATCACGTCAGCCTTTAAGAGCAGCAGAGGAGTTAGATGCAGGAGAAAAGAGCAACAGAAGAGGGAATACTGCAAAAAGGAGGTCAGAGACTCAAGCGCAAAGAGGTCTCATCCGCATTTGCTGGCACGGAAGACGGAGAAGTGAAGCGCCTGGGAATGCAGCCGGCTCCCAGAAGATGACAGCCACCGCAGACTGAGAGCCAGGGAGAAGAGGGACCTGGGCTTTTGTAAACAGTCCTGGAGCCTCCGGGAAGGAGCACAGCCCCGCCAGCGCCTGGGTTTTGGCTTTGTGCAGAGAACAAACTGTCCCAGGTCCTGCCAATGCTGCTGAGTCACAAAAACTGTGGGATAACAAATGGGTGCTGTTTAAGCCACTCAGGTCGTGGCCATTTGTTACAGCAGCAATAGAAACCTAATACATCCCACAGATGCTTTTAGACTCTTCTCTTCCGCGGGGCCTACTTGTGTCTGTGAGCATGACCAGTATACCGAATCAAGGGCAGTCCAGCGTGCGGAAACCTTAGTCATCGGATTCCAGCTAGCATGAATTAAAATGATAATGAAAATAGAATTACTTCTGCCTTAGAGGTTTGCAACCAAGCACACTTTCGGAAAGCCTTGTTGGAGTTTCATTTCACTGCCATGAAAACTTTCTGATGGAGCCTTTGCACTTTGGAAAGATGTTCAGTATGGAAATAAAAGGAGTATGTTGCCAGATTCCAGTCCGCAGGGTAAGACGGGTCAGCTCAGTTGTGCTGCCTCAGGGACTACATCACTTTTCATTTGTTTTTCAAAGAAGGGCAAGAGCTATCCTAATATTCCTAAACTATCTACGATAGCTTGGGAACTAAATTGGCTTCCAGAGATTTAATAAGGGGGATTTTATTTTAAAGGGGATGGCAGTCAGCATTCCATTGTGCGTTGCTTCTATGAACCAACCTATCCTTTGCTTACCTTTCCTAGAGACACAAGAGCATCTCAGACTCTGGCTAAAATCTGGGAGCGACAGACCCATTGGCACTGAAAGGAAATGACGTCTGTGATACTTTCGATAGTAAAGATAAATTTAAATGAAAGAAAACGAGACAGAATATTTATAGGAGACATTTTTTCCATAAGCCATAAGCTTTTACAGTGTGCGGGGAGGGGGGGGGGGAACTTTGGAGACCCTGTCAGTTACAGTTCAACTACTGAGGCCCAAGATCGTAAGTTAGTTTCCCAAGATCCACATCTTGAGGGTTTCTTTTTTTGTTGTTTGTTTGTTTGTTTTGTTTTTTTGTGTTTTTTTTTTCACTAAAAGGCTCAATAAGATTGGTCTATGCAATATCTTAAAAAAGAGAAATGAACGTTTATGGGATGGCCCCTGAGCAAAAATATACCACTTGCAAATGACACCTGTGATAAAATGAGAATTTTTTACATAGTAGCTTCTAAATAGCAGACCCATTAGATACTATCTGTGGATTTTAACTGTAAATTTCTCTGGCTGAAATTGTGTGAGGACACACAATCTACTACATTTTCTTCTCTTCTCAGAGGCAACAGATGTCAGCTGTTTCACTGGGCAACACGGGTTATAAACTAGGTAGTGAATACTCGATTGAAAGGCTATGGTGGGCAGTATAATGCTCCCACAAAGAGGCCCATCTCTCTGGACACTGAATACATTACATGGCAGAGGGGAAATAAAATTGCAGAGGAAATTAAGGTTGCTAATCAGCTGACTTTATGACAGATAATCCTGGATGGTAATTGGGTGAGTCTAATGTAGTCCCCAGGGTCCTTATGCTACTCAGATATGGAGATAATCATTTTTGCTGCCTCTGAAGATAAGAAAGTAAGGCCTCTTGAAGATGGCAAAGGGGAGGACATGGCGATCTCCTCCTGCTGATACCTGGATGCTAGTCCAGTAAGACCTGTGTCAGACTTCGGACCTACAGATAATATAGGTGTCTTGTTTAAAGCTACAGATGTTGTGTAATTGGTTATAGCAGCAAATAGAAAACTGAAGCAAATGTGAATGGCTTCATGTTATTAATTTGTTCTTGTCCATTTAAAACATGTATTTACTTCCATTTCTTCCAGAAACTTGACCTGCTGTCATCCCACCCTTTCTTTGATTCTTCTCTACCCCACCTCTTAAATCTGTTTTCCATTCAAGATTTTTTGGAATAACTCCTCCAGGCATTTCAAAATATAGGGTGCACAGGAATCTCCATTTTGTTATGTTAAAATGTAGGTTCTTCTTGAGTTCTGCATTTGTAGCAGGCTTATCATATCTTGCTAACCTGAGCCAATGAGTTTGGCACAATGGAACTACCTTCAAATGGATATATAAACATCTATTTATAGGTAGATAAATAGATCTAGATGTATATTTATATATGAAGCAAAAGTTCATTTTTTTTTCAGGGAAAATTCTTGTATAACCTGGGAACTGTAAAACTCCACCTTCCATATTGAGGAAATACACATTTTGTGAAGTTCTGGTATGTTATGGGTTACCACAGTGATAAAAATTTAAAAAAAAAAAAGGTTGTATACTTTTTGTATTATTTATTTAAAAATGTTTAATAATTATTCTTTAAAGATAGATAATATAGCATATAATTCTATACATAAAATCTATATAATTGTGTTAACCAATGCCACCCTAGTCCTATATAATAAAAGCGTAATTTGCAAATCTGCCAAATGGCCGAACAGCAGAACAACTATCCAGACGATCATCTGGGATCACACTATGACACCCAATGGCGCCAGGCCAGCCAAGGCAGGTGCGATGCGATTGGTCAGGGATCCGGCCATCGCTCTATGATCACCGGGTACAGGGAGGCCCCGGCCACCGACTGGCAGGCTGCAGTGGGTGGGCAGGGCTCCCTCTGCAAGGGCAGCTGAAAGGAAGTCCAGGTTCCTGTGCAGGAGGGAAGCTGGTGCCGACAGCTGGGGGAAGGAAGGCCTACTCTTGCACAAATTGTATGCATTGGGCCTCTAGTCCATTTAATAAAAATAAAATATAGATAAAGATATGCACTGGTACATGAAATTTCTCTTACATTGTACCTTTCTAATTGATGTGCTCTCTAGAATTCAGATTACAAAAATCAGCTAAATGTGTCTGCTATTATGACTAAGTGCAAAGATCACCACTTCCCTTTGAAAGTCAACATCCATCTTCACACATAGTCATTATCTCCAAGGAGAGCTATAGTTAGACAGTGGTGAAAGAAACATTAACCCCCAAGTCATTTCAAGAGATGACCTAAATAGACCAATGCGCATCACATCATGGTTTCCAGTCATCCAGGGGCATTTTAAAAACCAGTATTTTAGCCTCCTCCCTGACCAATTAAAGCCGAGTCTCTGGTGATAGACTGAAGGCATGTATTAAAGTTCTGCAGGTTATTCTAGCAGCCAGTTAGGTCAGGGTTGCTGTTCATTGGTCTGAAACGGCCCTTTTCAATATCCTAACCATGAACCACATATGAATATGGAGCATTTATGTATGTATAATTCAAACTGAGATGTTCTATGAATGCAGCATACCATATTTTGAAGGTTTAATGTGAAAAGTGCATTTAAAATATCTGATTAGTGATTTTTTTAATTTTGATTACATGTTGAAATGAAAATATTGATATATTGGGTCAAATAAGAATATGTTAAGATTTTTTTTTCTTTGTTTATTATTAATGTAGCCAGCCAGTGCAAACTTTGAAAATTATTTTTGTGGCCCACAGTTGCTACTGGATTAATATTTCTATACACTGCTGGTATATGAATTTCTAAATTCATATATTCTCTTAATTTGTTAGCTGACAGCATGTTATTTCCTGCTCTTATTTCACTCTTCCTTTTAATGCCTTTCAAACAGCTAGATTCTTTTATTTTTTATTGTCTAAAGTTTTACATATGTCTCTTTTTTCCCAGATAGATCCCCCCTCCTGCCCCCAGCCATTTCCACCCCAGGGAAGCCTCCACTGCCCCAGTGTTTGTATCCATTGGTTATGCTAATATGCATGCATACAAGTCCTTTGGTTGCTCTCTAACCCCCTTCCTCACCTCCCCTGCCATTCGTCAAACAGCTAGATTCTTAAACGATTTTTCTGCTAATTTAGTAGACATTAAACAAGTCATCTTATCAATGTAGTATCCTGGATTTTTCTGTAGAATTTCTCTTCTTCCTGTTCCTCAAATATGTGAACTCCAAAAGCGATGAGGTCGTTATGAATGTCATTGTTTATGGTTATTGGGGTTTCACTCACTGCCTATCTGAACATGATGTACATCAATATCCTACAAAGATGTCTTTGGCTGGGGAAATTCTCCCTCCAAAAGTAATAATTGAAACGCAAGGTTTTAAGTGCTGGAGGAAGAAAAACATGAAAAATTATAACCTTTGTTTTGGAAAATGACCATAGCTTTAGGTATTCAAGAGAAGCATGGTGATCTGAGACTATTTATATAGTAGACATATGTGTTGGTCCCATTTTTTTCTGTATTTGGCTTTTCATTTCTTCTCTATCCTTAACATCATTCATATCTGTAGAGGAAGGAGTACTAAGACTGTATTTTATCAGGTGAGCTGAACAGCTTGTGTTATTCTTCCACTTTTGGAAGGGAATCACCCAACCCCTTGCACCTTATGAGAAAGGAAACCATTATATGCTCTTTATTCTCTTTTTTCACTCTTTTCTACACACTTTATTTGGGGTATGGTGTTTTACTGATCCGTGTAAAGCCCAGCTGCTGTAATCTGTGTTGCTTATTACTTCTACATTTCTTTTTTAGAAAAATGTTATTTTTTCCAGCTAGTACATGAAATGTTAAAAGTTTTTTTCTTTTTCATACTTCTACCAAGGTTCAAAATTATGCACACATTGGGATTGTACACATATGTGTGTGTATGACACTCATGTTGTATCAGTCACAGCTCTCCATAGAACAGAATCAATAGGATATATGTAGGTAGATGAATGAAAGATTTATTTTAAGGTATTAACTCATGCGATTGTGGAGATTGAAGAGTCTGAGGTTTGTAGGACAAGCTGTCATGATGGAAACTCAGGCAGAATTTCTGTGTTAGTCTTGAGGCAGAGATTTCTTTTTCAAGAACTTCAGTAGGGCTTTCAACTGACTAAATGAGGCCCACTGGATTATCAAGGACAATCTCCTCTCCTTTACTAAAATCAACATATTTAAATGTCAGTCACATTTACAAAATACTTTCACAGCAATATCTAAATTAGTGTTTGACCAAATAAGTGGCATTATAGCCTAGCCAAGTGAATACATAAAGTTGTATATAAACTCTTCCAGAAGCCAGAAAAAGTAAAAATAAAAGAAATATTAATTCTATATGAAGAATACCTAATTTGATATTCCCATTTTTTAAATGATGAAGCCTATATGAGAAGAAAATTAAACTCAACTATGACTGATATATATTTTAATAACCTAATGTAACATTGTTGTAAACAAACCCTGTAGATGCAATCCAAATTGAGACGGATTTTTAAATTTATAATTGAAAAGGGTTTTTAAATAAAAATGAGACAAATGTAAGTTTTAAGTTTGCCAACTTAATGTAACTACAGAGTTGTTGGTAAAACTCAGATATTTGGGGGAATTTATCAGTTAAGAAGTATAAAGACAAGCACTAAAGAAAATGTCACTGTAGGATACTCCATAGGTACAGAAAGTAAGCACCATCAGGTGTAGGAACTCCACATAGTATGTTTCAGCTCAATTACCATGTCTAAAAGTTCTAGCTTCAATTCACTTATTTCCTTATTTAAAACTTGTGATTGTATTCTGTAGTTTTCATTGGGCTATGGAATAGCTAATGTGGTTATCTATCTATCTATCTATCTATCTATCTATATATCTATCTATATAAAAGGCTAATATACTAAGTATCTGACTGTCTGACCTGTCACTATGATGCACATTTACCACAAGGAGGCAGGCACTCAATGCAGGAGCTGCAGTGACATGCACTGGCCATTTACAGAGAAATGTCACCAAGGACCTGACACCAGCAACACTTGGCTTCCTCCAAGTGGAATACAGCCCTGCCACCAACCCAGAGTGACAGCCAACCAAATCACAGCTGATGCTGCTGAGATCCCATGGTGCAAAATTCAGCTAACAGTCCAGCTCAACCTGGAAATGGTGGCTGTGGGCATTGGGTAATGATGTCACCTAGCAACACCTAGCTTCCTCTCCCTCGTGACTAGCCTCCTTACAGTTTCTTCACCACAAGAACATTACTTGCTTTATAGCCAGGTGGGAACATTTTATACTTTAACCAAATATCTGTGAAGCATTTTCTCATGCCTCATCTCATTTGATCCTCACAGAAGTTCTGGAATAAATAGGTAGGAGACTGGATGAAATCCTATTTTCTTTTAATTAGCTGGAAAAATAGAGATTTAGAAAGCTTAGAGACTTGATTAACTGAAAAGAAGTAAGAAATGGTGGGCCTTGAAAATGACTTTAGTTTTTCTCGCTGCACAGAATATAGTCAAACACTGCTGTAGTTAAACATTTTACCCTTTGTTCTCCCTGTGTGATCTACAATAATAATCTGTTTCATGTTAATATTTACTGCTGACAGATACCTGAAAGACAAGTTGAGGTACATCACTTGGTTGGGAAAAGTTTAGCTAAATCAAAAAGCAGGTCTAATTAAGGAAGATTATTTTATATCTATAAATGGTTAAGTTGACTTGTGCATGTGTGATACATATAAAGCTCTTGCTGGCACCAATTGCAGATGTCTGTTTTGAGCTGTCATTGTTGATTGTGAAATTGGTTGACACTTTTATTATAGAAAAAGGGTCAATAGCAATATTAAAATATTTCTTCTAATTAATTGCATTTCAATGTGTATGATTTCATGCACAGGGTTTTTATATAATCACTAGAAGCCCAGTGCATGAAATTCGTGCCCGAGGGGGGGGGTATGAGGGTGTGTCCCTCAGCTCAGCCTGCCCCCTCTCCAATCTGAGACATCTCCTAGGATCGGGCCTAAACGGGCAGTCGGACATCTTTCTCACAATCCAGGACTGCTAGGTCCAAATTGCTCGCCGGCCTGCCTCCCCCATGGCCCCTAACTGCTTCTGCCTGTCAGCCTGATCACCCCCTAATCACTACCCTGCCAGCCTAATTGATGTCTACCTGCTCCCCTGCCAGCCTGTTTGTCCCCAACTTCACTCCTCAGCTGGCCTGGTCACCCCTTACTGCCCTCCCCCGCAGGCTTGATCGCCCTCAACTGCCCTCCCTTGCAGGCTTGGTCCCTCACAGCTGCCCTTCCCTGCTGGCCTGATGGCCCACAACTGCCTTTCCTTGCAGGCCTGGAATCTCCCATTTATCCTCCCCTGCTGGCCATCTTGTGGTGGCTATCTTGTGTCAACGTGGGGGCAGGATCTTTGACCACATGAGGGCAGCCCTCTTGTGTGTTGGAGTGATGGTCAATCTGCGAATTACTCTTTTATTAGATAGGATAGAGGCCTGGTGCATGGGTGGGGCCCAGCTAGTTTGCCCTGAAGGGTGTCCTGGATCAGGGTGGGGGTTTCTTTGGGGTGTGGAGTGGCCTAAGCAAGGGGCCTGTGGTAGTTTGCAGGCCAGCCATGCCCCCCAAGGACCCAAGTGGAGGCCCCAGTATCTGGGATTAATTTATGCTCTACAATTAAAATTTTGTGGCCTAGAGCAGAGCCAAGCCTCCCGCTCATTCAGTGGTGACAGCCATTTCTGTTCGAAACTTTGTAGCCTAGGCACTAGGGCTGTAGAACCTTGGCTTCATCTATCACCCTGGTACCCCTAGCCTTTGCTTTTTCCAGCTCCGTGGCTGCCATCATTTCTGTTGAGATTATGAATTTTCTGTAATTGAAACTTTGTAGCATTGAGTGGAGGCATAGGTCAGCAAGGGCAGGAAGAAAGCGTGGCTTCCTCCATTGCCGGGGAAACCCAAGCCTCCCTCCTGCTTTCAGTGGCCACAGCCATCTTGGTTGGGGTTTATTTGCATAATTTACTCCTGATTTGCTGATGGGTGTGGCTGTCGGCATGGGTTGATCAGAGGTATGGTCAATTTGCATATTGCTATTTTATTAGATAGGATACTATACTACAATGTTAACAAGTTCTTCATATATTTGGTCTCTTATTAATGCATCCAACTTAGTCTTCTTCCCTTGCCATATTTGGTATTCCTATTCATTTTCACTTATTTATTTAGTATCAAACTATATTTTTAACCCTTTAGGTTTAATGACATTAGATTTTATAATAGTGATTAAGTGAATGAATAGATCTGAACAGTTAATAATTTTATTTGCTAAAACATTAAACTTCCTTATATCTTGGTAATACTTATTAAAACATTTTAAAATTATTTTCAGTAAGGCCAATTGTGCAAAAAGTGGGTGAATACAATGGAAGTACGATATAACAGATTAATTGATATGCAAATCATTAGCAAATTGAAGCCAAAATTTAAAAAATGGAATCACTTCACAATTTTTTTTTAGCAAAACTCATTGTACATACTCAGCTAGAAGCCCATGTATGTTTGATATCATGAAAAATCAGAGAAACTAGTGATAGTTTTTAAATTTATGGACACTATTAATATCTCTTCCCTGTCCCTTTTGACTACAATTCATTGACATTTAGTGATAATCTCTTCTTCACTGATTGTGATGTCATCATTGCAATAATGATTAAGTGAGAAAAAATAGAGCCTAAGTGATATGAATTTAAGTCCCTCTTCTGATAGCGACTTTGACTCCATCTCTGATTGAAGAAGGCCAATCTATAAAATTGGTAAAATAGCATTTTCCACAGAGTTATAATTAAAGACAATGTACAGTTGTTTTCATATAAGACAGTTTCAATCACTAGTGCCTATACTCACAGATATATAAATGACACGTGTGTGTTTTGCTGTTGATGTAGCCTACATATGTACATGTACATACATGGCCTTCTCTCAGACCATTATTTTATAGAATATTCCTTATGTCCTGGTATATAAAATTATCTGGGACATAATTGCATGTGCTTTGTATACATTTTATCAGCAACTATAATAGCCTCAGTGAGGTAGGCATTAGTCTCTTAGTTATTGATAAAGTAATTGAGGTTCAGAGATGTTAAGCAAGTCTCAACCCTCTAAATCGTATGCAGGTTCCACATGCGCAGCTGTCTGAATAGAAAGCCTGCATTGCGCATCCCACTATGCTTTGTTTTCACATTTCAGCCATCTGTTCCTCTGTAATGTGACATCTGCTAGCTTCCACCTTGGTGGTCTCCTCAGTGTATGGCATGTTGTGGTAGAAGGGGAATGGACTATGGACATGACCTGGAGTGTAATCCAATAATCTTGGGCAAATCACTTATGCCTGTACTGTGTTTGCTCATCAATGATAATGACTCCCATGAATGTTATGAAGATTAAATGGAAAACGTTTGTAAAGCACCTAACATGCTTTATAAAAGTTCGTATCACACCTCAAAATTTGGTTGCATTACCAAATTATTTTTGAGACAGTGGCCATGAGAGGTACAGGCTTGATAAAGTTCTTACATTGAAACTGCTTCTTCCATTACATTTTATTTCTGTTGTAAATTTCATCAATACACGTGTTTCTAAGTTTATTTTATTATTTTTATTACCATAAGCATGATGTTCTTATGCTCTAGGTCAGTGGTCGGCAAACTGCGGCTCACGAGCCACAGTTTGCCATTCTGTTGACTAATGAGTTTGCTTAATCACAGGGAACAACAACAGCCTGTAATTATTGAAATCAAGAGTCTAGGACCTCGATTTCTAATGAAGTAGGCATGTCTTCAGGTCAGTAACAGCCAGCCTAGAGAGTACTAGCATTAGATTTTTCTGTGAGCCCTGCAGCATCTCTAAATAATTTATAAAAATAGGAGAACATAAAACTTAGTCTAGGTACTTTTTTCTCTTCTCCACTGACTACTTGATTATTGCATTAGTCTCTGCTATGTTCCTTCATTTCGTATCAACTGTATATTCTATTCTCAGAATATTCCTCTGACTTATGACACACAGGTTCCAAACGATCAGTGACTATCCACTGCTGTCCAAAAATCTAAGTTATCCATCAGATATTCAATTCATTTAAGAGTCTTTCTGAAATCTATCGTCCCTGTAAATGCTGTATAGTTTTGTCTATTATTCTTTAAATCAGACTCATTCTTTAAAGAGTGAATTAACTGTTTTCTACAACTAGAGATCCTTCTAAAGAGATGATATCTTCCATTAAAGATTTTAAATAGTACATCCTCTCTTGATAACTTTTCTAGAATGTTGTTTCCATTTTTTAATTTTATTTTACACAATGCACATTTGTACATGGACATGCGCACTCTTAACTCCCATACTACTCACTAGCCTGCCTTAATTACATGCCACAATGTGTCCAATCACCTTTATACAACTTTCTACATGGTTTTGTTCTAAAAGTGATATTGAACATATATTAGCAAATTTCTAGAAGCATAAAAAATACCCAAGCCGTAAAGACAGATTCCTTCATATTCGGTACTTTTAAAGAATCCTCTATAGTGTCCTGCTTATTTTCATCTCACATCTATGAGAACCATTAGACATTATCAATACGGTGCTTTTAAAATCATGACGATTCAGGCATAATCTGAAAGGACATACTTATTTTCTCGTCTGTCGAGAAAGCTCACAGTTTTTAGATAGATGAAGGACATGATGAAGAACTGGAGAGGAAAATGTTATCCTTTTTTTTTCTCTTTCAAACCAAGTAGGCATGTCTTCAGATCAGTAATAGCCAGCCTAGAGCGTACTAGCGTTAGATTTTCCTCTGAGCCATGCAGCGCCTCTAAATAATTTATAAAAATAGGAGAACATAAAACTTGAATTAATGCGCCGTGCAACGCTATGTGATATACAGCAGATTTTGTCAGTACCATGGAAACAGCCTTGCTTTGAAAGTTCCTTTCAGACTAGACTTGGAGTGAGGCATACAATTGAAAGAGAAAACAGTTATATTAATGAGATTCCGAACCCTGTATATTTCAAAATACTGCCAGACCGAATACAGTGCAAGCAGAGATAAGGTGACGTGCTGAAGAAGAAGAAAGCATGGTCTAGAAACAGAAAGTCAAGCAGAAAAAGCGTTTGCAATCATCACATTTCAAACACAGCTAGGGAGGTTTGCAATAGAGTCGGGTGGAGGAGAAAGCAGTCAGTGGGCACAGGGGATGGCAGGGTCGGGCGGTGGGTTCGGGGCTCTCCGGGATGTTTATTGCCATAGTGAGCTCCCTAAGTGCTTTTCTGATGAAGCCACTGACACCGAGTTTTCAATCCACCTGCAAAAATGTGCAGCCGTTTGAGAGTGCTCACCACGAGTCAGAGACAAAATGTTCCCCCATGGGTGTTATCAAATACTGCAAAGCTGTACGACTTGAAGGCTTTTCACATTTTACTCGTCTATGAATAAAAAATAGACTTCGCCAAAAGAGGGAAGCAATCTTATTTCCTGTGACCGGCACACAATGACCCCTTCTGTAACTGTATTTTCCGATGTGACTGTATTTTCCTTTGTGCTTCAGATGTTTTACTTGTATGTGGAATAGATGGAATATTTAAAGATAATATAGGTGGAGTATAAATAAATATTCGGATAATGTTGCTTTATCTGTAGCTCATATTTTCAAATTGATGTCTTTTATCAAGGCATTAGTTTAAGGAATTAATTTCTTGTATAAATATTTGTAGTCCTTTTTAAAATATATTTTATTGATTTTTTTACAGAGAGGAAGGAAGAGGGATAGAAAGTCAGAAACATCGATGAGAGAGAAACATTGATCAGCTGCCTCTTGCACACCTCCTACTGAGGATGTGCCTGCAACCCAGGTACATGCCCTTGATCAGAATTGAACGTTGGACATTTCAGTCCACAGGCCGATGCTCTATCCACTGAGGCAAACCAGTTTGGGCAATATCTGTAATCTTAAAGAAATATATATTTTAGAAGGAATAAATAATTTTACCCATAAAATTTACTCAACAGTCCTCATTTTATATTTTAATTTGTTATTAATTTCAAGAGAAAATTAGAGTAATGGGATTAGCATTTGTATAGAGGCAGTATTTGAAAATACTTATTTTTAATATTTGATCAGCAAACAAAGACTTATCCTGGACAGATGCCCTTATCTTGGGAATCTTCTTGGAAAATTAATAGATTTAGCTTTACATATGGAGCTATTGTCAATAATATAATTTCTACGAGTTATTTTTAAATGATTAAAGCTGATGATAAAGGAAACTGTCTTAGCACATTATATTTAAATTAAAATGATAAAACATAATTAACTACAATAGAAATATGAGATAGTGCTTTATTATATATTAGAATAGCATCTATGAAGGCTGGCTTCTGTGCACAGCAAAATAATCAATTTAAAACATTTGGGAAGTACTTAGAATCATCTAGCATGTACTATTTATGTTGCAAATGATGAAATTCACATGTAAGAAAATTTACAGACTCACTCAAGCATACATTGTAAATTAAAGTCATAAGTTATCCTTCCTACCTCAGTGTATTAGTTAATTAAAATGATGCTAAATAATTTAATGTGTCAGAATATGTATGCACATGATAACACTAGTACTTGACATAAACCGTTTACTTTCTTTAACTTTTCTTTCAGGCCATATTCTATTTAATTTCTTAATCTTTACCTATAAACTGAACCTAAAATTGTAATTATAAAATATACAGCATAACAAAATTGAATTGAATTTCTAATATTGTTTCTTTCCAATGACAACATTGGACTGTTTATTTTTAATGAGTTCAACACACTAGATAATTTATAGGGATCCTTATCTACTATTATTCATAGTAACATTTAAAATAACTTTGGTCTAGGATTTCAAAATAGGCAACGCAAAAAGAAACTGAGGGAAAAAGTGTCTATAAGATATGTTAACATATATTGCTTCAGACTTATTTTTGAGTAAATAAAATTCAGGTTAGTATTTAGTAATCCCTAACATAATTCTAAATACAGAGATCAAAAGATTAGCAAGTGTGAGAATTTTTGTTGTTGTTAATACTCACCAGAGGATTTTTTTTTCTCATTGAATTTGTTTTTTAGACAGAGTGGAAGGGAGATGGGACTCAGGGAGGAGAGAGAGAGAGCAAGAGAGACAGAGAGAGAGGAGAGAGAGAGAGAGAGAGAGAGAGAGAGAGAGAGAGAGAGAGAGAGAGGGATGAGAGAGAGACATAAGTTGATTGCCTTTTGTGCTGGCCCCAATCAGGTTGGGGATCAAATCTGCTTATGCCTTTGACTGGGAATTGAATGCACTACCCTTTGGCGCATGAACCAACTCTCTAACCACAGAGAAACACTGCCAGGATGTGAGTATACCAGTAAGAATTTTAGGACAGGCAGTTTTTCTGGACAAAATGCTACAAGATCTACTATGCATATTCCAGAAATAAAGATTGCCGAAACCGGTTTGGCTCAGTGGATAGAGCATCAGCCTGCAGACTGAAAGGTCCCAGGTTCGATTCTCGTCAAGGGCATGTACCTTGGTTGTGGGGACATCCCCAGCAGGGGGTGTGCAAGAGGCAGCTGATTGATGTTTCTCTCTCATCGATGTTTCTGACTTTCTATCTCTCTCCCTTCCTCTCTGTGAAAAATCAATAAAATATATTTATAAAAAAAAGAAATAAAGATCTATAAAACCCCATCTAACCTTGAGAAAAGCAGGAAGGAAAGTGCCCCGATGGGATTGTTATTCAGATAGAACAGTCTTCTTAAAAAATACATATTTATATTTGAAACTAATGAAGAGCAGAGTGAACATTTGGAACTCTGCAAAGTATAATTGAATCACTTTTTATGAAGGACACTCTTATAATTTAAAAACTGAATGATTATTTTTTATTAGAACGACTTGTGCTGTTTCACATTAACTCACAAAAATATTTTAATGAGATTTTAAAATGATATTTTAAAAACTACATATCTTTAGCCTTTCCATTATAAATAAGATATTCCATGGTGTTTATGCCTTCTAGCCCCAAAACTTTAAAACACTTCTAAATCATATCACCACCACCCTAGTCTAAAAGAACTCTTTGCTGGGACACCAATTTGTACATATTTGATCTTCACAAGTCACCTTGGCCAGTGGGAGATAAAATTCATATTGTGTTCTCCTTCCTAAACTAAGGACCCTGGTTTAAGACCAAATTAACTAGCAGGATGGGGAAACTCTATGTGATATCTCTTTTTTTTTGAATTACACCTTTTTAAAAATGGTAAACCGTGAGTGTTAATTGTTGTGTCTAGACACTTGACACCTAGGAATATTTACATGTGCTTTATTTAGGATCGCTACAAATAATACCATGTTTATTTATTTATTTGTACATTGTGGATGGTAAAAAGTCATTTCAGATTTGCTTAATTTTAATGTGCTTGCTTAAAAACATAAAAATTGGCAGCCTTATGAGTCCCCAAATGATTGTATTTTGTTTCCATTATGTGATTCTATTGGACCATGAAATCCAAGCCCAAAGCTTAAAGATATTGAAGCCCTACTTTCTAATCACAATACGCTTTGATCCTAAAAGAACACATATTATTCTGTCATATTTCTTCTTTCCCCTTTATCCCTTTCTTTCCCACTCTCACCTCATCATAATGAAAAATAGGAAATCCACCTTATTCATCTTTGCAAAATTTCTGTTGCTGGCAAGCTGTCTAGCCATAATCTAGCTTGAAGAATTTTGTCAAAATTTAATCATGTTATTCTCCAAAATATTCCCAGGAAATATTAGAACCAGAAAATTGAAAATCATCCTTTTAAAGAAAGCTTTGTAAGAACGCAAGTAATATTGCATATGACACACTTAGTTGTTGGTTCAGGAACACTTCTGATAATACCTATAAAGTTAAAGACTATGGACAGGGTATATGCTTTTCCACTTTAAGTTCATTGTTGTAGGTGAGTAAATATTTCATTATAGCAGAGAAGTGAGAGAGATGTATCATAATAATTTTTTAAATTATAAAATGTCTTTTGTTAACCCTCCCCCAAGGGTATTTTTCCATTTATTTTTAGAGAGAGGGAACAAAAGACAGAAATGACAGTGTAAGAGAAACATACCTATTGGTTGCCTCCTGCATGAGCCCCAGCCTGAGCCTGGGCTGGGGAGAAGCCTGCAACAGAAGTAGATTCATACCCTTTACAGGAATCAAACCTGTGACCCTCCTATCTGCAGGCTGACGCTCTATCCATTGAGCCAAAACAGAGAGGGTGTAAAATGTTTATGAAGTTGTTACTCCAATGTGTAATAGATACAAAAATGTTGACATTCTCACAACATTTCCATGTAATTAAGAATGATGGCAAAGCCAGCAATTGGAAATTAATCATTGCTAAAAACATAGAAGTGGTGACAATTTTTTTTTTAACTTTGGTCACACAATGTAGTATACAAATCATGTATCATAGGATGTGCACTTGAAATGTACACTTGAAACCTATATAATCTCATAAACCAGTGTTGCCCCAATAAATTTAAGAATAAAAGAAAAAAACATAGACGTGATATGTTGATTTTCACTAAGAAAAATTTATAAGTTCAATGTCAAAAGTACCTGGTTGCCTAATTTTGATTTAGTAAATGGACAGTATGTTTAACAGAACCTTTTATAAAACAGTGATGTGGGTGGTACATCCAAAGTATGGCCTAATACATTGCACTGCCGTAGAATTTATATGACCGTTCTCCCTTTTATAAGTTAATGGGCAAAGTAGTGACAAAAACATGTACAGGAATATATGTATAATTATCGTATAACCCCCTGGGAAAACAGTATGAGATGCACTTTCAGAAAAGTAACAGATTATAACATCCTATATAATAAAAGGCTAATATGTAAATAGACTGAATAATGAAACAACTGGAACAACCGAACAAGTAGTTGCTATGATGTGTGCTGACCACCAGGGGGCATTTGTGGAACATGGTTGGTGTTGGCTGCAGCAGGATAGTGGGGCAAGTGAGCAGGGATGCCAGACAAAGGGGGGGGCGCCGGTCACTGTCATTGGGGTGAGCCTTTGGTGGTTCCTGAAGATCCTTTGCTACCACATGCCTTGGTCTCACCTGGTGCTTGCACATGCTGCCTGTGCCAGCCCCTCTCGTACCTGCTTCCAGCACCAGTCCTGCTTGCATCTGTAGCCACTGCCAACACCTGCTGCCAGTGCCTGGTGCTGATCTCCATCACTCAGCGCCATCATTAGGTGCAAGTGGTAGCTGCCGGCCCTAATCACCCCTGAGGGCTTCTCCACCTCCCCCTGTTCCTGAGGGGTGATCAGGGCAGCAGCTACTGCTCAGATCTGCTAATAGTGCAGAGCTATTGGGTCTAGAGCCAGCAGCGGGTACAAGAGGGTCAGCACTGCCAGCACCTGAGAGCAGCAGAGGTGGGAGAAGGGCTGTGGACAGACAGGGGATGGGGCCACAGCAGGAGGAGCCGGGCAGGGGGAGTGGAGGATGGGCTGAGACCCACCCCTGTGCCTACGGCAACCTCGCAGCCCACAGTTCCTTTTAAGGTGCACAGATTCATGCACTGGGCCCCTAGTTAAATATAAGTGTCAAAAGAGTTGGTTTATTGTTAACTCTAATTTTATCCTATAACATAAGTGCATATCACTGTAGAATATTGATTTAGTAAATCTACTATGTTTCATAGGTGGTTTTTCTGGCTTAATCATTGTTAGAAATGATTAAATGGCAAAATTTAGGAGAATATTCTTAACATATCTTGTTTTTGAAAACATGTACCCATCAAAGTAAATCTCATGTAGAATTATTTTGCTTGAGTTGAATAGCACTCATGAGAAGATACTATATAGAGCTACTATGGGATTTATACTGTTTCCAACCGAAAATATCATCCTTTAATATGTTACTTTTCCATCTGTTGGGAAGGTAAGGTTTTTTTTAAAAATAACAAAAAACAACACCTGATATCTGTCTCTTTGGGTATCTAACTTTATTTGTGGGTGTATAATAACTATCGGTTTTCATATATATTTTAAATGCATTTGTATGTTTTGTGCCTACATAAGCAGTTTGCACTGAACGTACTGGCTTTGTTGTGTCACTATGGAAACCAACTTTGTTCATTTTAATGAAATTATGTTCTTGTCATTGAGTCTGTTTCCCTTAGTGGTCTCTGGTTTTGTTTGTTGGTTTTGTTTTTTACTTCGAAGTCAGGAAATGCTCTGCATATCCACCTCATCCTGATTACAAGCATAATTTAAAATATCAGTTTAAACATTTCTCCCCACTTACCTTACACTAGAGGGTAAAATTTAGTGGCATGTGATTCATAGAGAGATTCATAGTGACTTTCCGATGGTTGAGTATACTAGATTTAATTCATCCAGGTAAAAATGACATTACTTAAATGTAAGCCAGTCATGCATATTTGAAATTGTTTTACATTGAATTGTAGCATGTACATTTAAGACAAATCCTGAAAGAAAATATATATAGACTCATTCATATTTACAGAAAAAAATTGAGGTTAGCTACTGAAGAACAAGAAATGTATTAATTTATAAGATTAATGTTAGCCTAATTATAAAGTCTCTGAACTAAATACTTTTATATGTTTTATTAGAAGGACAATGACTTTTGTGCACAAATTGCGCAGTTGTGCTGGAATACTGCTTGATGGCTGTTACATGTTTGATATCAGAAGAGCACTTTGTTTCTCTTCAAGTGGATGGAGTTTAGATCATTTAGAACTATAGTCTATAATTTTATGAAAATTAAGGCATAATTTATTTGATGCTAATTATGAATGTTTTATTGACAGTCAATCACTAGTAAAGAAAGGGGGTACTGAGGAATAGTTCTTTAAAATACCCATAGTGGCCAAGACTGGTTTGGCTCAGTGGTAGAGCGTCGGACTGCGGACTGAAGGGTCCCGGCTTCGATTCCGGTCGAGGGCATGTACCTTGGCTGCGGGCACATCCCCAGTAGGGGGCGTGCAAGAGGCGGCTGATCGATGTTTCTCTCTCATCGATGTTTCTCACTTTCTATCCCTCTCCCTTCTGCTCTGTAAAAAATCAATAAAATATATTTTTAAAAAAGTAAAATAAAATACCCATAGTGATTTACTAATATTAATCTAAAGCAAATTTACTGATACTGAAAAAATTAACAGTGACCACTTGAGTAAAATATATATGGGAAAATCCAGCAGTAATGTATCTGTTTATTTATTAACAATATACTGTGTACCAGTAAAAGAACCTTACTTTCAATCTAATGGGAAAACAAATAAGAAGAAAATGAACAACAGCAGCAAAAACACAAGACACAATGTGAACATGTAATGGAAGTATCTTAGCGGGGAGACAGGATCAGGGAAGAATCCCTTGTAGGAAATGGTATCTATACAAACTGCCATCTTTTAAATGCTCATATGCATCTGAACAAAATTTGAACAATGTGAACTCTTCTTCCCAGAGAGTGCTCGAAGTATTGATTTACTCCCAAGGAGTTTTCTGTGAAAATAAGATGCTGATTTGCAATTTTGTAATAACTTTATTCAGTGATGACATTTCTCATTTGCACTAATCCATGGTGTGAGCCATATGGGCACTTTTCCCAGCATTAATGATCTGTTAGCCCAAGCATTCCCTAAGAGTTAAGCATGCCTGGAGCAGTAGGAGTTTTTAAACAGACTTGAGGACCTGTGATTTATGTGGTCATTCTTACAGGAAATGCCTGACCAACAGGTCATTGTTGCTGTTATTGTGCTTATAATTTAAATGCATGATGAATAAATTGCTTGAAAGCTTGTTTCCAGTTCAAAATGGATATTTAGTAGTAAACTGCAGCTAATGACATTTTGGTTTCATATTTTGCTATTATATTGTCTACATGTATAATGACATTATATCCTCTGTGTTATTTTTCAATTTTAAACGTGAAAAATTGTAGCAAAAGAGTTTTTAAGTAATTTTTTACATATACATTTGGCATGTCAAAATAGGACAGACATTAAATTTAATTATTCAAATAACTTTAGTATAAGAGAATCTTATGGCAGGTATATAAAGGAAAAAAGGAAGGTTTAACCTGAAATATTGACATGCTTTTGGTAACTGAGATAAAAATAGCTTCATCATCTTGTGTGTTTTTTTACCAATTTAAATTTTCATTAGATGAGATATAAATGATTTCATATTTTATCTTTTGGCAAGTAAAAAGTACTTGGGTTAAAATCATTTCAAGAAGTTTACAAAGAAATTCAATACATGGTTTTATTTATTCTCTGATTGAATAATATCAAAGCTATTTATTATTTTATGCTAGAGGCCCAGTGCACAGATTCATGCACTGGTGAGGTCCCTCAGCCTGGCCTGCATCCTCTGGCAATGCATCATACCTCAGGAAATGTCAGAGAGCTGACCCCCACAGGCCAGGCTGAGGGACCCCACCAGTGCATGAATCCATGTTCTGGCCTCAGGTATGCATAAAAGATTTTGGGTTAATCTCTTCCCACTCCACCCCCTTCCCTTTGAGATTCATCAGTCTGTTCCACATTTCTATGCCTGTGCATTGAGTGTTTCCTCCCTGGTGGTCTGTGTGCATCATAGTTTTTGTTCGAATAGTCAAATGGTTGAACAGTTGCTTAGGCTTTTATATATTTAGCTGTAAATTAAATTGATCAGCACTGAAAAAATATATCAACAAATGGACCTAATCCACATTTTGATTTCTAAAAATTCTGTTAAATTAAATTCATTAATCATGAAACTCTCCAGAGATATATAATATTATAAACTAAAAATGATGAGTGCAATGAGTGCAAGTGATCAATACATTTCCAAATCAAGTAGCATTCTTTGTATTGAATGTAACAGAAAATTCAAATAAAACTGGTTTATATAATGAATGGAATTAATTAACTCACCTAATTAAAAAGTATAGATGTATGACTGACTATAGATCCAGCTGTTCACATTCAGCAGAAAATTTACATTTCCATCTGTTTAGTTATTTTCTATTTACCCTACTGTTTGCTTAGCTAATTCCTAATCTACATTCAGATCTTAGTTAGATTCCACTTACCAACTGTCATCAACCTCTCTCTCCCTTTACTAGACTAGATGAGTTCCCTTTTATATGTTTGCAAGTAGTCTCTATTATTTTTGTATTGTATTTATTAAATTACAGTAACATATACTTCTTATTAAGCTTTGTACGTAATTTCTTTGTCTGGCATATCATAGACACACAATCTGCACTTACTGAGATAATGAATGCATAAATAAAGTCAAATATCTGCCACTGTTCTTAATATATGAAATGACCATGAATATAAATACTCGGGCTTACTTTCCCTTGGCCTTCTTTCAGTATCTGTTATTACATTACTCTACTAAAATTCTGCTCTCCGTGAAACTTTCCTGATTATGTGTGTGTGTGTGTGTGTGTGTGTGTGTGTGTGTGTGTGTGTGCGCGCGCACACGTTCGTGCGTGTATTTACTAGAGGGCAGGTGCACCGAATTTGTGCACTGGGGCATATCACTCAGCCCAGCCTGCACCCTCTTCAATCTGGGATCGCATGAGGGATGTCTGACTGCCGGTTTAGGATCAGGCCTAAACCAGCAGTTGGACATCCCTCTCACAACCCAGGATTGCTGACTCCCAACAGCTTGCCTGCCTGATTACCCCTAACCACTTCTGCCCACCAGCCTGATCATCCCCTAACCACTCCCCTGCCAGCCTGATTGATGCCTAACTGCTCCCTTGCCAGCCTTATTGCTCCACCTGTCCTCCTCTGCTGGCCCAATCACCTCCAACTGTGCTCCCCTGCTGGCCCAGTCACCCCCAACTACCCTCCTTTGCAGGCCCAGTCACCCCCAACTGTCCTTCCCTGCTGGCCTAATTTCCCACAACTACCCTTCTCTCCTGGCCATCTTGTGATGGGCATCTTTGACCACATTGGGGCAGCCATCCTGTGCAAAGGCATGAGGGTCTATTTGCATATTACCACTTTATTATATAGGATATATATGTGTGTGTGTATATATATATATATATATATATATATATATATAGAGAGAGAGAGAGAGAGAGAGAGAGAGAGAGTTATATATACAGGCGGGGGGAAAGTATGTTTACAGTGTGAGTATGCAAAACACAGAGTTTATCCTTGTATTATTTATTAACAGAGGACTGGTGAGTGAAATTCGTGCATGGGTAGGGTCTCTAAGTCTGGCCAGCAATCAGGGCCAATTGGTGTCTTGTGACTGCTAGCCAGGGCCTTCCTTTCCCAGCTGAGCTTTCTTTGTTCCACACCACCCTCTGGTGGTTATCTCATGTCATAGGAAGCAATTGAACTCCTGGTCTCCTGGTTGAACTCCTGAGAGGACAATTTGTATATTAGACTTTTATATATATAGATTATTATATCATTTTTCATACAAACAACTGTAAACCTACTTTTGTCCAACTATATATATTATCAAAAATGTCCCTTTTGTTTTTGAAATTGCATAAGATGTTATCTCTGTTGGCATTGATCATAGTCAAATATCATCTAGTTATTTTGGGGGAATATTTTAGGAGGAGATGCATATTCTCTAGTAAATCATTAAATTTAGAGTGCATAAACTGTATAATGTTTCATTTTTTATGGTGGATAATTCACAGTTATCTATAAATACATTGGCTAATAAATAAATTAAATATGTCCTTTTATTTGAAGGTTTGGATGGTTAATGTTTTGGTTTTGGTTTTTTCAGCTATTAGTGTTTTCTTGTAAATAAAGGGATTTTTGTATCCTGTTTTTGGCTGTTAGGGATCTACAATACTGTATTTACTCAAAATCATGCTAATAAAACAACATAAAAGACTACTTGCTTTTAAAACAATTCTCCTCTATAAAAATAATTTTCACACAGTGGTCTTTCCATATCTATTTGTAAGTAAAGTGGAAAGAAGTCAACTCACTTCTCCTTTATGATATTTAGTATTTCATCAACATGAAGATGCTTATTAGGCAACTTTGTAAGTTCTCTTTTCCACAAGATAGGATCTCAATAAAATTCATAGCTATGTAAGATCTAATAAATGAAAGTTTAGCTAGTTAATAGGTATGCTACTTAGGTAGTTACTAAACCCTATAAATACAAAATGAAAAGGATTCTGTGTGTTTTCAACAGTGGCCCTTCTTAAAAAATATTTTTGTGGAAGCTTTTAATATCTAAGGAATATGTAGTCTTTATCAATTTTAGTTTTTAACAATTGAAAGTGTAGATTTTGATGAGAGAATACTACATTCAAAATAATATATCTGTATACTTAGTAGTTTTACCTTTATGTATAAAATTGGATAATTTATAACAAAAATGAGTACAGTGCTCATGTCATAATTATTGATATATAAACTATTGAAAAATTATCACTTTCTACTTTTGTAGGCATTTTCAAAGTAAAATCTATTAAACTTGGGAACTTTAAACTTAAACTTATGGCAACGTAGTATTTATAAAGCTCTTTGCAGGTCACAGCATATGGTGATCCAAAGAAACATATATAATAATTTGAGATTCTCAGGTTCAGGCAATATCTACAAAGATCTCACTGTGTATTTGTGTGTGTGCATATTACATATACAATTTGACGTCTTTGTGTGTTTGTAATACATGGTCTCATTAAGAAAAAAAATAGAAAGACAGAATCTTTAACCTACACAGTTTCACAGAGTTGAAAATTAGTGTTAAGTATACAGTCTTGGCTTAGCACAATTTCTTCACCAGACTTGTCCATTTTCAGTGTTTCTGGCTTCCTATTCTTTTCCCCCATAAAGCCAAACCTATGAAACTTAGAATTCTGCTCATTATTTATGTTTCTATTTCTGGTTTCTCTGCTTTTCAAGTCATTAATTACTGATTGATATTTAAACCTATTTCTGGAGACACATGGTTGGTATTTTCAGGAGAATGAACAGAAATAATACAGCTGTAATGGGCATGACTACCTAATTCCATAATCCTTTCATTAGTCAGGCATTCCATTTAGTGGAGTATTTAATCCTGCAGAGAGCCCTAAAGGGATCAGATCATATTGTCACTGTGATGCAGAATTTTTAAGGTTTTATTTCATTACAACTTCTGAAAAAAATTTCTACCTAACTTTCTTCTGTAATAGCTACGTAGGTCACACATAAAATTATTGTCACATTTAAATATTGTGTAACAGATATGGTATAATTATGGACATTGTGACTACTGTTTTATATTTCTAACATTTAAACTCAGAGGAAGAATTTTTAATTTCTATATTAATAAGGAACTCAACTTTCTAACCAGTGATAAAGTTTTCATTTGCATGGTCTTTAGTTTACCTCAGAGTCCCGATCATAAGTTTAAATACAGGATTTCTTTTCCAGATTAAAATATCTATTTTATTTTACTGTTTTTTAAAATATTGTGGAAAGCATTACATATGTCCTTTTTCTTAATCCCATTGACTCCTTCTAGCCCGCCCTTGCCCCCTGCCCCAGGTCTTCACCAAACCATTGTCTGTGTCCATGGGGTATGCTGCATGTTGCATGTAAGTTCTTCGGTTGATCTCTTCCCAGCCACTCACCCACCTCTGCCTTCCTTCTAAGATTTGACTATATATATATATAGTCACATCCTTCCATTAAGCACTTGTTATACTGGGCAGTAATTCGTTCTAAGTTTACTGTTCTACAAATTAATTTCAGACATGTCTTTCAAGGAATTTTAATGAAAGATAAATACAATTTGCTGTTTTGTTATCCTAATAAAAAGACTATTGGGGAAAAAAAAGAGTTATAGTGAATTTTGTTCATCAGATTACACAATAAAGCCATGGGTTAGTGGAGTTTCTTTTTAAACAATATTCAGTTTATAGCTTGGGAGTTTTAGACTGTGGAATGCTAAATTGTAGATGCTAAAATATAGGCTAAGGCCTTTGCAATATTTAACGCAATGCATCTTAACCTTTAAAACTCAAATACGTCATCATGATAAATTGGCAAAATGGATGTCAGTTACCTTCATTTGTTATAGAAGTTTGCCATAAGAATTCATCATTAGAGTCCTAGCCAGTTGGGCTCAGTGAAGAGAGTGTCAGCCTGAGGACTACTAAAGGGTCCTGGGGTTGATTCTGGTAAAAGGCACAGGCCAGGATTTCAGGCTCAATCCCCAGCAGGGGCACATAGGAGGCAGCCAATAGATGATTCTCTCAACATGGATGTTTCTCTCTCTCTCCACCTCCCTTCCTCTCTGAAATCAATACAAATATATTCTAAAAGAGGATTGATCTTTAGAACAAAAGATGAGAAAACAATTTTAGTTACATCATTTAGTTGTCCTTACAATATTTACTTAGATAACAGTATTCTGAAACTGTGCTTTTTCTCTGCAAATTGCTCTTTAATTATGGAGTCAAATTTGTGTTTGAACATAATAATTAGAGAACACCAAGTATATTATTATATATAAACATAAGAAAGCAAATCAAGGCGAAATCAGAAATAGTTATGACCATGACCATTTGAGTTTTGCATTTTAAATATAATTTTACAAGTATGTTTTTGTTTTTAATTGAATGAAAATGGGATGTTTCAATATTTTCCCTCTTATTGGTAGCATTTGTACCTCAAGCCTATATTACACCACTTTTCAAAAGGTTAAAAAATGCAAAAATTCAATCTTTTGCCATTCTAGCAACAACCATTAGGGCAATAATCTTACTTGTAATAATATGACCATTTTCCCAGATACAATCACCTAGAAGTTCAGAGAGTTGTTTACTTCAATTTCCTAGGACTGCAAAGTGGCAGCTCCTTAAATCTGTATTATAACACTGATAAAGGCTTCAATCAGACAGCGTAATCTTCTCAGAGCAACTCCCCTTGCTGGGTCATTACAACCGATAATGGAAGCATTTGTAATCTCCAGATACAATGGGTCTAAATGAAATTAGATGCCCAATTTTCTTCGCATGAGAATATTTCCTAATGTTGTCACCATTGATGGAGCAATAACCCGGGTGGGGCAGGGGGGATTGACATTGTACAAAAGAGAGAGAGATACATAGAGCTCCCTGATTTTCTTTAGCTTTGCCACTAGCATGATTATTCTTTAAGTTAAACATTGTACACTACCTATAATTTCAGATATCGGCAAATTTAATGCAAAAAGGGTTAGTGAAGAATTTTTTCCTGAGGCATGTGTAACCCATTTAAAAAAATAAAATTCTCTTATCTATGAAAAAGGAGAGAGTATATAACCCTACAGCCATCTTCAGGTGAAACTCGTCCAAGAAGACATCTGGGGTAGAATACTTTAAGAGGGAAGCAAAATGTGTTTGGTGGAGGAAATAGTAGGCAGGAGTCTGTTACTCACAATCTGTATGTGGGTTACTATGCTTTGGAACCAGCAAATGTCTGTAAAATTAATGATCTCCCTTTAAATAGTTGGGTATTTTGAGCAATGATTCAATGTTGTGGTTGTTTGATGGTAGGGTAGTATTAGCAAAATGCAAAGCTTTCTATTTTTTTTTTTTTAACAATGAGTCTGCAAGTATCAAAAGGACTACCTAATTATCAAACATTTATTTACATGGTAGGTTTATGGTCATACACATAGTGGCCATTCAGGAATGAAATTTAGATACAGATTCCAAAAATGTTGGGGAAATTTTTTGCTGTTAGAGCATACTTTTTCTTTGATCAGTCTATACTATAGATAGTGTAGACTTAAAGTGAAAATATCTTAATGTATAAAATGTATGCAGTTTTATTTGGAGTAGCATTTTAAAGATTAAAATCAGAGATACTATGAAATAAAATATATGTGATTTTTTATAAATGTCTATATAAAGAGTATAATAAGCATTCTCCCTTTTTTTTTCTTTCAAACAGCAGTTGCCCCAGGAAAATCTTTAGCTAATTTTTTTCTCTCCCATTTTCTTTTTTTTTAAGTATATTTTATTAATTTTTTTTTTACAGAGAGGAAGGGAGAGGGATAGAGATTTAGAGACATCAATCAGCTGCCTCCTGCACACCCCCTACTGGGGATGTGCCCACAACCAAGGTAGATGCCCTTGATTGAAATCAAACCAGGGACCCTTCAGTCTACAGGCTGACGCTCTCTCCACTGGGCCAAACAGGTTAGGGCTTCCATTTTCTATCTCTCTTCTGCACATCCACACGTGTGCACGTGCTCAAACACAATCACAAAACAAGACCATCATCTGCCTTTTGTTTCTTCTAAAATAAGTTGTATTAGAGCTAAATAAATATTTTCAATATTGCAAAATGCCTTCACTGAATAAGTGTTAAAAGCATGATTAATATTAAAATTGTGTTTGCCCTACCTGGTTTGTCGCAGTGGATAGTGCGTCGGCCAGTGGCCTGAGGCTTCTGGTTTGATTATGGTCACTGGCATTTGCCTAGGTTGCAGGTTTGGTCCCCAGGGGGTGTGTGTGTGGGAGGCAGTTGATCAGTGATTCACTTTCATCACTGATGTTTCTATCTCCCTCTCCCTTCCTCTCTGAAATCAATAAAATATATATTTTTTAAATAACTGTTTTAAATTGTACTATGTCAAAAACCCAACGGATTTGTTTAGCTTTTTATGAAGTATAAACTATTCCGATTGGTGGTAGCATACAAATGGAAAAGGTAATGTGCAAAAATAAAAATGTTTTCTTCCAAAATTTTAAGAGGTTTTAACTATTAAAATAATGTAAATATGATATATATATATCAGATTGATTTGCCAAAATATTTTCTAAAACAAAACCCTTTAATTCTGCCTGAATTTCCTCTCAAAAAATTGTTTTGCTTTTTTTTTGTTTTGTGTGTTTTTTTGTTTTTTGTTTTTTTGTACTACAATATTACATGTCCAGCCAATGGAAAGGTATTTCTTTTTTTCTATTTCTTTACTTGAGAGTCCAGTGGGTGTGGTTCAAAATATATTTAACCTTGATACTGATTCTGATTCCATCACTGATTATCTAAATTTTCTGAGGGGAAATCTCTTCTTATTTGAGTAAGAGTTATTCTTTTGAAAATTGTGCAGTTTATAATAATTTATAATTTTAAATTCTTATGTCTACTATCTTATATTTTTGCTACATCAATCCTGTGAGGCATTGGGGAATCCTCCTATCATTTATTATGAATTGTGTCCAATAAAATTTGGGCAAGCTATCTATCTTCTTTGTATCAATTTTCATCTGAAAAAAAAAACTGGGATAATTATGCATATATTTCACAAGATTATGAAGATGATTCAATATTAATAAATCCTTTAGACAGGTTTGGCACAAATGAGTAACATAAATATCACAATTGTTGTTGTGTTGTGAATAACAGCGTCATTTGCATTATCATTATGCAGTTCATTGCTGGAACCTGATCACTTTCATGACTATATTATAGTAATTTAATTAAAACAACCTATATAAAGGACCTGGAAGTACTTTGAGAACTATAATAATCTCTGATACAATAATATTAATAAATCCAAAATGTACTTTGGACCTTTATGTATCTAAACACATTCAGACAAAAATTAAATGTCACCTGATTTCAAATGAAAAAAAACCCACAATGACAACAACAACAATAACAACAAAAGGCTTTTATAATATACTAGAGGCCCATTGCAGAAAGATTTGCGCAATAGGCCTTCCTTCTCCTGTCTGCCGACACCAGTTTTCCCCTGGCACCTGGGACCCAGCCTTCACTGCGGCCACAGTGGAGAAGCCAAGCCTCTTCAGTCTTTAGTCTTCAGACTCCATTCTGGCAGTAGCCTTCAGTCTTTGCTCGGCACCTGAATATGCAAATTAACCCACCATCTTTGTTGGGTTAATTTGCATACTCCTGATTGGCTGGTGGGTGTCATAGAGGTACAGTCAATTTGCATCTTTCTCTTTTGTTAGTGTAGATTTTATTTTTGGAAATTATTTCTACTGACCTTAAAACAATTATAGGTTCCTGATGTCTTGTCTAAGAAAAGACCTTACCAGGAACGAACACCATTCTAGATGATGATAAAAGTACAAGTTTTCTTCACAGTGTATATAGGCCCATTCTATTTACTTAAACTTCTGACTTCTCCATATGCAGGAGGCATATGGCTGTTAATTTCCGTAGTTAATAAATTATGGAATTAAAACACATATATGCTAATTAAATTGGCCAAGCTCCCTGAGGGTGTGTGATGAAGCTCAAGCTGTAACCCAGATTTATCCAGTCCAAGTTTTTACCCCCCTGCAGTAGGGCAGGTGGTAGAGAGGGCTCTAATGACAGGCTGTGTAGAAACTCCTGCCAACTCCATTCATGCGGAGCACTTGCCAGGTTTGTAAAGGGTTGATTTCAGGTAATTCAAGGCACTGAATTAGAGGCTCTGATTTCATTTTTCTTGTTTTCATATAAATGATGATTTGGCACACAAAAAAAATTTCATCCTTCTTAGCATTCTGTTGATCAATGTCTGCTTCAAGTATGCTGATCCAGATCCAGAGAGTTAAAAAAACAAACAAACATCTTCATTACTTGATGGTAGAAGGAGGAAAATAAAACACTGCTAATGGTAAAAATAAGTTCTACCTAGAAATCTAGGTTAAGAGTTTGAAGGCAGATCTCACTGAATAAAGATCCAACAAGTATTTAAATAATGGATTTTAAAAATAAACTATAGAAGTTAATTTGTTTATTTAGTTAACCATTTCATTACAGTGAGCACCCATTAAATCCCTAGAACTATTTTAGGTTGTAGGAATACAATTGGTAGGAAGTGTATCTACAAATGTTTGCTGGTTAAGGCTTTTGATGAAGATCTCAAAATTGCTTAAAGGTGTATTTACCTTGATTCTGCCATCAATTCAGATGGAGACTGCCAGCAAAAAAACAAGGGGAGGCTGAGACTTGAAAGGACAAAAATGGACAAATTAGGAAAAATCAGCAAGAGCAAAGATGTGGTGTAAGAGACCAAGGCTAAGATCGTCCACACTCTCATAGAGCCAATTACTATGTGTGGATGCAAAAGTTGGACAGTGAAGAAGGCTGACAGGAAAAAAAAGATTCATTTGAAATGTGCTGGCGAAAAGCTCCCTGGATATCATGGACTGTCAGAAAAACAAGTTGGTCCTAGAGCAAATTAAGACGGAAGCATCATCAGAGGCAAAACCGAAGGTGCCCTAACCAGGCCAGCATGGCTTAAGGTTGAGCATTGACCTGTGAACCAGGAGGTCATGGTTCCATTCCAGGTTAGGGCACTTGCCCAAGTTGCGGACTCGATCCCCAGTGTGGTGTGTGCAGGAGGCAGTCAATCATGATTCTCTCTCATCATTGATGTTTCTCTCTCTCTTCCTCTCCTTTACTCTCTGTATCAATAAAAATATATTAAAAGAAAACTGAAGTTGCACATTATGAGAAGACAGGAGTTTATGCAAAAGATGATAATCCTGGGGGATATAGAAGGCAGCAGGAAAAGAAGACCAATATGAGATTAATTGATTTCTTTAAAAAAAAATCAGAGGCATGAAGTACAGGAGCTGTGCTGGACTGTTAAGAGCAGTCACTCATTCATATCATTTCCAGGAATTGTAGCTGATTCTATGGCAAGTAACACATACAGGCTTTTGAAGTGACCAAAAAGAAAAAAAAAAAAAAAAAGAAAGGGTGCATAGGAAGTGAATGAAGCTTTGCCAATATGAGAATAGCAGGAGAAATTGTTGAAGAAAAGAGGTAGAGAAAGGGCATTATTCCCTGTGTATTTTACACCTCAGATTTGAAGGAATAAAACCAGATAAACTATCAGCTAAGGTATCATCCTATATAATAAAAGATTAACATGCAAATTTGACCATACCTTCGCCATGCCCACAGCCACGCCCACCAGCAAATTAGGAACAGATTGTGCAAATAAACCCAAAACAATGTGGCTGCCGCCAGTGAGAGCAGGAGGAAGGCTTGGGTTTCCCCGACAACAGAGGAAGCCAAGCTTTCTGCCTGCATGAGCCTCCACCCAATGTTACAATGTTTCAGTTATAAAAGATACAGAAATGGCGGCAGCCACTGAGCTGGAGAGAACAGAGGCTTGGGTTTCCCTGGCAACAAGGAAGCCAAGCCAGGCCTAGGCCTCCATTTTAGGCTACAATGTTTCAAACAGAAATGGCTGCTGCCACAAAGTGAGCAGAAGGCTTGACTCTGCTCCAGGTTACAAAGTTTCAATTGTAGACAGATTAATCCCAGATACCGAGGGTCACTGGTGGGGCATGGCCTTCCTGCAAACCTCCACAGACCCCTCACCCAGGCCACCCCTCAGCCCAAGGGAACCCCTACCCTGATCTGGGACACTCTTCAGGGCAAAGCAGCTGGCCCCCAACCATGCTCCAGGCTTCTATCCTATCTAATAAAGTAGTAATTTGCAGATTGACCATCACTCCAACACACAAGAGGGCTGCCCCCATGTGGTCAAAGATCCTGCCCCCATGTGGACACAAGATGTCCACCACAAGATGGCCAGCAGGGGCGGGCCATTGGTAGGGACCAGGCCTGCAAGGGAGGGAGGTTGGGGGCCATCAAGCCTGTAGGGGAGGGCAGTTTGGGGTGACCATGCCCGCAGAGGAGGGAAGTTGGGGGCAAACAGGTTAGCAGGGGAGCAGTTAGACATCAATTAGGCTGACAGGGTAGTGATTAGGGGGTGATCAGGCTGGTAGGCAGAAGGGGTTAGAAGCAATCAGGGAGGCAGACATATGAGCAGTTTGGACCCAGCAATCCTGGATTGTGAAAAGGATGTCCAACTACCCGGGACATCCTACTGGGATTGGGCCTAAACAGGCAGTCAGACATCCCTTGAGGCATCCCAGATTGGAGAGGGTATAGACTGGGCTAAGGGACAGCCCTCCTCCCTGTGCACGAATTTTGTGCACCAGGCCTCTAGTAAATATATAAATTACTAGTAATTTTTCGTACATAGAGGTAATTGAGAGATAATGCTGGAATCTTAAAAGAGATATAGAAACCAATTGAGCAGATCCTTCCAGGATTTTAAAAATCAAAGAAATAATCTATTGTTTGCATGAAACTCAGTGTCTTAAAAGGTTTAATGTTTCTATTAATAAAGAGCTAAAGTCTTAGAATAATAGAAATATATGCTTTACAATGATATAGTTGTGGGTTCAATCCCCAGTGTGCAGGAGGCAGCTGATCAATGATTCCCTTTTATCATTGATGTTTCTATCTCTCTCCCTCTCCCTTCCTCTCTGCAATCAATAAAAAATATATTAAAAATATTCCAGGCCATCTGAAAAAAAAAGATACAACTTGAACAAAATCATAAAATTATTTGTATCAAAAATACCATAGCTCATAAAGTTTAGCAGAGGTTCAATGATTCCTAGTTGAAATGTGTTTGGTATTATATTACCCTTTTTCTGGGCTTAAGAACTATAAACACGCTTGGGATATAACCAGTTAATGATCATTTATTTTACTGTTAAGATGTATTGAAAAGTAAGTCTTCTCCATATTAGAGTTGGCTGGCATTGGCGTTGGTCAGGACCTGGTCCTGACATTGGTGACAACCTCACTGAAGGAATACCTGTGACTACTTTTTTTTAAAGATGTCTAGGCCAATTGCCAGCACTCAGACACTGATTAGAAGACAGGAGTGTAAATAGAATGGATTGTAACATCATAGCTTGGTGACTAAAACAGTCATCAAGCACACATGTGTTGGGGAGGTTGTGACAGAAAGAATAGAGAATAAGGGATGGATCCTATTCAAGGAGAGTAAGATAGAGCCTATCTTACTCATAAACCAAACAGCGGCTGTGGTGCTGATTCCCAGATGCACATATACATGTCCTGGGGAATGCTTTTTAATGTCTAGGTCCCCAGATTATTATTTTTCTTTTTTCTCTAGCTTATTGAAGTGACACTGGTTAGTAAAATAGTATAGGTTTCATGTGTATAATGCTATGACACATGATCGATATATTGCACTGAGTGCCTACAAGCCAAAGTCAAATTTCCTTCCTCCATCACCATGCATTTGACCCCCTTTCTCCTTTACTACCCTCTTACATACATTCATATATTTTAAAATTTATGAGATAATCTAATGGACAACTGGAGTTAGTAACCATTGATCTAGATAAGAAAGTTTTGTGTGTTTTTT
Organism: Antrozous pallidus; assembly: GCA_027563665.1. Lineage (NCBI taxonomy): Eukaryota > Metazoa > Chordata > Mammalia > Chiroptera > Vespertilionidae > Antrozous > Antrozous pallidus. The sequence goes on along the minus strand of CM050514.1, from coordinate 14,738,230 downwards.
TTCTGATTATCTGTAGTAAAGTGAGACCAGATTAAAGTAGATGGAACATCCTAGGCAGACACAGAAAATCCTATTTTCTGTCTGGGCTAACCAGTGAAAAGAATAAATTCCCTTCAATATGAAAGGAAAATTTTTGTTTTCCCTTAGCAAGAAAAATGAATATAAAACTTAGTAGATGGAATAGGAACACCAAAAACCATAGTGACTTCAAATGTTTACTTTAGATTTGACAAGTTGAATTCAGGCAAATACAAAATCTACAGGGATTTCAACACCCACTGCAAACTCTCAAGCACCTTGCTGCTTTTTATTCTTAGAAGTATATGAAATTTTGATATGAACCATTGGAGTTCTCAGGGAACAAAGTGCCATTTAAATATTGTGTTTTGAATTGAATTTACATATAACCTCCATATTAAATCCTACAATTGTATAAAAAACAATGGAATGAAGACACAATTTATTAAAATACTTCATTATAAGTATCTCTTTACTTCATTGAGGAATTGTATCTCCAACTCCTTCTTGATTTGAATCCATCACAAATAATGTGCCTCTTCAGTGACAACAAAAGCCAGAAGTTAAAGTTCTTCAACTCACTGTATCAGAGAATTTCAGAATAAGAGTATCCAAAGAGATACAGCCTGCAAGGACAGTGACTTGGAGAGGGAGAGTGTTGAAAACTATCATGGACCACTCTTTACCTGTGTTTCTCCACTTTTCTGTGTGCCAGCTGTTCCATTCATCACCACTGCACTGCAGTCTATGCACAGGCATTCTCCAAACCACTGCTGGTAGCTCTTTCCTCCCTGTCTCATTCTTCATTCAGTCATCAATATTATCCACCCTGTTAACCCTTCTCGGTGTCGCCCCTTCCATGGCGAGATGATTAATGACTAATTCATTCATGCTTTCGCAAACTTTTGCACTTTTACTGCCCTGTACATCAGAGTAATTGCATATAAATGTTATATGTAATGTAGAGCATGTTTATATTTGAACACATGAATGGGTCTTTTTCTTCTGGCGTAAGCATGAGTTTTCCCCCTCTTGGGTGCACAGGAGAAGTTGCTTTATCACCCAGAGAGACTAGGAGAGAAAGCCCCAGTGGTCAGATATGCCATCTCTTTATTCAGGTGATTGGGATGAAACATGAATATACTATGGATCAGGGTAGCTGTTTCCTTGGGCCCAAATTACCAGAAGTTGCCTCTGTTAACTTGTTGCAAGTATCAAAGCTAATCATTTTTAATATCATTAGTTCTTGGGCAATTTTCCTATGAAAACCATATTTACTAGAAAATTGTATTCTTTCTATGTTTCTTCCTAAGGGTTTGAGAAAGGAACAGAGACATGTAGGAATAAAGGAAGAAAAGTAGGTTACATAGGTAGAATGCAGAAAATTAGATGGGTGTAGATAGATGGTATTTGAGGTGGTGTTAAAATAAACCCGTTAACTCTGTGATTGTCCTCCTTTCAAGTGCTGGCACCTAATTATCTTTCTTTTTGAAGTGTACTTGCTGGCAAATGGAATAGAGCTAGAATGACAGTGTGCTAGACCAGCTGATAAAAGGTAGGAAGACTTCCTCCTCACTTTCTCCCTTGGATTCCTCACTGTAGGGGAATTCAGCTGCCATGTAATCAAGGCATACAAACAGCCTACAGAAGGACTCCTGGGTCCAGGAACTGAGCTTTCCTGCCACCAGCCATTTGAGTCAGTAGTCTTGGAAGTGAATTATCCAGGTGACCCTGCCTAAAAGCACGTATAAAACCCAAACCACCCAGCCAATGAATTCTTCATTCCAGAAACTGAGATAAATTGTTGTTTTAAGCTATTATGTTTCAAGTACTTTGATATGCATCAATAGAAAATACAACAGATGAGAAATTAATAAATGGATGATAGAGAGAGGTAGAAATAGAGAAAAGAACAGATAATTATGTAAATAGAAAGGTATATTGTTATAGAAATAGTAGAGACCTGAGGCACGAAATTTGTTCAAGGGGCTCAGCCCTTGCATCTCTGGTGGCTTATCTTGGCCCTCGAAGCCCCAGCATTGTCCAGAAGGTCATCCATAAGGATGTCTGGAAGGTCATTCAGCTATCCAGTCTAATTAGCATATTATACTTTTATTGTAGATTATTATAAATGCTTGAATAAATATAACAACAGACCTATAGTTATAATTTTTCATGAATTATTTTTACCACAAGTGTTATCCTATATAATAAAAGAGAAACATGCAAATTTGACCATACCTTTGTTCCTGATTGGCTATGCTACCAGCCAATCATGAGCAGGGGCAGGGGCAAGTGGCGTGAGCGCCTGGTCCTGGGAGTGGAGAAGAAATGGCAGTGGTGGTGAGCGCCCAGCCCCTGGACACTGTGAGGGGAAGCGACAGCAGCAGCAGCAGTGGTGGAGACAGCAGGGAGCGCCCAGCCCCTGGGTGCTGTGAGCAAAAGTGATGGTGAGCACCCAGCCCCTGGGGCCAGGTGGTCGCAGGCAGCCAGGGCTGAGCCGAGCACGGCGATGGCTGGTGCCTAAGGCCTAAAGCCTCTGATGAGGCTTTAAGCTCCGGGCAGTCTGGGGGTGAGCCATCAGTTGGACATCCCCTGAGGGCTCCCAGTATGTGAGAGGAAGCAGGTTCGGTTGAGGGACCATCTACCTCCAGTGCACGAATTTCATGCACCAGGTCCCTAGTTTTTTAATAATAACCAATTTCACATAAATCTTCAAATTGTTGCTTTTTCTCATCTATTTCATGTTTAATGTAAGTTCTGGATATTCACAATAATTACTTTGCATTAAAAGAAAGAATATAGAGAGGAACCAAGATGGCGGCATAGATAAACATTTATCTCGCTGCACCACATAGCAATTTCAAAACTACAACTTAACAACAGAACAAACATCATCCAGAATCACTGGAAAGCTGGCTGAGTGAAAATTCCACAAATAAAAGTAAAGATAGGACACTGTGACTCAGAGGAGCGGCGGAGTGCAGCGTTGAAGTTATGGGCAGAGTCAGAGGTTTGGAGCCGTGCCCTCGCATGAGCAGAGAGGGTGGGTGGCTGCAAACCCGGCAGGTTTTCTCAAATGGGGGAAACAGAGGCATCCCACTGCAAAGATCTGCAAGTTTGTGGAGAGGGCGAGCTTGTGGAGAGTGCGAGTAAACATGGGAACAGCAGAGGTTCGTGAGAGCGCAGAGAGGACTCGTGACTTGCTCTCTCGTTCAGGAAACCACTGGACTGCATTGTTTTATAACCCTGGGTGAGACTTTGGGTGTGCAGACTCATTTGGGGAGAGGCTGAATTGTCTGGCAGCGGGTAGAGCTCAGTGGCAGCAGCTTTCTCTCAGAGGTGCTTGTAGCCATTTCTATATGGCACAGAGACCCAGGTGCCGCATAGAGTGGACCTGATGGAAATTAAGGATTCTTCCTTAGCCCGGAGTCTCCGCCCATCCAACCTGAGCACAGCTGACCCTCACAGCCAATTGGCCTGGAGGTCAAACCCTCCTCGTGCTAACAACAATAATCTAGGCTTAACTTCAACAAGACTGTGCAATCCATAAAGGGCTGCAGCAAGAATATCCACCTCAGGTAACTGGGGAGGCTGAGCCACTCTCCCTTAGAGGATATCTACCACACACAGCTAATCGACCAACTCAGGAAAGCAGCCACCATTCAGAGACATGGAAAGAAATCAGATGTGAAAGAAATGGAGGGGAAAAGAAATGACTGGAGATAGAGTTCAAAACCATGGTTATAAGGTTTTTCAAAAGGGTCCTAGAAAAGGCTGATAAACTTAATGAGACCTACAAGGAAATGAACAAGACCTATGAGGAAATGAACAAGACCCTCAAGGATATGAAAAAGGACCAACTAGAAATTAAGCATACATTGACTCAAATAAAAAAATTATACAATGACCTAAAAGCAGTCTAGAGGATGACAAGAACCAAGTCAAAAATTTGAAATAAAAATAGGCAAAATCCACTCAGCTAGAAAAGCAAGAAGCCAAAAAAATTGAAGATAGTGTAAGGGGCCTCTGGCATAACCTCAAGCATACCAATATCCAAATTATAGGGGTGCCAGAAAAAGAGAGAGAGCAGGATAATGAATTGAAGAAATAGTGACTGAAAACTTCCCACACCTGGTGAAAGAAATTGACTTAAGAGTCCAAGAAGTGCACAGAACCCCAAACTATAGGAATCCAAAGAGGACTACACCAAAACACATCATAATTAAAATTCCAAGAGCAAAAGACAAAGAGAGAATATTAAAAGCAGCAAGAGAAAAACAGTTAGTTACCTATAAGGGAGCACCCATATGATTGTCAGCGGATTTCTCAACAGAAACCATGCAGGCCAGACGGGAGAGACAAGAAATATTCAAAGTGATGAATAGCAAGAATCTACAACCAAGATTACTCTATCCAGCAAAGCTATCATTCATAATTAAAGGTCAGATAAAGTGCTTCGCAGATAAGAAAAAGCTAAAATAATTCATCACCACCAAACCAATATTATATGAAATGCTGAAAAAATATTCTTTAAGAAGAGGAAGAAGAAAGAAGTAAAAACAAAAATTATGAACAACAAATACACATCTATCAACAAATGAATCTAAAAATCAAGTGAATTAAAAATCTGATGAACAGGATAAACTGGTGAATATAACAGAATAATGGGCATAGAGAGGGAATGGACTGACAATTCTTGGTGAGAAAAGGGGTGTGGGAGGTGCAGCAAGAGACTAGACAAAAATCATGCAACTATGGGAGAGGACAGTGGGGGGAAGGTGAGGGCGGAGGGTGGGATGGGTACCAGGTGGAGGGGAGCTAAGGGGGAAAAATGGAGGAACAGTATAATTAATAAACTGAACAATAAAGATTAAAATATTTAAAAAGAAAGCAAATAAATCAATGAAAAGTTATTACTCCAATATGATTTCCTTAATAGTTCACCCAGAATTTTTAAATTTCAATAATAACTTTTTAAACTTTTGGTAAATAACTAGTATTGACATGTTTCTAGCACTTAAGTAGCTTATACATTTAGTGACACCATCATTGTTATCACCCGTTTTAACTTATCTATCTAATGTTAGCATTTTGGGATCAAAATGTTTAACCCATTATTTTCTACACTATTACTACCATTGATTTATACATTATCACATCCATTCAAAATTTATAGACTACAAAGCTATAAGTCATAACCTCCATTTCCTTTATAAGAACAATGGATGCAAATTTTATGGATGGGGAGACAGAATCCTAAGGCCACATAGCTAGTATGTGACTAGATTGTGAATTGTGGGCCCTCTTTCCATCACACATTTTTTATAGCAGAGTTTACTATGCTAAGAATATTAATTAAATGAGAGATTTTGATTTATTGGTATTAAAAATTAGAAAAAAATCAAAATGAATTTCTGAATTTAATTTAAGGTTAGATTTCATTTTATTCCTCAATATCTGCATTTTATGACCCTTACTTTTGATGATTTAACATCTCTCTAGGTATGCCTACAATGATTGTGAGAGTGAAATATAACTGCCCTCTAATTTATGATGAATTATTATTTTTTATCCCCTGAGGAAATCTGTGTTAAATGAAATGAGTCCGTATATAATCATATTATCAGAACCAGTGCATTCTCTGTGTGGATTCATTTTGCTGTGTAATTATAGTATCTATCCTGTATAATAAATAGATAATATGTAAATTGACCCTCATATCTTCACAAGATTGCTGCCTATGACCAGGTCAGCCTGGGGATTAGTGAGGGATGACCAAATGACTGGACAAGCAGGGTACAGGGGCGACCAGGCCGGCAGGGCGGTTAGTGAAGGATGACCAAATGACTGAGTAAGCAGGCTGTGTGGGGCAACCAGGCTGGCAGGGAAGGCAATAGAGGTGACCAGGCTGGCGAGGGGAGCAATTAGGAGTGACCAGGCTTGCAGACAGGGGACGGTTAAGGGTGACCTGGCTGGCAGCATGGGATAGTTAGGGGCCACCAGACCAGCAGAGGGGATAGTTAGGGGTGATCAGGTTGGCATGCAGAGGCACTGAGGGGTGATAAGGCCAGTGGGGGGCAGTTAGAGGCAACCAGGCAGGCAGGCAGGTGAGTGATTAGAAGCCAGCAGTCCAGGATTGTGAGAGGGATGTCTGACTGCTGGTTTAGGCCAGGATTGGACCTAAACTGACAGCCAGACATCCCCCAATGGGTCCCAGATTGGAGAGGGTGCAGTCTGGGCTGAGAGGATCTCTTCCCGCCTGCACGAATTTCATGCACCAGGCCTCTAGTGTGTGTGTGTGTGTGTGTGTGTGTGTGTGTGTGTGTGTGTGTATATCCCTAATATGCAAATTGACAAAACAACTGGTCACTATGATATGCACTGACCACCAGGGGGCACTCACAGAGCATGATGGGCCACAGGAGGCAGAGCATGGAACATAGTGGGTGTTGGCCATGGCAGGATGGTGTAACAGGTGGGGGACCAGACCAAAGCAGGGCAATGGTCACTGTCATCGGGAAAAGTCTCTGGTGATTATTGAAAAGTCTTTGCTCCTGTATGCCATGGTCCTGCCTGGCTTCTCACCCTTGCCCTGCTCCTGAGGGGTGATCAGGGCTGGCAGCTGCCTCTCGTACTAGCTGCCAGTACCAGAGTCACCACTCACAGCCACTGCTAGCACTGGCCCTGCTTGCACCCACTACTGATGCCCAGTACTGGTCCAGATTGCTCAACACTGTCAGTGGGTGGGAGTGGTGACAGCGGCTAGAGCAGGGCTGCTGACATAGTGGAGAATGGAGTCCATGGCAGGAGTGGCTGAGCAGGGGCATAGAGGATGGGCCGAGACACCCACCCCCTGTGCCCACCGCAACCTCATGGCCCACAGTTACTTTCAAGGTGCATGAATTCATGCACTGGGCCCCTACTTAAAATATAAAGTAGGATAAATGCACATTTATTCTTATTCATACCTGTTTTTCTTTGATTGTCCAGTTCAATTTAATTAACATAGAGGATTTTTTTCTACTTTTGCTCATTATGGAAAAGTTTCTCCCCCAGCCCCCTTTTCATTTTTAAAATATTAGTTTAAACCGACTTTAAAGTCCTAACGTTGGGAGTAAAAATAGACAAACAAAGAATAAGAGGGGAAGGACATCTGTTGTGTGAGAGGTTGATCTAAGAGTTTTTGATGCAGTTAAATGGAAACTCTCTTTTCTTAAGTGAGAGTTTGACTTGCTAGTCATAGTTCATCCCTACACTTTGACTTCTAGATCTCATGCAATAGCAATCTTCCTGTGTGGTAGTATAATAGTAACCCAATTATGATCTCCAAGTCACTTTTTGCTTTTTTTGCTTTCTCTCTATTTCATGAGTGAGTTATTGATATCCTTTGAACATTCACAGGATATAATTTTACTTATCATTTAATGACTGAGCACATATCCTTTTCGCTTTATAATCTCATAGTGCTCTCCTAATCGTTCCTTGGCTCATGCTTAAGAATCCTTGCTCTTGTAAATGTTTAGAATCCACTGAAATTTAGTTTTATCACTTTATCAAAAGGCTTTGCTCTCAACTCAGAAACATTAGACTTTGATTAAACTTGCACCTCACCTTAAAGAATGGCATGTCGTCTACCTGGAAAAAGCTTTTGAAATATTAAAATAAATTCCCAGGTATCAATACTCCTGTGTTGTTTAACGCCATGAGATAGAAAAGTATCTTAAAGTTCAAATAGTGCCAATATCCAAGAAAGCTTTTATGTCCTCTGATCTTATGCTTCCCTTTACCTTTTCTAATTGTGTGGTAAAGAATAGTAATGATGAGGAGAACAATGGGAATAATAATAATAAATCAGGTTTGTGGGGATCTCAACCTTGCCCCTCTTCGCTATTATAGTTACCTATCAGGGTATGTATTGATATTTAGGTTTGCTGATCCAGGAGTTGCATGTCTTGGTAATATGTTTGCTTATTTCTATTTCCTTTGTCTATATCTGGACCAGTCTTTCCTCAGTACCCTTCCATCAGGGATTCCATAATCCTTGCTGTCATCTGAGATTAGTGAAATTCCTTAGTGCACTGGAGCCTGATTCCCCCATAGAACTGAGGTTAGGAAGAGCCTTCTACTCCAGAGGCAACTGAAAAAGTACCCACCTGCTGCACCTCTCTCCTTATTTGGCCAGCCCAGGAAAATCATTGCAACTCTTCATTAGGAACCCCATACTCAGCAATATTGTAAACATGTTTTCACATTTTTGAAATTCAGGTGTATTTTATAGTCATAGGTACATTCAGTAAAGTCGTGTTTTCTTTGTCCCCTGACAAATTCTTACTAAGATAATGACCTGCCTGACAATGTCTTGTTAACTTTAAAAAAATTGAGTGCCTTTTTTTAATATATATTATTGATTTTTTACAGAGAGGAAAGGAGAGGGATAGAAAGCTGGAAACATCGATGAGAGAGAAACATCTATCAGCTGCCTCTTGCACGCCCCCTATTGGGGATGTGCCCGCAGCCAAGGTACATGCCCTTGACCAGAATCGAACCCGGAACCCTTCAGTCCGCAGTCCAACGCTCTATCCACTGAGCCAAACTGGTCTTGGCGAGTGCCTTCTTTTTTGCACTCCATTAACACCTATTTACAGATTTACTTTTTCTCCCTATTCTTTAGGGGGGAAATTTAGTATCTCTGTATCAAATAAGATATTTTCATCAGATAAAATGTTATATATTTTGTTAAAATTTAAATGGGATGAATGTTCATAATTAAAATTTTCTCCTATTAAATTCTTTAAATCTGTGATCCCCCCTACTCCATTTACAGGATAAAATGACATTGTATTTAACACAACTGAACATATTTTATGGTTATAAGAGTAATGGATTAATATTGCGTGGGTTTTCCACCAAGGTCACTAGGCCTGTTTGTGGTCTGGCATTTGAATGATTTTCAGAACCAGTGCCCTATGGCGCTCTTTTGTGCTGGTTGATAATGTGCTGTAATAGGTTCAGATAGACTAATTTGCACCTAAGTGATAGCTAATGCTTCTTCCTCCCAGGTAGTATTTAACTTGATTAAAATGGACAGGTCAACATAAGGCAATTCAAGTGGGAATTTCAAGCACCACAGAAAGCTAATTGGGCAAGACAGAGATTATAAGGAAGAAATTCCATATACTCGGAGTTGCCAAAATTGTAAATGGGAGCTAGGAAAAATTATATTTAAATCAAATTTGATTCGAGCATTTTGGTCCTGCTCAGTGCACACTGCCAAGGGAGCTGCTTACTCTACTGAGGAGTACTTCCATTGCTCATTAGCAAATAGAAAAAAATAACAGTTAATTTCTCATATAATATCATCACATGTTCCACGTGTTTCAAAATTTTTATTTAGACAAAAGAGTGACTTTAAAAGTATGTAAAATTACAGTTTTCTTTCTAAAAGTTTTTAAATACATTTTATAGTTTTTTTTTACAGAGAGAAAGGGAAAGGGATAGAAAGTTAGAAACATTGATGAGAGAGAAACATTGATCAGCTGCCTCCTGCACACCCCTCACTGGGGATGTGCCTGCAACCAAGGTACATGCCCTTGACCGGAATTGATCCTGGAACCTTTCAGTCTGCAGGCCGACGCTGTACCCACTGAGGATACCGGTTTCAGCTAAAAGCTGTTTTTTTGTTTTGTTTTGTTTTTTCCTAAAAAATAAGCAAATGTATTGCCAAGACACGCAGCTCTTGGGTCAACAAAGCTAACAATAATACAGACCTTGGTAGGCAATTGTATTAGTGAATAGAGAAAAGGTTGATATATCCACAAACACAAGTGCGAATAACTTCTCAGTAGACAATCACCTTCATTTTGAAAACAGTATTGTAGGTCAAATAAAGCATTCTTATTAGCCAGGCTATGACCACAGAATACCAGTCTGCAACCTGATAGAAAACTTCAACTCTCACTTAATTTGCAAATATGTAATTAAGCACAATAAATGTCACCTAGTGTAATTGGAAGGATTATCTCAGAAGATGTATAAGGAACTATTTAATGAACCCTCTTTCTGGCCTGATTATATATTATTCACAAAATAATTTTGATCGCAGAGTTTTCTCTCACAGCTCTCCTAATTTTGTATGATTATAATTGCTCATTGTTTATGAGATACTATGTCCTCCTCTAGTGCCGCATTAGATTGAACTAAGTGCTTGACTGTTTTTAACACCTGACTCATTTATTCTCTCTCATGAGGAAGAAATTAAATGCAGTATGATTTTTTTTTCTTTTGATTATTTGTCATTTAAAAAAAAAGGTAAATGTTCTCTCTCCTTCCCTCTCTAACATGCGTTAGTTAGAATTATTCTTTTTTTTTATAATTAACTGGAGACCTGGTGCACAAAATTCGTTCATGGGGAGGCGGGGGATGTCCCTCAGCCCAATCTGGAACCCCTCGAGGGATATCCGATTGCCCAGTCTGACATTCTTCTCACAATCCAATACTGTTGGCTCCAAACTTCTCATCTGCCTGCCTCTCTGATTGCCCCTAACCACTTCTGCCTGCCAGCCTGATCACCCACTAACCACTACCCTGCCAGCCTAATTGATGTCTATCTGCTCCCCTGCCAGCCTATTTGCCCCCAACTTCTCTCCTCTGCCAGCCTGGTCACCCCTAACTGCCCTCCCCTGCCGGCTTGATCGCCACCAACTGCCCTCCTCTGAGGGCCTGATTGCCCACAACTGTCCTCCCTTGCAGGGCCTGGAACCCTCTAACACAACAACCCCCCCCCTGCTGGCCATCTTGTGGTGGCCATCTTGTGTCCACATGGATTCAGGATCTTTGATGACATGGGAACAACTGACCTCCCTTGCAGGACCTGGAACCTCCCAATGGTTCTCCCCTGCTGGCCATCTTATGGTGGCCATCTTGTGTCCACATGGGGTCAGGATCTTTGACTACATGGGTGCAGCCCTCTTGTGTGTTGGAGTGATGGTAAATCTGCAAATTATTCTTTTATTAGATAGGATAGAGGCCTGGTGCATGGGTGGAGGCCAGCTGGTTTGCCCTGACGAGTGTCTCAGATCAAGGTGGGGGTTCCCTTGGCATGAGGGGCAGCCTGGGCAAGGGGCCTATGGAGGTTTGCAGGATGGCCATGCCCCCAGCATCCCAAGTGGAGGCTCTGGGATCTGGGATTAATTTATGTCTACAATTGAAACTTTGTAGCCTGGAGCAGAGCTAAGCCTTCTGCTTGCTCTCTGGCAGCAGCCATTTCTGTTTGAAACTTTGTAGCCTAGAGTGGAGGCCTAGGCCAGCAATGGCAGGCAGAAAGCTTGGCTTTCTATGTTGTCAGGGAAACCCAAGCCTCTGTTCTCTCCAGCTCAGTGGCTGCCTCCATTTCTGTATCTTTTATAATTGAAACTTTGTAGGATTGTGTGGAGGCCTAGGCCAGCAATGGCAGGTGGAAAGCCAGGCTTCCTCTGTTGCTGGGGAAACCCAAGTCTTCCTCCTGCTCTCAATGGAGGCAGCCATCTTGGTTGGGGTTTATTTGCATAATCTGTTCCTGATTGGCTGGTGGGCATGGCTGTGGGTGTAGGTTATGGGTGCAGTGAAGGTATGGTCAAATTTGCATACTACTCTTTTATTGGATAGGATTTTTTATTATTTAAAGTAATACAAATAGCGGTACATATGACTTCTTTTTTTTCCCATTGACCACTCCCCAGGCTCCCCTACCCCCTCACCTCCCCCCCCCTGTCTTGTATCCATTGGTTATGCTCATATGCAAGTGTACTAGCTCTTCTGTTGATCTCTTATCCCCAACCTCCCCCCAACCTCTCCTGCTTTCCCACTGTAGTTTGACAGTCTGTTCAATCCTTCCTTGCCTCTGTATCTATTTTTCCCTGTTTCTTTTCTTTAAAAAATCTTGCCTCTGCAGACTAGAAATAAACATATAATAACAAAAAAATATTGGAGTCCCAATTTCAATGTCCAACAGTTCTGAGTCCCAGTTTCAAAGTCAAACAGATCCTTATGTGTACATGTCAGCAACAGAGAACTTGTTTACCACTGAATCTTACTACCTTTGTTTTATAAACTACCCAAGTATCTTCTGTAAATAAAAAAATAATGATTATGGAAGATACAAGGACACAAGAGATTTACACAGAAACATCTTTCAAAAATGAAATAGAAATAAAACTAAAGAAAAGTGACATAAAAAGAATTGCTTGATGGTTTAAATAATCATTCTATTTTATATCAAGCAGTTAAATAAATAAATAAAAATATTCTCATATCCATACACTCTTATTGTATTCTTAAACATGTCAAACATTGGATACATGAGTTGCCAAAATCAATGAAAATGAAAATGAATTCATCTTCTGTCAGACTTTCAAAAATTTTTCTCTTTCTTTCCTCTCTCCTCCTCTTCTCACTTTCTTTCTTTCCTATTTCTGCAGGGATCTTATTGTCTGACCAGTCAGGCAAGTCCAAGACTTCCGTTTAAGGTTTTCATGTATATTTATGCTTAACCTGTTCTCACGGCATGAGACACACTGCTGCAAGCTGGTCCCAATTGTCAAATCTCCCAGTACCAAAAACCACTGGGAAAATGACATCTTCCCTTCCTTGTGTTCTTGATTGTATTTTTCCATGTTTTAAGGGATAGTTTTTCTTTCTTTTCAATTTGCATTGCTAAACAACTAGATCATTTGACTCCTTGCTTCTAAAGTCCTTCCACCACATTCTGTTAATATTAATGAAGCCCTCTTTTTATTTTTATTGCACTTTGCTTATGTTCTTTTCTCACACATTCTTTCTTGAATATCCGTATGGATGGGATGTCCCTACTAATTAGAATAGTCATCTAGTCATTTAAAAAATATTTTTGCTAACAAAGAGAATTTTCAGAAACACTGTGTACTAAAGAATCTGTTCCTCGCATGGTTTTATAAAAGTTCCTAAAAAGTGTGAATATTTGTTTTCTTATATGTCCTCCACTTATTAATGATGAGGTGGATGAAGTCATGCTATTTCTTTATTTGAACTGAAGGGGGTTCATTTTTGTAATCTGACAGACCTTAGAATGACTCTTCTTTTACTTGCTAAGTCTTTAATAAATACTGTTTAACTCCCTAAAATAAAGCAATATTTAGAAAACTTTGTATTTCTATACTAGAAAAATCAAAATGCCTATACTTTGAATTTGTAGATATAAGGCAGTGTTCGGCAAACTCACTAGTCAACACAGCCAAACATCAATAGTACAATGATTAAAATTTATTTTGAGAGTCAAATTTTTTAAACTTAAACTTCTTCTAACGCTACTTCTTCAAAATAGATTCACCCAAGCCGTGGTATTTTGTGGAAGAGCCACACTCAGGGGACCAAAGAGCTGCATGTGGCTCGTGAACCTCGGTTTGCTGAACTCTGATAAGGGACCAGCTTATATACTGGGGATTTAGGACCCAGGGGCAATGGGCTGAATTTCTGAGACAGGGTTACTAGTAATCCAACATCTTTGAAGGATGCCTATGCCCAAGGATCAAAATGGGGAATATAATGACCAGTCAATCCGAAGGCATTGATCAGAAGAAAGAACTAAAACCAAGGTTTAACTTCAGGAGCCTGAAAACCAAATCAGTTCAAACACTCACTTTATTTATTTATCCTATTGATTTATTTTTTCTTAATTATGTGTCAGACATACTGCATTAAGCTTGGTACATTATTATTCATTTTAATTCTCGAGAGACTCCATGATATAAGTGCTATTCATCTGCCACTCTGCTGATGAAGAATCTGAAACTCTAAGAAATTGATGAAGCTAACTGACATTGCCCAGCTAGATATTCAGTGGCAAAGCCAGGATAGCTTACTCAAGTCTGCATTCTGAATTTGAGCTCCTAATCCCTTACAACCTTTCCTCAGAAACTGGAGCCAATTGCCTGTAGTCAAAGCTGTTATTGTGACTTGAATTTTAATTGCCAGCTAAGTCATGTTCATAAATTATCATAAAATGACATGTTGATCGATTGGCATGACCTTTTACTCAGGTCATCCCCTTTCTGGGGTACTTTTTGGAAAGAAGTTGTGTTTGAACACTTTACCATAAGTAGACATCTAGATCATACCTAACCTTCTTCCCATGCAAGTGCTGGTTGACCCTATTCTACTATGCAGTATGCTTTACCTCTTCAGTTGTCCAGTCTAGATTTGGGATAAAGAGCTGTAATAAAACAAGATACTTAGAAGGATATGTATGAATGAAGTGTGGGAGGGAGCGGTGTTATGATGAGAGGACCACCTTCGTGATGATATAAGACTCAGGGTGGCAGGTCCTCACTTGTGTCAAGGTTGGTTTATATATATAGTACTAGAGGCCCACTGCACAAAATTTGTGCACTGAAGGGGGGTGTCGCTCAGCCCAGCCTGCACCCTCTCCAATCTGGGATCTCTCGAGAAATAGGGCCTAAACAGGCAGTCGGACATCCCTCTCACAATTCAAGACTACTGGCTCCTTATTGCTGCCCGCCTGCCTTCCTGATTGCCCCTAACCTTTTCTGTCTGCCAGCCTGATCATCCCCTAACTACTTCCCTGCCAACCTGATTGATGCTGAACTGCTCCCCTGCCAGCTTGATTGTCCCTAACTGCCCTCCCCTGCAGAGCCGGTCATGCCCAACTGCCCTCCCCTGCAGAGCCGGTCATGCCCAACTACCCTCCCCTGCAGGCTGGTCATCCCTAACTGCCCTCCCTTGCAGTCCTAGTCACCCCTAGCTGCCCTCCCCTTCAGGCCTGGTCACCCCCAACTGCTCTCCTCTGAAGGCCTGGGTCCCCCCAACTGCTATTCCCTGCAGGCCCAGTTGCCACCAACTTTTCTCCTTTGCAGGCCTAGTCCCTCCCAACTGCCCTCCCCTGCAGGCCTGATCCCTCCCAACTGTCCTCCCCTTCTGGCCATCTTATGGCAGCCATCTTCTGTTCACATGGGGGCAGCCATCTTGTGTGTTGGAGTTATGGTCAATTTGCATATTACTCTTTTACTACATAGGATGTGTTGTGAAAAGAGACATATGTTATTTCTGATGTTTGTACTCTCAGTCTATCCCTTCTATATAGTTAGCACATATTATAGTCTGAGTTTTCAAGAATTTTTTTTTTTACTTCAAAGTGAATTTGGTTTTTAGTGAAATCTTGGAAAGAATAAACTCCAAGCTATCACAGTGATATTGATAACATGGCTAGGACAGCTAAAATGTTGGTATTCTATATTCACTTGAAGTTGGGATCATAATATCTCTTTATACCTTTGGGGACTAGTGTTAGCCTTAGCTTTGGTATCAGATATATTCTTCACTGCAACATCCTATTGCTTAGCAGTAGCTTCTACACTTCCCTATGTGGTGTGCCCTATTTACTGAAGAGGCTGCAGAGGGCTGCTTGTGTTCTACTTCTTTACATACTTTCCTTTCCAAGATCAAAGGCTGGCTTTTGGGCAAGCACTGCCTCATCATACTCTGCACCCTCTAAGCTATCTCTGCTTACTTCTGCATTTCTTACTCTACAGCCAGGAGGGAGGGAGGGATCTACTACTAACATTATACAGCATCCTTCAACTGACAGTGTTTTATGTGTTAGAATGCCTTTGGGAATTTCACTAAAAACACTCCATTAAAGTATTTTGAAGAATGCTCTGTGTTTTCATCTCTCTCTTTTTTTCATAGCACTACACACTTTTATTATACAATTCATTTATTTTTCATGTGCATCTATCTCCTACCTGCTAGAGGTAAACTTCACAAGGGCATGGATTTGTGTCTGTTTTCATCACAGAGGTAACCTGACAAACCTAAGAGTGTTACGATTTCTGACTCTTTCAGTGACTGTTCTCCCCCCGCCCCCCTCCCAAGAATATAGCTTCATTGAAAGGCTTGTCCTCAAACATAGTCTCTTGTTGTGACTGACACTGTAGTTAAAGAAACACCAAGGTACCACCTCCTTAATATAGGTACAGAGACCCTCCTACATCCTTGCTTGAAGCCAAATTTCTAATAAGGTGGGGTGGAAAAGTTTAGAGCATGCTTAGTTCATTTGGAATGCTATAACAAATAGTCTAGGTGAATTAAACAACAAATGTTTATTTTTCTCAGTTTTAGAGGCTTAAAGTCTGAGATCAGAGTGCCTGCTTGGTTGGGTCTGGTGGACAAACACCCTTTTCCATGTTGCAGAATGCCTACTTTCAGTTGTATTTTTTATGTGGTGGGAAGAGAGCTGGAAAACTCTTAGGGTTTCCTTTTTAGGCTATTCATTCCATCTTGAGAGCTCCACTTTCATAATTTAATTCTCTCTCAAAGGCCCTACTTCCTACTAAAATCACATTGGGGTGAGGGGGAGTCAGGATATCAACATCTGAACATTGGGGAAACACATATATCTAGTTGTTACAGGTTATACCAGAATATGGATGGACCTAATAGTTTCAATTACTAGAACATCATAGCTGTTAATGGGGACCAGACTGGTCTCTTTTCTTACATATTTACTAGGAAGTCAATTATTTTACCTGTAAAGTTGGGTTATGGACTGTTTATATCTTTAAAAAAATACAGTGAACTCTTGGAAACCTTTAATTGTTGTAGAGTTTCCCTCACTTGGATACTGGGTTAGAGTGCTCCCCCCACCCCTACTTCTTGGTGATGTAAAGTTCCATCTATATAATTACATGTATTTCCCAAGGAGTGAATGGATCCAAATGCAAAGTCCAGAAACTCACACAAGTCCAATCTAAAGAACAATCTGCAATATAATTCAAGTATATTATAGTACCTCAGCCAAGAGATTCAAGTATTAACTTGCTAATGAATTGTAGAAGATGTCATTTCTTCATGTTGGCAACATCTTCAACCCACATGCCCTGGAAGCACAGCTTTATGAAGATCACGGAAGGGATGGTGACCTGCAGTGGTGTGTACTCAGCACACTGAAAAAGGAAGGGAGTCCTCTGTTCTTTTCTAAGAGCACAGGGGCATCTTCGATGAAGTCATGGTATGTTCCCTCCTCTGACTTCTCTGAATTGGACCTGCAACCATTCATCTTTTTAATCAAGCTGCCAAGGTAGAGTAGAACCCTGCTGCGAATTGAAATGTTCAGTCCCATGAGCCATTATAATAGGCTTTCTGTGTAGGAGCAGAGCTGTACTCTTCTAGGCTTTCAGATAGATAAACAAAGCATGAAATAAAAGAGGAACCACTTGTCTGGGATCGCCACTGAACTGTGAACTCTTCGAGTTATAAAATTAAGTGATGGATTGAGTTGGAATACAACCAAATTTCTCTGGAGTTTAGGCACAGATGCTGGTTACGGGAGTAATTACAAAGTTGACAGCCAAATACTCTCTTCCATCAGTTAAGTGGAAAGTGAAGTAAACTATTGACATGATTTTATCTCCCATACTAGACGGGAAATTGAAGCTTCAGGAAGCTTTGGAGCCAAATAAAATGGACCATGGAATCTTTGCAGCTATAATTAGAACAGGTTGCTTGCCATCTAAGTCTGTCAGAGGCCCCCCAGACCAAACAATGTCTTCTAAATTTTTACCACATCAAATGGCACAAAAAATAAACCAAAAGTCTTGAAACCAGAGATGTAAGAGAAAGAACATGTAACTGCTGGTTTTTATGAGCCAACTATACTCACACATGTTGTTCAAGGGAAAAAGCCCACCACTAATGAAACTTTCAGTTATTGAGATGAAACGAATCCCTTTGTTCTTGGTTTGGCTGTATTTGGGGAGCTCCATTCAGTTCTCTGATCACTTGGACTGGATTATAAAGCGGATAATTGAAAAGTTTAAAAGCACAAGCCCAGGATAGATTCATATAAGTTTATATTAAAAAGCTACTTGGGTAGATTAAGTTAAATGTTATGCATTATAGAATGTGCATTGTTGATCATGTTCTAAGTTCAAATGTATGTATTTCATATGTACTACTACTACTTCTTTCCTCAATACCACCTTCCCAAGATGGTAACTGTATAGCTGCTTATGTGTGTGTGTGTGTGTATAAATATTGGGAGGACCCTTACATACATGCTCATCCTCTGGTACTTGGTTTAGCTGAAGTTTTAGGATTTTGAGTTCCTGCTCCCTTGAACTGATATCTTCAGAGAAATTGCTGTTGAATATGTTCTTTGTACCTAAGACTTCATCAAGGACAAGGGACTCTCTCATGCTGCTTCAGGTCCAACTCAGTTTCTCTTGGTGATGACTTCTAAGAGTTACCTGACATTTTCTGTACTCCTGGCTAGTTTGTTACTAATGACCAATCACTTACCTCCCACCAGAGAATTCACTTCCCAGAAAACCTAATGATGAAAACTATTTTCTGTTACCTTGGAAATGTGTGAATTTGGGGACATTGCACCTAATGGAACCACACAGAAGTTAAAAAAACAACACAATAATACCAACATTTGTTCTCTTTGGTTATAACTTATTACATTGATTTATTTCTTTGCTGTCTCTGGTTGATGCACAATCACCATCTATGGAATTGCTTCATGCTGTACACACACACATATACTCACACACACAAACACACACACACATAACCACTCAACATTGTGAGTCTCAATTTCTTTGATTTCAGCTTTTATTTTAACCCATGGAACACACCTCTGTTTTTATAGCCCAAGCTAGGAATCTGGGTTATAGAAAAATGAGTCCAGGCGACTCCATAATTTTCATCTTTCTGTTGATTCACTCAGTCCTATGGAAGAGGGTAGGTTATTTACTCTCTTCGTCTTTGAAGTGATTTCCCCAATTCATCTCTTCTCCAGTTTTGAAGAGGTGGCCAATCTGCTTTTTCACTCAAATTCTTCAATAAAATAGCATCAAGTGTTTTGGAAATCCAACGTCAGTCCAGGCTGGGGATCAGTAGTCTAAGCACAGATCCACCTCTGCATTATGCTGGGACCTTTAGAAACTAACAAGACTTCTGCACCTCTTTCCTCACCTGTACCCTGAGATTGGTTGACTAGACATTCTATAGACACTTTCAGGCTAAGACAATCTAAGATTTTTAGATGTCTTAAATCTTTGCGTTGAAAAAAAAACCCTATCTAATAAAAGACTAATATGCTAATGTGACTGTACCTCCCTATGCTACCAGCTAATCCAGAGCAAGGGTGGGGCCACATGCCACATGGCCCCACCTCTCATACCTCCGCCGCCACTCCACGAGGTACTGTGGGCCCGCTGGGACCTCCGGCATATGGCACGTGGCATCCGCTCCCCAGGGCACTGCGGGCCGACCTGGACTGTGGGTGCACGGCGTCAGCTCCCAAGGCCCATGCCTCTTCCCCCCCCTGCGGGCTGTTTGCATATCTTTGCTGCCCTCATCCCCACCAGCCACCACCGCCACCTTCTTCCCTGCCGCTACAGAACCAGCACCAGTCGCTCCACAAGCACTGGTGGCACCGCCACCAGATACTGGCACACTGAATGCAGGTGGGGAAGGGAGCACAGGGCCCCCCAGACCCTGCACCCCAGGAGATCAGTCCAGGACTCGCCAGCCTCACGGCTTTCCTTTGGAGAGGGTGGGGCGGGTGGTCCAAGCTGCTGGAGGAACAGCAGAGGCAGCGGGGAGGAGGGCAGCTGAAGGAAGCCAGGAGATGGAGGGGGGCAGGGAAGGAAAGGGACTAGGGCCTTGCTACAGGGCCTCCAGGATGGGTGACCCTGGACCCTAGGAGAGAGATCCCATGGTTGCCACTGAGAAGGGCCCTCGCCAGAGGACACTGGTGCCCCCGCAGCTGCCGGAGCCATGGCTACTACTGCAAGAGCCACAGGAAGCCTGGCCTTGGGCTCCCCTGCCTGGCCTGAGCCCTGCCCCCTGAGGCTGGAGTGGGCGCCATGCCAGCACCAAGAATGCCTATGCACAGCATCTGCTCCCCAATATTGGGCTCTACAAATCCCATGAAAACTGAATTTGCTACAAATAAAAGTGCCCTTTAAAATGACTATGAACACTAAAGTAAAATGTTTTCATTTTATTAGCCTATATTTTATAGTATGCACATTTCACATAATAACACCCCAGAATTTATCTAGGGCAGGGGTCAAATGCCATTTCCGTAAGGAGCCAGAGTGCGGCTCAATTTTGTGGGCTATACATTACCTCAAATACTCAACTTCTGCAGTCCTAGCATGCAAAGCCCAAAGGAACGGGATGGCTGTGTCCCAACAAAACTTTATGGCCACTAAAATCTGAATTTCATATAATTTTCATGTCACAAAATAACATTCTTTTTTTTCCTTCATTGACCAAAAATAGGCAGAAAGTCAGATTTAGCCCAGGGGGCAGTTTGTTATCTTTGATCTAAGCCTGGGTCCCAGGTGTGGGGCAAGGCAGAGGCAGTTAGGGGCAATCAGGCCAGCAGGGGAGGACTTAGGGGTGATCAGATAGGCAGACAGAGGTGGTTAGGGGTGATCAGGCAGACAGAGGTGGTTAGGGGCAATCATGCAGGCAGGCAGAGGGGTTAGGGGCAATCAGTCAGGCAGGCCAGTGAGCAGTTAGGAGCCAATGTTCCTAGATTGCCAGAGGGATATTTGACTGCCAACAGTCAGACATCCCTGAAGGAGTCCCTGATTGGAGAGGGTGCAGGCTGGGCTGAGGGAATCCCCCTCAGTGCACGAATTTCATGCATTGGGCCACTAGTACTATATAATAAAGAGCTATTATGGTAATTAGACCGAACAGCAGAATTACTGCCCAGATGACCTTCTGGATGACCATCTGGGTGACCTTCTGGACTATGCTGGGGCAGCGAGGGCTGAGGCAGCCACGGCTTCTGAGGGCCGAGCCCCTTGCATGAATTTCATGCATTGGGCCTCTAGTTTTCTCTACATTTAGTTATCCAATGTAATTTGCTAGTTTTAAGGTTTTTTTTTTTTTTGGGGGGGGGTGTTTCCTCCATATTTTTATGAATGTATTGAAATAAATCCTTTGTAAAATATGCCTTTCTAAATAGTTAATCTTAGTTTTAAACATAAATGCCCCTGGTTATAATATAGGTATCCTAAAATTGACTTAGAGGCATAAGAAACAGAGCTTTTGTTGACTTCTTAAACATATAAACTGTTTATTTCATGGAATTGGAAGTTTTTCAGATTAATGAAATATTTTTTCTTTTCATAAAAGCAAACTTTGCATATGTGCTTAAGAGAAATCTTCTCAGTGATTCCATTCATATGTGGTTATTCAGTGAGCCAATCAATTCATAAGAAAACAATTGCATATATCTTAAAATTATAAATGTTAATTTTATTCTAGTAATTATTGTTACCATATTGTTCTGAAAACCTGAAAAACATTATGACACATGCCTTGTAATGTACTGTCAAAATTGCTTATTTAAGAAGAGTACACTTATAAAAAATTTTGGACTCTAGCATAAAGTACTTATAATACTTTTATGATTTTCATTGAGAAGATATAATTAATATACTCTCAAATTAAGCATGACAACTTTCATTGATCCCTCATTTTAGTGCTTCTAATCGAATCACGTTTGTTCCTGAAATGAGGGAAATACGTTTCTTGTACTTTTTACCTTAATTTATAGTAGCATTTGCAATATGCTAAGGGTTATTTTTAACAATGTATATCAAGGTATAGTTGTAGGCATCATAAGTGCTGAATAGCTAATACTATAATACCTCTCAGGAAAGGAAGAAAGGTGAGACAGTCCAGCTGTGCTGGTGTGTGACAGATGTTTGATTTCTGATTTGTCAGACATAAATAAGATTTATGCAAACCTTAATGAGGAGAGAAAGTCCATATACAGGAGGTAGACAAAAGCCTTAGGCACCAAGAGACTTAGGAATTAGGCCCATTGAAGACACTTTCCCCAAATGAACTTATTGCTGCATATTATTTACAGTGATTCAAGTTTTACAGGATGTTCTATGCTGCTTTCACCAAGGCAGCTAATAACTTATATGTCTAAGTGGTGCCTGTTGAAATAAACTTGAACTGGATGTAGAACTTGGACTTATCTGTTCCTTCATCAGATTGTAGTTTTAATTAAATGTCATACTTAACGTAAGTGATGTGTGAGCTGTTTCTGGCTGGTAATAGACTTTGAGGCCTAACTTGAGCACGAGCACATATAGCTTCACTCATCATTCAGAGGACATTCCCCACTATAACTGGCCTAGCAGGGTATTTTCAATGTTTGTGGTTGTTGTTAATCCTCACTTAAGTATATTTTTCCACTGATTCTTAGAGAGAGACATCAATGTGAGAGAGACAAGTTGATTGGTTGCCTCTCGCAGGTGCCCTGCCATTAAGGTAGAAGGTAAGTACCCTTGACTGGAATCCAACCCGGGACCCTTCAGTCCCCAGGCCGATGCTCTATCCACTGAGCCAAACAGGCCATGGTTTAACTTTTATTTACATTGATGATATATTAAAAAAATGACTGACTTTAAAACTAATGTATAAGAAAGATGGTCCCATTGCTTCCTGTATTACAAATGTTAAAGTCTAATATGCAGTTATTTTGCTTTGATTAATAAGCTATTTTGATGAGTATGTATGCAATAAAATGTATTTAAATTATGTGTGAGGTTGCAACTTTTACACCCCCTTCTTAAGCTTACTGAATGTTATTCAATTCAAAAAATATATTTTAGGAAAAATGTCACTTTTAAAATATATATATATATATATATGTTCCCATCAGCATAAACTTCATGAATATTTCCTCTTCAGGGTGATGGATGATTCCCTTTATTTTCTTGGGAAGTCCAGGTTTTTAAATGTTTGATATAGGGGAGATTATCTACATGTGTGGTTAATTTTGCTTAGTGCTGGGGTTCCATAGCAGGTGAGAATACGATGATTATAAACATGGTGCCTCACCACTGTGGTCTTCCCCGCCCGTTCCCTGACATTTTCTCACGGGGGCTCTCTCAATCCCATTTAGTTTTTTCTTTCTTTTTAAACCTGATTTGCTCTTGTGTTCATTCACATCGCCTAGTTGGAACATGACTTAGTTTTTGAGTACTGCTCATTTGGATGGCATTTTTTGTACATGTCATGTTCCCATGTGAAATACATGTTTGAATTGCAGCACACACACAATTACTGAACAATCACATGGTAACAGATTTTTTTAACTCAAAATCACTTAATTCGACACTAATTCGACATGTAAATTTTGTGTGTTTAGCAAGATATATGTTCTCAAAAATAGAATAGACTGCAGAAATTAAAAATAGATTAAAAACTGCTTTTCCTTAGATTCAACCACCTAATAACCATGGAGCAATATGAGTAAGAAATGTTTCATTTAGTTTTATTTTAATTTACAATAGTATCACTCTGCTTCTGCACTGATATTTTGACAGGGACTCTTCTCCAGACCCTGTTCTAGGGGGACAGAATAAGACAAAGAAGGCATGCTTATTTTTTCAAACAGTATATCGTTCAGTGGAGAAAAAAGCATGTGAACAAAATTGAGCATATGTGAATTGCTACAAGTAGTACAGAAATTCAAAACAAACAAACTTCTTTGGTTTTACATTAATTTTTTTTATTTATTTATTTATTTATTTATTTATTTATTTATTTATTTAATGCTTCTTTGCCTTTGTATCTATATTTCCCCCCAATTCTTTTCTTTAAAAAAGTCTTACATCTGCATACTAGAAATAAACATAAGAACAAAAAATGTTTGAGTCTCAGTTTCAATGTCCAACAGTTGTGAGTCCCCGTTTCAACGTCAAATAGTTCCTTATGATTTTAGATTAATTTTAAATAAAATAGTACTAAATGAACTTGAATAAGCAAATATAATGCTTTTAAAAAATGTACAGATTTATATTTGCTCATTAAAATCATGAAATTCTTAACATACTTTAATACAATGCATTGAAAGTTTATGAGAAATGACTACAAGATTTTAGAAGATATTGAAAGGTATAATTTACTGCCTGCAGGACTCAAATTTAAGTGTTGAACAGAATACTATAGGCATGTCCTTAGATGAGAAAAGGAGACAGGCAACAGTGAATAAGGAAAACAAGGCAAAAATAAATAGAAAACTATGGAAGTGAGGCCTATTTGCAGTTTCATGGTTAACTATTGTGGGTGTTATTTTGATTTGGTTTTGCTTCCGTACCTGGAAAGTGACAGGGGAAAAAATTGAGGAAAGGCAGGTTATGGCCAGACTGCCAAGGACTGTACATGCTAACTGTGAAGGAGCTTGGATTTTATTTATACACAATGGGAAGTGTACTCATATTACAGAATAGTAATTATGTTGGATTGTCTTAGTCTACCCCATGCTGATCACATTTTAAAGTGTGCATGGGTCAGCTGGGATCTTGTTAAATTATAGATTGTGATCCAGTCAGTATGTAATGGGACCTGAGATTCTATATGGACAAGAAGCTCCTAATTCAAGTCAATGATATTGAACCACTTTGTAAGTAGCAATGGTTTGTTAGCATCTGAAAGCTACATTAAATAGAAAATGGTAGGCCTTATATCAGATATATTAAATCAAAATTTCCATGGATGGGGCTAAAACAAAATACACACATACAATGGGAAAGCGCATGTGGTCTCCAGGGCTGGGCAGTCACAGGCAGCTGGGGCTAAGGCCTGGACAAGAGCTGAGGTGCCAGGCCAGCATAGGAGAGCAGTTGGGAGGGAGCAGGCCTGTAAGGGAGGGCAGTTGGGGGCAATCAGGGGAGGGCAGTTAGGGGTGACCAGGCCAGCAGAGGAGGGAAGTTGGGAGCAAACAGGCTGGCAGGGGAGCAGTTAGACATTAATCAGGCTGGCAGGGTCGTGGTTAGGGGGTGATCAGGCTGGCAGGCAAAAGCAGTTAGGGGCAATCAGGGAGGCAAGCAGATGAGGAGTTGGAGCCAGCAGTCCTGGATTGTGAGAAGGACATCCAGCTGCCCGTTTAGACCCAATCCTACCAGGATTGGGTCTAAAAGGGCAGTCAGACATCTCTCGAGGAGTTCCAGATTGGAGAGGGTGCAGGCTGGGCTGAGGGACATCCCCACTCCCCCGTGCATGAATTTTGTGCACCGGGCATCTAGTAGTTAATAATAGTATAATTTAAGACAGAGAATAAAGAATGGGGTAAGATAGAAAGAGAATGTTCTTGAGCTTTGGTATGTTGACTTTGAGAAATATGAAAGTTTTTGGAAAAGAAATATAATAGGTGTTAGCTAATTTGTTTCCTAGTCCTCAAAATGATGAGATCGAAGAAAATACACACACATCTACACACATTTGATCTATAATTAGTATATAGAAGAGGGGACGGTTGGTAGATGGAAGCTGAGTTTTGAGTGTTTGCAATGGGCCAGATCATACTGTACATTTTTGTATATCATAAAAGGCATTAGGTCATAGACACTGACTGCAAATGGCTGGGTTCTAATCTGGCTTTACTACATGTTGGATGAGTGGTGTTTACCATGACTCATCACTATCATTTGCCTTAACTTCCTCCTCTGTAAAATAGGATTGATGGTAGATTCTACTTAATAGGCTTGTCTAAGCATTACAAGAGTTATTTTAGGCACGCTGCTTAAAACAGTGCCCAGCAAATAATAAATACCAGGTATGTTTGTGCAGCAGAAGAAGGCATATAAAATTCCAAGATAAGAAAAACAAGAGCTTACTAAGAAACACAAATATTTAAGGTGTATTTGGAAGAAGAGATGAAACCAAAAATACTAAAAAAAGAATAATAAGAAAAGGGAGAAGAGAATGCTTATGTAAAGGTCAAGGAATGGGACAGTTAAAGAACAAAGCAGTCAGCAGTTCCTCATCCTTGAAATGTTTAAAGAAAAAAAGCTGAAATTTATTACTGGATTTGAAAATTAGAAGATTGTGGTTGACCTTTGTGAAAACAGCATATAAGTTGAATGAAGAGGACAGAAGTACATTATAATCGAATAAATAATAGCTAAGGAAACAGAGAGTTCTTTCTTTCCTCTTCCTTTCTTATACAAAATAACTTACGACAAGTAAGGACATACCATAGTAATTTGAGAGATGAGAAAGGAAAGAATGATTTTTCTTTTTCTTTTTTTGGTTATTTTGTTTTCGTTTTTGTTTCATTTATTATCATTTCATTCTTAGAATGAATGTGGTAAGCCAGTGTCGATAGCTTGCAAGAAGGGGTCAATAGAAAGAAAGGCATGTGAAAAGCAACTGAGGCTTTTATTTTCTTAATGAGAGGACTGAACAGCTGAGTGCGAATATAAAAAAACATAGAGGTTGAGGGGCATTACACTAAAAAGTTCAACTTTATCTTCTTGGCCAACTAAGGTAAAACAAGTTGTTAAGAAGTAATTTTGATAAAATGGTCACAGCCATCAGATTTTCTGATTTTAAATGATAGAGTGCCTCAACCTTAAATGCTCCAAAGTTTCTGAATTTTCTTGAATATTGCATTGACTTTCAAAACCTAGGAGCCAACATAGGCTGTTGTTATACATTGACATAAAAGTTTAATAATAATAAACTGAATGATATCATAATTATTTAACTAATTCCTTCAACACAGATACAATTTTAACATACATTTTCAATGACAAAGAAAGAGAAAGTGTTTTCTCATTCATTTGGTATAATCAATAATTTATAAGGGCCTTCTATCCGTAAGACTCCTTAAGAGTTTTTTATAATTAGTAGGTAAGTACATTAGTCCTCTAAGTCCCAAAGGGAGAAAAAAAGTGCTTACTTTAAAAATCTTACAAGTCACTGTACTAAGATAAATCAATGCCTTAAGTTGTCTCTGCATGGCTGTTGGAATTTTAAGCAGATACAGTTCTGCTTTGTCTCAGATGCGGGATAGACTGATTAAGTTGTCAGTTTTTAAATTGCGGCGAGTGATAAGTTGGCCCTTTTAAATGCCACTGTTAAATGTTGTATCAGGCTGCAAAGGGCTCCTGGTCTCCAGATAGGACTTAAAAATGCCAGTGGCTTCATTACATTTACATTCTTGCAAATTAAGAGTGTCCCTTTTGCATATCTGCTATTTGCTATGGGCTTACTTAAATTATAAATAGTAATTTAAGCTTTGTTATGATAGCTGTTATCTTTGTTCAAATGTTGCCTGTGTTCTATTTTGGAAATAATTTTCACTTATGAAATATATTACAGCTTCATCTTTTCCCATTTAATGAGCTCTTCTCCTGAAATTCCCTTTTAGGTTGGTGACCCTTGTTTCATTGAGGTAGAAAATCCTAACTTTTTTTTCATTTTTACTTTTTCACTAAAGTTCTAATTGATCACAAAGCTGACTCCTGCTTTGTTTTTATTATATACTAGAGTCCCGGTGCACAAAATTTGTGCACAGGTAGGGTCCCTAGGCCTGGCTGGTGATCAAAGCCAATCTGTGGGGCAACCAGCGGGGTGATCAGGGGGCCCCCTTGGGCACCTGCCTTGGCCAACCCGGCCCCAACCTAGATCACACTGCCGCTGTCATCACCTCCCTCTGTAGGGTGACTGGCGGGGTGATGGGTGGGGGCCCCCTTGTCAATGCAGGCTGGGGGCAACTCCTGTATTGAGCGTCTGCCCCCTGGTGGTCTGTGCACATCATAGAGACCAGTTGTCTGCTGTTTGGTCAATTTGCATATTAGGCTTTTATTATATAGGATATCCCTACCTTTCCATGTACTCTGCCACCAGCCATTCTAGGTGCTTTTATTGTGTACTCTAGGGCTTGGTCCCTTCAACTTGTCAGCCATCCTATATTCTGACTTATCTTTCCTAAATCTCAATTTTGTTATGTTCACATTTCTATTTATAAATAATTAATGGACCAAAGTTTACCATGGCTTTTGAGATCCTTCAGCATCTATTTAAAACTATCCGATGATACTATATTACCAGTACGTAAGATATTATACATGAGGTCCACCTCATCTATATTGATCTAAGTGTTATTCCCTGAATGTTTCTTGATCATTTCTTTGCCCCACTTGAGCTAGGATGATCCCCCTTTTCTGTTTTTTTATTGAACTATCTATCCCATCTTTTTTTTTATTAAAAAAAAGTTATATTGACCTCTATATAGCCTTCTTGATTATAAACCTCATAATGGCCATAATTGGTATATGGCATCTCATATATATATTGGGTTTTGTTATTATCTTTTCAAATAAACTGTAAATTCCTTAATGTCAGGAACTCTGTCTTATCCTTATTGTATACCCTGCCATTTAAAGAGTGATTTGCAAAATGCATGCAATCAAAAAATTCTGATAAAAATTTACTGAATTCTACTTTTAAAATTGATATTGCATGCATTTTTTGGAAAATAGTTCACAGAGGACATATATTTATCATGGCTCCATTTTTCAGTGTGTATATTTAAAACATTTTCTTACCTTGAATAATAATACCTTGTGAAGATTCTGCATTCTGATTATCTAACCCCAACTCGAATACAAAACATAATGTATTGATTAATTTATAAGACAAGCCATCATTTAATCAATAATACCCCTTATATGAAATGAATCCATATAACATTATACCCTTCATAGTTTTCTTCAAAGTCATTATAGCTGTCCCAAAGACACAAGAACAGTAAAACATCAAAAGCAGATTTTTCAGCATTAGTGAATGTCACAGATACTATAACTTCAAACCCAAATCCTAAATAGAATTTGGGGGGAAAAAAGCTTAATATCATTTTTTTCTAAATGAAATAAAGGCCCCATATATCAATATCCACTTTCATTTTGTTATGTCTATATTGAAACACAAGAAATGACAAGAAGATTAACTGGACAGATATCAAATAAATTATATTGTCACATTTTGTCTGAACACAGCTTTTGGCTTTAGGGAAGTATTTTCTTTTCTTTTGACAATTGGGTCCAAGATGAATTTGTTGGAGGTGGCCATGGGTCAGCAATGATCACAAGAAATTCTGGATTTTAAGTAACTAAAGCAGTGTTTGAGGTGTGGCCTTAAATGTAATTATCCAGGTTTTTCCTAATTTTCACATGTAATGTATCTGTGGGGGTTAAGTAGAATAATTCTAGCCTTTGGTAAATGTATTAAACTAGAGAATTATGTGTTTTCTTTAAATAATTTTAATACCTAAAATAGAGCAATCTTATCAAAATGCCCATGAAAAAATATGGTCCTGATTTCTGTGTGAATTGATAGTTTTTACTGAATGAGAAAATCAGCAATTATTTTAATATAAAAGACCTAATTAACTTTAAGCTAAATTTTATTTTGTTACAATTAATATGTTATTTATTACACCCATGGGCAAATCAGTGCCTGTATCTTTTAAGTTATGTCTTTCCTATAAATTCTTCCTTAGGAAAGCAATACAAATATACTCCAAATTAAATATGGGAATTATTTACACAACAATTGGTAGATACTTCTTAAACTCTCTGATACCCTTACATTCATCTTAAGGCAGTGAAGTCATTATGAAATGTTATATTGTTCATACCGTCAATGTTCTGTATCTTTTGTGCAATAAGCTCTGGGTGTCAGCCCATTATTCTCATGTATTCATATAATCACTTTAGGAGAAACAGAAAGGAGGTTGACGAGTCTTTACCTCTAGGAGTTTACATTAAATAAGGTAGAGAATGGAGTATAATTATCAACATGTTTCATTTGTGTAGTGAAAATGCCTCTTAATTAAAAAAATATTTTTATTGCTTTCAGAAAGGAAGGGATATATATAATCAGTCATGTGAGAGAATTGTCGATTAGTCACCTCCTGCAAGCCTCCCACCAGGGCTTAAGTGCACAACCCAGGCATGTGCCCTGACTGGGAATTGAACTCAGGACCCTTCCGTCCTTAGGCTGAAGCTCTTATCCACTGAGCCAAACCAGCTAGGGCTGAAAATGCCCCTTGAGCAAAAATATGTATTTGTTGATGCTATTGGTAGAGCTCTTAAATCATTATTTGCAAAGTTACTATATTTTAGTTTTGTTTTGAATCTAGAAAATAGCCAGCCCTATGGTGGTGTGAGAAAGGGTGATGAAGGCAGAGGAAATAGTTGAAGGAACTACACAGTGAAGGGAAAGTGGGAGTCAGTGGAGAAGGGGTGGGGATAATTCTTCCATGTCTATCCTGCAGATGCGCGGGGAAGGGAAAATTATAAATAAACTTGTAAAGGTAAGTTTCTTTCCATTCAAATGTGTGCAATACTTATTTAATTGGTTCAAAGAAATTCTCTTTGAATACTTTTGGGTAGGCAAGTGAAATTAAGCAGTTTTAGAAAGGTATTCATGAAGTAGTCTGAGAAATACTTCCATGAGAAGAGAGATGAAGATAAAAAGAAATCTAGGCCTTGATATGTTACTTTCACAGGTTAAATATCTCACATTAATTAAAGAGTACAAGTATACAGGGAGAGTGTTGGAAATAAACAACGATGCAGACCAATGTTATATCAGAGGTTATATCTTCAAGGTTTGAAAATTCATTAATGGTGACCAAAAATAGAATGTGAGCAGCCTGTTTGTTTGTTTTCTCTTAATGGGTAATGAGTTCAGTTTGCACACAGAAAGTTTGAAATTAAAATATCCTATCTAATTGAATACTAGTTGAGGGTTGAAAATTGGAATATTAGATCTTTGGGAAAGTTCAAACTGAAGATCCAAGGAGAAAAGGTAATTGTTGCTATTAATGATGCCTTAAAGAAGAAAGTAAAGGGCGGGGGGAAATGAGAAAGAGGAAAATAATAACTATTTTCTTTTTCTTTCAACTATATTACCTCTTTTTCTGCTTCCTTCCCTTCTGTTGGTAGGTTTGCCCAAAACTCCCCCAAATTATAAAACCCCTGACCATGTGCCTAGAATTGTGTGTTCCAAAAACACCACCCACCTCTTTAGGTTCAAGCTTCTTAGAGGGAATTTCTTAACTTCTGTAATTTGCCTCTGTTGACCCCATTACCTATAAGCTAAGCTTACCTAGGGAATGAGTAACTTCAACAAAGGAAAAGTCCTCTTCTGTGAATTCTCATTGGAATTAATATTGTTTAAATATAGTTATGTTACCTAATTAATCTAATTTCATTTTTTTAAAGTTTCATGTTCCTACTTCTCCTATTGGTTGTTTCAGCTGACTCACTTCATAGGGCCTTAGTGTACTGTCTACTTTATAATGTCAGAAAGCATGTTTAGGTTAAAAAGAGTTTTATTTCTAAAAATCTTGGGCAGTCTAGGCTGATGATGTAGATCTTCTGAAGGAGAATTATCTTTGCTTCAGTCACTTACCTATGAACCTTACACGTGACACTGCTTTTTTTAATTTTAATTTTTCAGGTTGGGATTTCCCAAAGATCACTTTTCTAGCTAAATAAAACTAAATCCCAAACATGGGATATGGTGAAAAAGTGGTTAATCTTTTTAAGGATAAACATTTTTTTCTAAAAAGGTTAGAATTGTGGGTTTCAAAAGCACAATACATCTCTTTAGTCTCTTGTAAGGGAAATCTCAAATTTCTTAATATTGGAATTTGAGAAAGACAACTTCCCTTGTCATCAACCTTTTGCCAGTGGGCTGATTTATTCTTATCCTTCTTCTACAATGGATTAACTGTATTCTGGTGCAGTGTTACCTGGGGTTCTATAGCACTTCCTTTTCTGGACAAGCTTTGATCGAATACCTGTGCAATTTATGCATCTTTTGGGGGCTTTGATCTACAAATTCTTTACTTACATTCTAGTTTCTAGAATTTTTTTGTTTTTCGTTTGCTAGTTTGTTGTTGTTGTTTTTTGTTTGTTTGTTTGTTTGTTTTTACCAACAGCTCCATTACTTTTCAATGCATTTCTGAAAACAAGAGATGGTGAAACAAGGTTTTAGGGAATAGTCCTATTCTCTTGTCCATCATTTTATTATAAACTAGAGGCCTAGTGCATGCAATTCTTGTACAGGTAGGGTTGCTAGCAGCAGCAGGTTGCTGGCCAGGGCCTCTCTTTGTTCCATGCTGCCTCCTGGTGCTCAGAGCATGTCTTAGCGTGAAATCAAACTCCCAGTCAGTTGAACTCCCAAGGGACACTTTAGGCTTTTATATACATACTAGGGGACCAATGCACAAAATTCGTGCACTGAAGATGGGTGATCCCTCACCCCAACCAGCTCCCTCACAAATACTGGGAGCCCTCTGGCCGAGGATTTAGGTCTTGAACACCCACCATCGCCTGGCAATGGGGCAGATGGCTGGCTCCATTCCAGCCCCGTGCCCCCACCCCTCCAGCCAGGGCCTTAGCCAGCTCGCCCCCAGCTAGCACTGGCCTCTGCCACACCCACCCAGGTCCAGGCCGCCTCAGGCACACTCTCCAGACCCCCCCAAGCCCTGGCTGCCTTGATCACACCTGGGCCGCATTGGACACACACTCCCCCAGGCCCAGGCTGCATCAAACATGCTCCCCTGCAACCCAGGCCGCCTCGGCCACACCCCCATGTTCCTCAATGGCTGGTGGGTGTGGCTGGTGGTCATGGTTTGTGGGTGCATTGAAGGTATGGTCAAATTTGCATATTACTATTTTATTAGATAGGACTAGGGGCCCAATGCACAAAATTCATGCACTGGGGGTGGGTGATCCCTCAGCCCAACCTGCCTCCTCTCACGTACTGGGGAACCTCAGGGGAAGTCCTACTGAAGGTTCATGCCCGGCCTGCCTAAGTCTGAAGGCCTCTGATTGAGGCTTCCATCCTTGGGCAGGGGACCTCAGCCAGGGTATCCCAGCCAGCGATTGCCCTACAATAGGGCAGATCACTGGCTGGCTCCACCCCAATCCTGGCCTGCCTGCCCAACGCTGGTAAAAGCCTCTGGCTAGGCTTTTTTTGGACTTGGGAACCCAGCGATCACCCTGCCATGGGCAGCTGCCATCTTGTTTGGGTGTTAATTTGCATATTGCTCCTGATTGGCTGGTGGGCGTGGCTTATTGTGTGTAGTGAAGGCACAGTCAATTTGCATATTACTCTTTTATTAGATAGGATATAGCTATACATCTTTCAATTTAAATTAAAACAATTTCCAGATTCTTCATTTGTTTTATTGCAAATTTTGGAAAACATTATTGAACATCTCATTTATTGATTGCCATTGCCCTCATTTATCTTGTCAAAATAAATGTGCACTCACCTTTTCCTATACAATGCTTCTTCTTTTTCCCATGTATGTCTACTTTCATTTAAATATTTTAGTAGGTAATCAACATGTAGTTAATTTACATTTTTATTGTTGTTATAACAGTGTAGAGTATACTTTTGTAACAAGGTTTCAATTTTGGGGCAAAATATTTCTCTAGCTGTTGCCCAATCAGGTGGAACATATGAACCTAGCATGTAAATATGGAACAGCTATGTGGGGGTGAATTTTCTCATTAATTGACAAACAAATTTCAAAATATTAGCATGAATGAGTCATATATTTGGTTGGGTTGTAGAAGTGCATAATAAAATGTAACATTTTGTTGTTAGATCATATTTTACAAAACTTTTATTTTTATTTATTGGCAATAAATATTGGGGTAAGTAATTGCTATTTAAACCATGTGGTTATAGATTATGTAGTAAAATCTTAGAATTCATGGTTAAAGCCATAATTAATTGTTACTCAAATATTTTTTTCAGCTCTTCTTCAAGTGACAATTTCACTTAGCAAAGTAGAGCTTAGTGTGGGTGAATCTAAATTCTTCACATGTACAGGTATGTATTACAAATATTTTCAGATAATGTTTTATGCTTTAATTATTTAAATATAATATATTGACAAAATTTGTTGTGCAAAACAATTCTCTAAAAAGTCTTATCATTGGTCTTATAATAATTGGAAAAGTATCAATTATTATATTTTTCATATTAAAAGTATGAATTTTATTTCTGTTAACTTTATTAATTTTGGATGTCAAATGAGATCATTTAATTGGCAAATAATTTATAATAAAATATAATGCATACACATTAATTTAAATCAATTAAAATATTATACCTATGTAGATAGTAATGTTAGGGTGAATGTAAATATTATAACTGATCTTTATAAATATACAATGAATAAATTAAATAAGGTATACTGCATTACAGTTATATCAGCTGAAAATTTTAGGACAAAGAAAATCAAATTTATCCTTATAAAAAGTGATTTTAAAAAATAGTTATTTAATCAGGAAAAAATGTCAAGAGATTTGTGACTAATCAAAAGTATTAGATATCATAATCCTTTTGGGAAATTATATGGACTTCATTCAGTTTAATTGCACACATGCAGAACTTTTCAGAAGAGATTTAAATATTTAAACATCAAATTTTAATGTAGCACACTGTGGAACTCACAAATGAATACATTCTACTTATATTTAGTGTCATATTCATTTTATTTATAAAGTCCTTATACATAGTTTTTTAAAAAAGAAAACTTTATTTTTAGTTTTAAAAAATATTCCCTTAGTGCCTAAATGGCTTTCTAGAGTATTTTCATATTTTATCTACTTCTTTTTCTGCTTAAGCAATTAATAACTGGATTTAAATATAATTTAAATTATATAAAAATGCATTATAAATTTATCTTGAGAACGGCATGGCTTATTATTATTAAAATTATTAAAAATATATAATTATAATAACATGTATCAATCATATCCATAGTATATAAGCTATATAATATACTACATTATAACTCCATATACTATATATTTTAAATTATATTATTATATCTATATAATAAAGAGGTAATATGCAAATTAACCCTCATGCTCTCACAAGATGGCTGCACCCACAGCAGAGGCAGGTTCCTATAACACAAGATGGCTGTGCCCACAGTGGAGGCCGGCGTCCCATAAGAAATGATCACAGGGGATCTGAAAATGTGTGGCACCAGGCCAGGGCAGGGGACCTGAGGCTGTGCTCCCACCCATTGGGGCTTGACTGGGGATCTGGGACAGGGACCTCAGCCATGCCCCCAGCCCTGGCGTGGTGTGACGGGGACCTTAGGCCACATCCCCCACCTGGCAGGGCTTGATGGGGGATTTGAGACTATGCCCCCCACCTGGCGTTGGGCACAGGGGCCTGAAGTTGTGCCCCCTGCCTGGCGGGACTTGATGGGCATGGGGCTGGCTGGGGCTGGATCTCAACCAATGGGGGTCGGGCTGACTGGGTCTAGGTGTTGCAGGATTTTGAGGCATGGGTAGGTGGGGACTTGACTCTGGTCCCCTGGCGTACCCCATACTCTGATATGAGGAAGATTTTCATATAAATTTTACTAATTTTTTTTCATCTCTGACACTTCTATTTTAGAGAAAGGGCAAATAGCAATATTAAAATATTTCCTCTAATTAATTTCCTTTTAATGTGCATGAATTTTGTGCACTGGGCCACTAGTTATATTATATTATATTAATCATATCCAGGAAAAACTAATCAAGGCCATGAGTTTTTATAGATCTGCCTTCATAAAGTTTAGAATTGATAAGTGAGTTGATACATATTTTTGTATATTGACAAATGAAAAGCAAGGGTGAAACTGATTTCATATCACTTATTATGTCATCAAAATCATTGGCATAAGCATATAGGTCATTGTTTCTAAATCTCATCCATATTTTATAAACAAATGTGCAATTGTATCCACTAATCTCAGAAAAGGGAAATAGCTTAAAATTATTTTAGAAATTTAAATCAATAGTATTTTATTCAATTTGCATATTATAATAATATAAATTATGTAATATAATTGCCTCTGTCAACTTAAGGTAAAATTTAAAAGTATGAATTAACATACTTCTTTTTAAAAAATATATATTTTATTGATTTTTTACAGAGAGGAAGAGAGAAAATTAGAAACATCAATAAGAGAGAAACATCAATCAGCTGCCTCCTGCACACCTCCTATTGGGGATGTGCCTGCAACCAAGGTGCATGCCCTTGGCTGGAATCAAACCTGGGGCCTTTCAGTCCACAGGCCCACGCTCTATCCACTGAGCCAAACTGGTTAGAGCTAATATATTTCAATGGTACTCAGTTTTGCTCTAAATAATAAAGCAAAATAGCTAAACCTTTTTTTTTCTTTTTATATAAAGATCTGTAACCAAGAATTATACTGGTATCGTGGAAGTGTCCTTATTTTTGTTAAATATAGTAATGAAACAAGAATCTAAAAATAAAGATCTGGGGAACCCATTCAAATTAGAAAACTTGCATGTATTCTTTTCCTATGCATTGATATCTGTGGTGACGCGACTCTATAGTTTCATTGTACCCTAAAACACAGACACCCTGAAACACATACATAAATATATCTGAAATGTAGGGAAGTTAGAATGGAGTCAGGTCCTCTGAGAACTAAGAGTTTGTCATATGTAGCAAAATACGTTTTATACTACATTTTCAAGAAAATAAAAAGTGTGATTGTATTTATTAATTTCTCCAGTGGGTCAATCTTATCAAGAAAATAACATGAAAAGTTTTATTGAAATTTATTAATTACCAGAGATGCCAGAAAAAATAATATGATGACCAATTCATAAAATCCAGAATAAACTTCCCATAATAATAAAGGTGTATACCATATTATTAATAATAAAAATATATAAAATATTTCATATAATATTATCTACAGTTTACTGTATAAAATGAGATTTTTGTATTGTTCAGACTTATGCTTATTTACGCTATTCTTTGGTGACATCTCTATGGAGTGGGAACTTGAAGATAAAGAGCTTCCCTAAATGAGTTGTCCTGTAACTGCTATGGTATTTTAATGTGTTCAGGAAAACAGAAAATAACATAGCTGAGATCCTTTTAAAATGTAATCCATGCTTTTGCTCTAGTATGTCTAATTTGATGTAGAAAGGATACTAATTTATTTCTAAAGTAACTCGTTGGGAGAAAAATAAGAAGGAACAATTTTCTTCAAAAGGTCCTGCAGATGTTAGCTAACTTTATGCATTTTCCTGGATACTTCTGAGTTGGTAGTGTATGCTGCTCTGACAAAGTATCTCTCATTTAGGTGAGATACAGTATTTTTGTCACTAAAAGCAAAACAGGAATCTTCAGCTTTTACAAAGAGGATAATAACCTAGATTCTGAATTGGAAAACTTAAATATATGTTTACCCTGTAATGCTTTGGTTATAATTGCCTAGAGGGATAAGTAGCATTTCAATGCATCCTAATTATCATATGGCTAAATAGTTAACAGTTTTAGCTTAAAATTATGAAAGTACTAATTTGAGAAAAGAGATTAGGGCCTCATATTAAAAATTTTCATTGGTCAGATCTGTATAAATAGAAAGACTTGGGATATTTATTAAAAATTTAGTATTACCCAAAACCAAAATTTATTTTTTATGAGATTTACATTTTTATGAGCTCTGCTTTATTGGGCAAAAAAGTTCTAACTCTTTACCCTAACAGAGAGAACCAAAGAGGTGAAATCATGTTAGTAATCATAATTCTGTTCAGATGTTATCTGTCAATAATCTATTTCTGACTGAATAGCCAAGGCGTTTGTATAAATTACCTTAGTGAAAATCTATAGATTACTAAGTGTTCAGTTATCATTGCTTAAATATTATAGCTGATGTTTTCTATGGAACTTTTGGGTTTTGCTTACTCTAATGGGATTGAATCTTCAACACTGGATAAACAAGAGAACATGTGTTCTAACATTTGTGTTTACTTTCAATTTGGTAAAATTTTCAGATTTCCAGTCTTTCCCTATTTACGTTTTTTTTTCCAAAATTGTTGAAAACTGTTGCATAATAAGTGAATGTCAATACAGAAACAAACACTTGAATCATATTTTCAAACATTTCTTTTCCATGTCTCTTTACAGCAATTGGTGAGCCTGAGAGTATAGACTGGTATAATCCTCAAGGAGAAAAGATCATTTCAACACAGAGGGTAATGGTTCAAAAGGAGGGTGTCAGGTCACGATTAACCATCTACAATGCAAATATAGAAGATGCAGGGATATATCGTTGTCAAGCCACAGATGCCAAAGGACAGACACAAGAAGCTACAGTTGTTTTGGAAATTTACCGTAAGTCATGCATTTATTAGTTGATTAAAATCGTGGGTGAAAATGAAACACAAAATAACATGCGTTTACTAAAAACTAACAGGCATTAAGAACTATTGGACGAGGCAGTGTTTTTCAGACATTTACAGATAGCAGCTTATTTTATTTTACCATACTGCAGCTCTAAAATAGAATAAATAAAGGGAATAATCATAAATATATAGATGGAGCCAGTTATGTTGGTTAAATAATATACGTGAACATGTTTACATTTTCTCAGGCTATTAAGAGCCTGTTGGGTAAATAAAAAAATAGTAGTTCATTTAGTAGTAGGAAATATACAGAGTACTTTTCCACTCTAAAACAAAAGGTGATAATTAAACCTGTGAAATTGTCTGTGTGAAATCAGTGACCAGTCTGGAATGAGTGAGAACTGGGGAGGAGTCAGTGGACAGGAGTAGACAGAGGAAAAGCTGAAAGCTCATCTAGTGGAGACAGGTATCTAGTCGGCTTCTTTACCACCGGGCCTTTGGTTAACAAGCATCTCATGCTTGCACTTTATTTTATGATTTGAAAACCATCACTTCTTTTCCCCTTCTTACTCTTAGGAATCATTACCCTCATTAAGAACGAACACTTTTGACTATCTGGGTTCGACACCAGGCTGCATTGCTCCAGTTAGTGGTCTTAAGCTATCACTTAACCCAGTGGTTGGTAAACTCATTAGTCAACAGAGCCAAATATCAACAGTACAACGACTGAAAATTCTTTTGAGAGCCAATTTTTTTAAACTTAAGCCATATAGGAAGGTGCATTGTTATTAACTTAATTAGGGTACTCCTTCAGTGGCACTGTTTGTGCGTGCCTGCATGTGATATTTTGTGGAAAAGCCACACTCCAGGGGCCAAAGAGCAGCATGTGGCTCGTGAGCCCTGGTTTGCTGACCTCTGACCTAACCCATCTCTCTTTAGTTTCTTAACCTATAAAATGGGTATAATAATAGTACCTACCCCATAGATTTTTTGAGGACTATATTAATATTACATAAAGAACATAGAACAATGTCTTATAATATGTGGTAGTTAGCATTTCTACCAGTGGAAAAATTATAAAGATTTTTGAATACTAGTTATAAGGTATCTCTTCTTAAAACTTTGTTTTTATTATTCCAGGAGAAGGATTTTTTTAAAAAAAGTCAAAGTATATCCCCAGCATGGCCTTCTCTTTGATGAGCAGAGGGATTATTGGCTCACTGTCGCCCTCGTTTTCTTGGTTTGGCCTCCCAGCACCCCATTAGTTTCTAAGTTTATATTTGGAAAGCTTTTTCTTTTTTTTTAAATCTTTATTGTTGAAAGTATTACACAGGTCTTCCTTTTTCCGCCATTAACCTCTTTCAGCCCTCTCCCACACCCCTAAGGTCCTTACTACTCCATTGTCTGTGTCCACAAATATGCATATATGCATACAAGTAAGAAAGAGTTTTCTTACTCTAAATATTGCAAAGGAAGATCCCCAATACTTTTATTTGTGAAAAAAAATCTTCTTCTTTTTCCCTTGACAAAAACACTGAATTACTTTTGTGAACATTTCTCATTAAGCATACACAGCCTGTGCATTCACTAGTTGGACACATTTATTGGATGTCTTCGACATGGCAGACAGTATTCTAAGTTCTAGAGAGTGGGTAATAATTAAAACAGGACATGTCACCAACCACTGGGTGCTGATATTTTAATAAGTAAGCTTTTAAAAAATGCATGGATGCTACTACCCATGCTTTAGGACAGTGATAGTGGGAAGGAAGATGGCCTTTTTTTTTTTAATCTGTGGAGGTCAGGCAGGCAGAAATGTGAATAAATTTAAGACATGCAAATGCGGACTGTGAAAGGAATTGAAAAGATGACAATTTACCTGGAGCACAGAGCACAGGAAGAGAGAGAAACTGGGATCAGATTGTGGGACAGACTTCAGTTCCTACAGGACCTGTGGTGGGATTGTAAGGACTTCGGAATTTCTTCTCAGCCATGTGCAAGGAAGTTACCGGGCAGAGGAGTCATATGATCTGATTTAAGGTTTTCACGCATCCTGTTTTAATTAATTATTTCATTATCACATAAATCAACACAGATTCTGAAACAGGTTCCTGAGAGGAATGAGCGATAATAATTTTATGGTTTGTTTTGCTTTCTTGATACAGAAAAGCTCACTTTCAGAGAAGTGGTATCGCCTCAAGAATTCAAGCAGGGGGAGGATGCGGAAGTGGTTTGCCGAGTTAGCAGCTCCCCTGCACCTGTTGTCAGCTGGTTGTACCACAATGAGGAAGTCACTGCTATTTCCGACAGTTAGTATTTTGGTAACTCCCTACGTTATACGTTCTAATAATATTGCCATTTTTAAAAGACTAAATCTATCTGACCAAATATAGACGTTGGAAGTTTTTTTTTAATGCATTTTTTATTGATTTCTGAGAGGAAAGGAGAGGGAGAGAGAGAGATAGAAACATCAATGATGAGAGAGAATCATTGATTGGCTGCCTCCCCTACTGGGGATTGAGCTCACAACCGAGAAATGTGCCCTTGACAGTCATGGAACCTGGGACCCTTCAGTTTGTAGGCCAACTCTATATCCACTCACTGAGCAAAACCGGCTCAGGCATAGAAGTTGGAATTTGTGGCCGTATGGGTCAATTGACTATTTTGAGAACCTTAAAGCAGTATATCAAGGGTTGGCAAACTATGGACCTCAGGAAAAATTCAGCTCTTTTCTGTTGTATAAGGTGTTATGAGAGTACAGATAAGCCTAATCATTATATGTAATATACTAGAGGCCTGGTGCACAAAATCTGTGCACTTGGGGGGTGATCCCTCAGCTCAGCCTGTGCTCTTTCTCAATCTGGAGCCCTCAGGAGATGTCCGACTGCCACAGAGGCGGGAGAGGCTGCTGTGGAGGTGGAAGAGGCTCTCACCAGCCATGAGCCTGACTGTGGAAGTGCACAGACCACCAGGAGGCAGCTCCTGCATTGAGCATCTGCCCCCTGGTGGTCAGTGCACATCATTCTGACTAGTCGTTCTGCCATTTGGTCAATTTGCATATTAGGCTTTGAATATATAGAATGGCTATTTTGAGCAGCTGTGACACAGGTGGTTTGGGTTACAAAGCCTACTATAGTTATCATCAGGAGATTTACAGAAGAGGTTACTGGCCCCTGCTCTATTCAATAAAAAAATTTACATACCAACATTACAGGGATACTAAGTAAATTCAGGAATTAATCCTGATGCATTCAAATTCCACATATTATCATTCAAACACGATTCCATGGGCTCATTATACTTAAATTGAAAGTAATATCTATATGAATCCTGTTTATTATTCTGGCACTATTCTTTCAAAGCCACCTACATGTTTTAAATATTATAGTAAGATACATATGGATAATAGGAAGAAAAGTACATGCATTTAAATTATCTTTAAGAATTTGATTCAGACTGAGCTAAAAATCTAGATTAATATGACATCTGATATTGAAAGCATAATTTGCTTACATTATGCTGCTTTACCACTGTGCTCTGGGAGCATTTTCAATTTAGAATAGTTTTCAATGCACCTGCATTTCAGAGAGATACAAAATAATAGAATCTTTTAAAACACTTTCCCTCTTCGATGATTTTGTTTTGTGATTCTGAGATTTGAAAC
Organism: Antrozous pallidus; assembly: GCA_027563665.1. Taxonomy (NCBI): domain Eukaryota; kingdom Metazoa; phylum Chordata; class Mammalia; order Chiroptera; family Vespertilionidae; genus Antrozous; species Antrozous pallidus. Next base: position 14,696,476 of record CM050514.1, on the reverse strand, counting down.
TTTTACAACATAAAGGAAAAAAGATGGATATCAGTTTTTGAATATAAACAGAGACTGTATCATAATTACTAATTATTTTTTTAAAGCTGACTAAAACTCTTCTATTATAATGTTAGTGAAAAATAATACTTTATTTCCTTTTATTTTATTTTAGGAACACTGCTTCAGATTTTATTAACAAGCTACATGAATAAATTAGGCAATCTATTTTCAGCTTCTTGCCACCCAAAAACAAAGAAATGGTAGTTCTTTTATGGCAGTTTAATGACAATGTCTGAACATTTTCAGGTTGACTAATTTGGGACTCCAAGTGTGCATCTGGTTTATTGTAAACCTTCATTTAAAAGTATTTTTAAAAGATGCATAGAAAGAAAGCCTCGAAGCAATGACTGATTGTAAGGTGTGTGTGATGGAGGAGTGATACTCTTGGCTACAGCGTACATGTTTTTCCGGATCCCAAGATGGAATGAGGAGAAGCTGGGATTCCATTATGGCAAAACTATTTATTTAGTTAGTTCTAAACCTTAGAACAACTTTTCTAACTGGTCTGGACCTAATTCAGGTTCTTCCTCTATAAACCCTGGGCTATTATATCCGCTTTGAATAAGACACCAGGCATATAATAAATATTTGTTAAATGAAAGAACAAAATATTTGTCACTTTATTCATTTGTCAATAAATGGCTTTTCCCCCCTCATTTCTTCCCATTGATGTTTTAAATCTTAGGAATAAATTTTACCAAAATCATATTCATTCATATTTTATCAAAAATCAGAATCTCCAATGTGGATGAAGTTCTTAAACTAGATTTAAAAATGAAATGTAACCCTGAGCTTCATGGTTGGAAATTTTTTTTTAAAGAAAAAGGACATGATGTTGCTTTCACTGGAAGACAAAAAGGATGTAGATGAATTGTGAGGAAGGCCATACTTTATACCCTCTTAATATCAGAGGAACTATCCACAACATTTATTATCTAGCATTGTGTATATTCATAATGAATTTTCAAGAAGTAATATTCTCCATCTGGTTATACCTCACGTGGTCTCTTCATTAAAGTGAATGAAATAAGATTAGGCTCGCAACTATGAAAGGAACAGGTATGGGGATTTAGAATACTGTATTGTGCCCAGGGAACTGCCTGGAGCCTTAGTGTGGTCTAGGAATAAAGTCGAGAGTCTCCAGATGGGACAATGAAGACTTGGAAATGTCCATCTCCTTAACCGTGCTATTGGTAAGAGGTGTGTGGCAAATATGCAGAGTTAAAATTTCAACAGAATATTTGAAGTGGAGTTTCCCTTGTCATTTGTTAAAAGATTTATATTAAAGAATCCAAGCACTTAGGGAATAAAGGTGATATTTTTGTTATAAAAGTTTAATATCCTGACATCATTATCACTCTAATTGAGTAAAATAACTAGATTATCTGGTTTAAGTTTTCAATGACCTAGATTTAAGTAAGTGTTTTATTATAGCATAATTAACACAGATTTTGCAATTTGTTATTGAGGAAAATAAGCAACAATTCCTTTATCTTGGTTTCACTGTTTTGATACAGAAAAACTGGACTGTTGCTGATGCCCATTCAACCTCAGTCAGTTTGAAAGTTATCTCTGAAACTTTCTAAATGTTTTGATTATTGCCTAACAAAGTGCCCTTTCTGCATCATAAACTACAGATAAAATCACACTGTTCAATAAAACTTTATGTATTTTACTTCCAGTATAAGATTCATTCAACAGTTATTGAACACCTAGTCTTCAAAAATTAGTATGCTAAATGATGGTTATTGATGGTTAACAAGGCAAAAAAGTTAACTGGCTTCAAAATATTAATTATTGGTAGAAAAATAAATAGGCAACTCAGTGAAAACAAGGTATGCTGCTATGATAATTAAAGAACAGTGACAGAGGATGATAAAAAACAAAATACTTGAACTAGTTAAAGCAGAGAAGGGTTTCCAAGATGCCTGCAGAGAGAGACGTGACCTTGAAATATGAGCAGGTACAACGTGTGGAGAGAAAACCATATGAAGTGGTCCAGTGGTGAAAGACAGCATGGATGGAACTTTTCAGAAACCAGAATATGTTCATTACATATTCTAGAATTTATAAATAAGTACAACTAGAATACCTATACTAATAAAGAGAAGGTATTATTTGTAAATGAAGGACTAATAATAAAGGGAGCTGGAAAAGTTATGCCAAATCAACACAAGCCTTGACATATTGGCTAAGGAATTTGGCAGTTTTCCAAAGGGGACATCACTGAAGGATTTAAATCAAGGCAGTGACATAAGTTGACATACATTTGATAAGATTATTAGTGCGTCAGTGAGGAAAATGAATTGGCTTGGAGTCAAGGAAAAACTAGGTTCTGAGAACAATTCAAATCCTAATGAAATAACTACTGAGGGACGAAGGAGATTGAGACTAAGAATAATAAAGGGAGGTGTACTAGGACATGGGATTTGATTGATATGCAAACTGAGGAAAATGGGGAAAACAAGGTGGATATAAGAAATTTCACTTGAGCAAATAGTTATATGACTTATAATGTCTACCTTGGGCAATTAGTTCAATGTAAAGACATTTGAAGACAAAGCTGGAGAGTACCATATGATAAATTACAGGTGGCAGTAGTGAACTAAATTTTAAAAATGGTGAGATTGAACAACTTACAAATCTACTCAGTAGGTACATCTGATAGAATGTTACAGTTCTGAAATTGACATATGATCTAGTCTGAGGAAAAAGTGAGTCTCAAGATATAGATGGTAATTGAGGTCAGATGAGTAGTTGAGACAAGCTATCAATGGCTGTGGAATGAAAAGTATAGGAGACTTAGTAAAAAATACGCTTAAAGAAGCACAAAACAGATACCTTATTGGGTATTATCTCATTTCATTTAAATTTCTTATAGCAATAATGTAAATTTGGGTTTCTGTATAATTGAGAAAATAATTAATTTCTAACAATTATTGCTTCCAATATCCACGGTTAATGTGTGATTGATTGAAACCATGTTTTTGTTAAACATTTCTGCAAGCATCCATTCTAATAAAAGTGTATTACGCAAATTAGCCATCACTCTTCTACTCCCACAAGCCACACCCACCATCCAATTAAGAGTAAGTATGCAACCAATATGACTTTGGCCATAGAGAGAGCAGGAGGCTTGGGTTTCCTCAGAAATGGAGGAAGCCAAGCTTTCTACACTTCCTGGCCAGTCCAGGCCTCCACTCAAGGCTACAAAGTTTCAATTATAGAATATAAATAAATCCCAACAAAAATGGATACAGCCACAGACCTGGAGAGAGCAGGAGGCTTGAGTTATTTCCAATGATGGAGGAAGCCAAGGTTTCACAGTGCTGACCTGCCATGGCTTCTGTTCAAGGATACAAAGTTTCAATTATAGAAGACAAATAAATCCCCAATACCAGGGTCTCCACTTAGGTCACTGGGGGGGCATGGCCAGCCTGAAAACCATTACAGGCCCATCTCCAAGGCTGTTCCATGCCCTAAGGGAACTCCCACCCTGATTCAGGTCACCCTTCAGGGTGAACCAGCTGTCCCCCACCCATGTACCAGGTCTGTATCATATCCAATAGAAGACTAATGTGCAAATTGACCATCACTCCAATACACAAGATGGCTGTCCCTACGTGATCAAAGATGGCTGCCCCCATGTGGACACAAGATGGCCACCACAAGATGGCTAGCAGGGGAGGACATTTAGGAGGGACCAGGCCTGTGAGGTAGGGCAGTTGTGGGTGATCAGGCCAGCAGAGGAGGGCAGTTAGGAGCAAACAGGCTGGCATGGGAGCAATTAGGCATCAATCAGGCTGGTAGGGAAGTGGTTAGGGAGTGATCAGGCTGGCAGGCAGAAGCGGTTAGGGGCAATCAGGAAGGCAGGCAGGTGAGCAATTGGAAGCCAGCAGTGCTATATTGTTAGAGTGATGTCCAACTGCCCATTTAGTCCTAATCCTACTGGGATCAGGACTAAAGGGGCAGTTGGACATCCTTTGAGGGGTTCCAAATTGGAGAGGGTGCAGGAGGGACACCCTCTGCCCCCATGCACGAATTTCGTGCACCGGGCCTCTAGTATAGTAATGATCTACTTTGGTTTCATGGTTTGGTGACACCATTACATACGTACGTTATACACATGGTTACAATTTGACACCCAATTTTCATGTAGTTTGCTTTCTGGATGGAAAAATTATATGTAAACATATATAGCAGTATGTATTCAGATTTAAAAGATAATAATTACTTTCCTAGTATTCTAAGTTTTGTCTCAGACAGTAGAAATGATCTATGAAGAGGTCATTTGAAATAAAGTTTTTCAGTTGGAAAGAACACTAATTTATTTCCATTGAAATATGTATTACATAGATTCTCACTCTTCTTTCTCTGTTTAAATCAAGCATTGCTTTTCTCATTAAAATAATGCTGCCCATTACTATTTTTAATCAAATCAAATCAAATATTTAAATAACATTATAGTCAAAAGATTATATTTTAATAAGTTAGAATATATAGTAATAATATCACAATGATCTAGGAAAGATTAGCGCATCTCTCTCTAAATTTGAATTTTTTTAAACTTATAATTGCTTTTCATTTTAATATCCAGCCACATGCTTGAATCAAGGATCTATTAGTAGACTTTCAAACATTATGAATTTTTAGGAAATCTGAGTTACTTCAGGGTTTATTGAAAGTTATTCTTCAAAATTTCTTGCAGATTGACTTTCTTTCTCTCTAATATTTCTTTTGATGAGAATATTCACCAGGGGAAAACATCTGCATAAACGCTTTTTAATCTCTTCCTGGAGTCAACATAAGAAATAAACATTATTTTTCCCCTGGCCTGAAAACCTGTGTCTTTATAATCAATATTGTTTTTCTCTCAGGGAACCTCTGAGCCAACACATTTCCATTTTATATTAATTATTTCTTATGTGCCTGTTTCCATGATCTCTTATAGTCTGACCACTGCCCTATTTGTAATTATATCCCAAACTTCTCTTGCATTAAGGATTTGCTATGGCAAATGAACCCCAAATCTGAGTTGAACCCTAAATCACCTAATACTATAGCTATTTATTTCTCACTGATGCAAAGTCCCAGTGGCATTAGGGGTACATTCAGTAATACATCCATTCAGGTATCCCATCCAGGGCTGATTTCTGATTGGATGCATTACTTTACCCTTTTCTCATGTGGCTTCCATGTTTGCCCTAATTTCCTAAACAAGCCATCAGGTAGGGAAAGATCAGTCACTATTGGCATAGCTCCAAAAAAGTAACCTTTAACAGTTTAACAGGCAATATCCTAGAGGTGTACACCTTAAAATAATAGCATTGTCTACTTTAACAAAAGGCCCTATGTTGTTGGAATGTATCTCTCTTATTCACCCAGGTATCTCAATTATAGTACCAGCAAATGGATGATGCTGATGCTGTCTATATGTGCATTAACTAATGAAATTTAGGTTATTGCTCTTACTTGTTTCAAAATAGGACTAGATGTCATAACACTCTTAAATTGATAAGAAGGGACGAGGTGTTCACACTGCAACAAAATCATGATGATTAAAAACTGAAGCCAGGTATGGAAAGTACTGTCAGCCAGAATATCTTAAGCAATCACTAATACATGCTCTATAATAACCTATTTTACATGAATGCCTGAGTACACAATACACATATAAAGGAATCTTAAAATAATATCAATGATGTCTAACCTATTTAGTCCTAAAATGGATTATCTTGCATTTAGAAAAAAAAAATCCTTCAAGTAAATTCAAGATATGACCATTTGATATGCCCCCAGATATGTCTATGTGACTTGAATATTATTGTATCATTTAGCTGCCTCCTCAAGGTATACAAATTTTTCCTTTAATTATTGTGTGAGAAAGGATATTCAATCAATTTTCTAACCATTTTCCATACCCAAGTTGCTTCATACAGTATTTGCAGTCAAAACGTTTTCATGTTTGCAATATCTAATCTGCCCACATTGTTCTTTTGTGGATCGTTTCTGCATTCAAAGTACCAAGGGGAAAAATAATAGCCTAACCATTTTATGTGGAAATAAAATCCTGGATGTATTTTAGAGGAAAGGTGTGACAAGGCAGTGTGGAGTGGAAAAAATTGAAGTCACAAAATTACATTTTACTTTCAAATTTGAATTTGTTTGTTGATGAAATGTTCAATAGTGTCAGACAAGTGCCATATTTTTAACTCTTAGCAATTTGGAGCACACTGGACTCTGCCTGCAATTACTGATCTAATATCCTCCCTTTGCTTACATTCCAGATCGGTTCGCTCTGTTAGCCAACAATAATCTGCAGATTCTCAACATCAATAAAAGCGATGAAGGTATATATAGATGTGAAGGAAGAGTGGAGGCTAGGGGTGAAATAGACTTCCGCGATATCATCGTGATTGTAAATGGTAAGCAGGGAATATTTTGTACATATTGTATTGCTTTGTTTTAGCAATATGTTTATTAAAAAGGCTACCATGTAAACTCAATGTTCAAGAATTCTCTAATAAACTTCTATGCCTGGAGGAAATGTCCTCACCTCAATGATAGCATCTGCTGTATGTATGATATCCTCAAGGACAGGATCCACGCCTTATTAAGCATCATCACCTCTCTCCGAAAGGGGCTCTGAGAAAATAGTTGCCTTTGCTGACACTGTAGTCGTTGAAAGAATTCCAAATGAAACATCCTTACTTTATTTTATTTTGATATTATGTGAAATACTTGTTGCTGTTGCTTATACTAATCCATTTGACGGTCTTCGCAGGCTTACTCAAAGTGAATAACTGAATCTATAAGCTTACCCTTTCAAGTATTAATGGACCACAAAAACTAAATTTCTGGCATTATGTTGGCATCCCCTTCATTCAGAATTGGTTTCTCCTGTTATATTCCCTGCCTGCATTACTGTGACATTCTCTGAGAACAACAGATATATTTAAGTTATAATACTTGAAATCTAATCTCTTATCAAGGCATGGCCATTGTATTTCTTTCACATCTCAAATATACTCTTGTCTCCATGATCATGCCTTTCAACAGCTCTGCCTTTTCCTTTTTTTTTTCCCTTGAGTTGATACAAATTGTTTTCTCTGCTCTCAGTCTCACAATTTCACCTGCTTCTCCATCAAACCTTTTAACCCTTAGAATTTGCATGTGTCTCCCATTATCTTTAAGACAAAATCAAATCCACTTTTCTTGACATAGGAAGTTTTTTATGGTCTGATCCCATCTCCCTAAGCTTTCAGCCAGGAGCAATCTGTGGTTCAGCCATATGGCAATACTTGTAGTAACACTACATAAATGCACTTTCATGTTTTTCTTCCAAGTAAATAATAATTATAATCACAGGGTTCTATAAGAATAATATAAACTATTATTTTTATAATAGACAAGAGGCCCAATGCACGAAGATTGATGCAAGAATGGGCCTTACTTCCCCTGGCTGCTGGCACTGCCTTTGCTACTGCTAGAGCTGCCTTCCTGCCTTCCCATGCTGCCCAGAGGCCTGAGTGGCTGGGGCGGGGTGGAACACAATCATTCCTTCCCGGCCACTTGGCGCTTGTGTATGCAAATTAACCTACCATCTTTGTTGGATTGATTTGCATATACTCTCCTGATTGGATAGTGGGCATTGTGAAGGTAGTCAGTTTGCATATTTCTCTACTATTAGTGTAGACGAGATGTGAATTAAAGAGTTAGCTACTTCCTAAGGATTAGGGAATAGACAGGGGAAAATAAATGCATCTACTTGCATAGCTTACCCTCCTCCACCCTGAGTTTATCTCTTCAGTTCCTTGAAGAGAGTGAGAACCCTAGAATTTTCATATAGATCTAAACAAGTTGCTTGGTCTGTCCTTTCCTAGAACCAAGGTAATTTAACCAAATATAATGCTCAAAGAGAAATAAAATATTGACTCCCTGTCATTTTTTTATCCTTCTCTATAATTAAATGGGTGTTGTGAATAGTACTGGAATGGAATGGTACATGTGGTGTTGGAAATGAAATACAAGCAGGCTGGTAGAAACTACACATGCTCATGGGGATGGGGAGAACCAAAGCACCAGCCTTCAGAGGAGATCTAGCTTTTCAGGCCGTTTAAAGGCCTGCAGCCTGGAAAGACTATTTATTAAGAGTGCCTCAGACTGTAATAGTTTTGACTTTCAATATAACAGAAATAGTTCAGTGCATGAAGATAGGTTTAAATATTGAGTTGTTTATCTGTATATATATCTATAAGGACCTTTAATCTTTTTCTTTTGATTATATACTGGAGGCCTGATGTGCAAATTTGTGCAAGAGTAGGCCTTCCTTTCCCCAGCTGCTGGTACCATCTTCCCTCTGGCACCTGGGACCCAGGCTTCCCTCCAGCTGCCAACAGGCACCTAAGACCTGGGCTTCCCTCACAGAGAGACACCCTGCCCACCTGCCACAACCCACTGGTTAATGGCTTGGGCATCTCTCTTTGGAGCGATTGTGGAACACCCCAATTGATTGCCCCACCAGCTGGTGGCCTCGCCCTCCCTCTGTGGGGCAATCATGGGGCCCTGGCTGGGCTGTCAACCAATCTCATCGCATCTGCCTTGGCTGGCCTGGCACCAGTGGGTGTCATAGCATGGTCCCAGGTGGCCATCTGGGTGGTCGTCTAGATGATCTTTCCACTGTTCATTCGGTTTGCATATTACACTTTCATTATATAAGAGGATAATAAACAGAACTGACTTAAAGTAGCTATTCAGTTTGCTTGTTATTGCCTTCATTATTATTGTTATTTATTAATTCTTGTCCACTGTACTTGGTTTTCAAAAGAATTGAAGGTGGCATATATAAGTGTATAATGTCATGGTTCCTCCATCAGAGGTACATCTGGTTGAAAATTTGAGAGGAACCTTGACACATGACTTTAATGTTTTATTTCTAATCACCTAGCATTCCTCATCTAGCAAATATTGATGTACTTTTACATCAAAAGTTCTCAGGTATTTTTTGGACAAATCCTTGCATTCAATATTATCTTATAAAAATGGAGATTATGATGCCAACTTTAAGATATGTAAATATTTTCTACTAATATCGTACACATGTATGTAAAATTTAAATTATGAACATCTTTTTATACTTAACAATAATTTGAGCCTGACATTAAGAAGGAAATATCATGTGGTAGACATAACATGTTAACCACTTGTATCCATTCTGTGATTATTTCTATTTTAATACATGTTAATACATTTGTAACATGTTCTTATTTTAATACATTTGTAACATGTTCTTATCTGTTTCCATAGATTACCTATGTTTGTGTATTTATGATTACGTTTATTTTGAAGGAAGTGTTAGTACGGTATGAGGCCATCCTATTAACAAAGTTTGAGTCATCAAACCTTCCCTGGTCTCCATTCAATCTGGAGTTAGTTAGTGGTACAGGTTTATTTTTTTATTATTTCAAGGTTCACATGAGATAAACACTCGAATGTGTTCTCTAAAGTAATTCAGATCAAACATGTAGGTTACATTCTTTTTGTCTTCAACACCCTGACCCTCCCCAAAGCAAAACATTCTCCTTCCACATCCCACTTTCCTCCAACAGAATCAACTAGAGGAGAACCTCATCTGACCTCTGCTTGAAGATCGCTTCATCTCCAGTTCTAATTCATCTCATTTTCCCTTTTATAATCACAAGCTCTCATGCCTTAGAATTTTTGGAACCACTTTTTTTCCCTTCAAAATAACAGTTTTAATAAAATCAACCATCGATGTATTCCTGCCAAGGAACTGCATTGACTGATGCCCCAGACATGTGGTTTCCCTCAGATGCTGCCTTTAAGTCAGCAGAAAATTATTCCGCTCCAATGTTATTGACTCTCTTTAATCGGATTCCTGTATTTTTCTTTCTCTCACAAACTCTTCAAGATGTTCCACTGAAAAGTTTGAGGCTGCAAAGGTGACAATATTGCAAAAGCAATACCTTTATCCACATTACCTTATTTTTCTTAACACAATTTGACCCATTCTATGCCCTTCTTCCCAACTTACGTTGCAAGTCTTTTCTCTTATTGCATCTGATTTTTTTCCTAAAAATGGGACAATGCTATTCTATATTACATAATTAATGGGAAAAATCTTATCAGGGTTGACAATATAAACAACAGTATGGAATATTATAGTCTACGTCTAATTGCGCATGTTACAATGTAAAACAAAGTTTCATTTAGGTTTACAGAGTACTTGCATGGCCTTTTTAATGAATAATAGCTGCTGATATTCACTGAGCCCCATTTTGTTACAGAAGGTTTGACTTTGGGTGGTGGGCACATAATCCAGTATACATATGATGCATCATAGTAATGTACACTTGAAACCTATATAATGGTATTAACAAATGTCACCCCAGTACAATTAATTAAACTAATAATTAAAAATAGTAAAAATCTGCGCTACCAAAATTGCAACTGATTTTTATCCTAAGTGATTTGGACTATATGCTGGAACTTTTTGGTGACTCCCCTTATCCCTCAAGTAGACTGAAGTCTGACTAAATGCTCCATCCAGTACACTGTTCCTTCATATTTACTATTTCTTTGCCAAATCCTGGCAAAGTGTTTGCTCTTTTTTATTCTAATATGAACTGCATTTTTTTCAATAATTACTTCAAAAATATCCTTGCTAACTTCTGTAGCACCAGCAAACAAAAAATGTGTTCAGTTTTTTAAACACTCTCTGTGGATTTCTGTATTTCTCAATGCCTGTGCATAGTTTTTCACACATATGTATCTCTCCTCCTACATCACTGCTCATTGCCATAGGAAGTATGCTGCTACCTGTGGGAAGAGCATGCATCTCACCCAGTGGATGATGTGACTTGCTCTGGCCAATGGCATGTTAGCAAACACAATATATACTGTGGCTGCAATCAAGCTTTGAGAAGTAGTGCTTGCTTTTGAACATGAGGATGGAGGACATGAGTAAAAATGTGAGAGGATATGGATAAATTCAGAGGTACATCTGGTTGAAAATTTGAGAGGAACCTTGCCACATGGCTTCTAATCACCTAGCATTCCTCATCTAGCAAATATTGATATGTTTTTACATCAAAAGTTCTCAGGTGTTTTTTGATAGTTTCATACGGTTATACATGCTTATTTTTGGATTTTTAAGGTGTGTTTTCAAAATTTCCCTTTTTATTTTATTGCCCTCTCAGTGGCTGCATTTTAGGTTATAATGTACTTTAGTAGTATTATACATATCTTATAGCTATGTATCTATTTTATAAATTCCAGGGCATTTTAAAAATATATATTTTATTGATTTTTTACAGAGAGGAAGGGGAAGGGATAGAAAGTCAGAAACATTGAAAAGAGAGAAACATCAATCAGCTGTCTCCTGCACACCCCCTACTAGGGGTGTGCATGCAACCAAGGTAGATGCCCTTGACCAGAATTGAATCTGGGACCTTTCAGTCTGGAGGCCGACACTCTATCCACTGAGCCAAATCGGTTTTGGCTCCAGGGCTTTTTCATTCTTTATATTACACACACACAAACAGACCCACACACAAACCATGGTACATTCTGTAAAAGAGGATGAAGTCATTTCTCTTGTTTTAACCTATACCCAGCCTCCCCACTTCAGGTTCTGAGTGGGGAGTTCAATAGAATCTCACCAAAGCTGTTCAGAAAATGTTCATGTCAATTAAAGATCTGGAAATAACTTTTAAATTTAAAATATAGCCAATAGAAATATTTTTATAAGATATGTTTGTAAGGTATAATGGTTCATTATTTTCTGAATCTTTTGTAAATTTGTAAAGAATGATACACTAACTGCCAATTCAAACTTGGCATAATGGAGCCAGCATCAATTGAGAGTGGATGAAAACAACTAGTCATATAATTTTAAAGCAATTGTGTCTTTAAGCTTCCTTTGAACATTCAAAGCAACAGTGATGACAATGGCCAGAGATATTTGTGCAAATAGGTACCTGAATGGACAGTGCACTTTGCTAATGCAATGGCAGTCAGACAGTGATGTTGTATTCACACCTATTTCTAGCCATTTATTAAAGTTAAGGAATCTAGGAGAAATAATTTTGTTTTATAAAAAATATAAAGTCAGAATTTTTCTATGTAGCCTGTGTACAAATTTAAAGTGAACTAACTTCTTGTATATCTACCTAATAAAAGAATAACATGCTATTTGACCATACCTTCATGACACCATCCAGCCAATCAGGAGTGAGTATGCAAATTAGCCCAATAAAGATGGCAGGTTAATTTGCATATGCAGGCACTCAGCGACCGATGATGAGGTGAGATGTTATGCACCACCCCAGCTGCTCCAGGCCTCTGTGCAGCATGAGAAGACAGAAAAGTGGCACTGGGCCACACAGGAAAGGCGACTCTGGCCAGAGCAAAGGTGGTGCTGGCAGTCAGGGGAAGGAAGACCCATTCTTGCATGAATCTTCATGCATCGGGCTTCTAGTCAATAATATAATTGACAACTAGTCTGAGAGGTATTTTAAGTCATTTTAATGATGGCAATTATGAAGGAAATTGTAACTTATAAAAATAATATGCATTTTAAAATTGTATTAAGTATTTTTCTCCTTAATGATACCATTAAATTTCAAAGATTTGCAGTCTGGGAATACAGAGGACTAAAATATGTAGTTGTTGTTCCCTTAACTCTTATCCAACCAGCAATTTAGAAATTTTCAGATAATAGAAAATTTGATTGATAGATCACTTACAAAGATATAGGCACATCTTTCTTGCCTTTCTCCTCTAGATTAATAATTGGTGTGAATAATTAATGTAGTTTCTTATCTTTATTCAATCTGTATTTCTCCTTTGCCTAGAATTTCTTCAGTATACCTAAAGTGGCATGATGTCTGACTCGAAAGGCTGTAGAAAGGCATGTATTCACTTCACAACACACTCCTTTTAATCCTTGAATAAAAAGAAGATAGAATTTTACCATGATTTGCAACAAGTCCCCAACTGAAGTCATCTTCCCTCTAGATGGCAGCCTCCTGATAGTCATGTGGAGATAGGTCTTTCTTTGTGGTGTGTGTGTGTGTGTGTGTGTGTGTGTGTGTGTGTGTGTGTTTCCTCCTCTAACAATTGGTTGATATGTACAGAAGGGAATCCTATCATTTATAACAAAAATTCAAGAAGTCTTTAAAGGGCCACAAGATATCTCAATAATGTACTCTTTTTTTCATTTCATAGAAGCAATAAGTAAGGTAAAAGGTGACTTCAAGGTACCATCTGACACGTGTGGATATGGATGGCACGCAGCATAATTTGTGTGTAATTCAATTTGTAGCGACATTCATAAGTTTTGCATTAAGGGATAATTTAGAAAGCAATGTTAGTATTTCATTCTCATTGCAACTTACTTATGACCAGTTAGCTCTTGCCTTTCATTCTTTTAAGTATATTTTTATTGATTTCAGAGAGGATAGGAGAGGGAGAGAGAGAACCATCAATGATGTGAGAGAATCATTGATTGGCTGCAGCCTCCCTACTAGGGATCAGCCTGAAACCCAGGAATGTGCCCTGACTGGGAATTGAACCATGACCTCCTGACTCATTGCTTGATACTCAACCACTGAATTATATGGGCAGGGAATGCCTTCCTTTCTTGTTTGCATAATATTTAATGGCTTTTAACAAAAGTGTAGGTATCCAGAACATCTGTCCTTTTAAAATTTATCTTTATTGTTTAAAGTATTACAGATGTCCCTTTTTTCATCCCATTGACTCCTTCCATACCAATTCTGCCCCCTTCCAAGCCTAGGACACTATTGTCTGCGTCCCTGGGCTATGCCTATATGCATATGAACTCTTTGGTTAATCTCTTCTCATGCCCCCTCCCCGCTTCCCTCTAAAATTCATCAGTCTGTTCCATTTGTATTTTTAACAGAGAAACTAGTTAAGAAGCAGATGAAATTTGATTTGAATTAGATACAAATTAAGTAAGTTCCCAATTGTAAGTAAAATTAGTTCCCTGCAATAGATTATGTTTTCAAGTACAATATGGCTTTCCCCTTTATGCAGGTACACTTAGTTTTACTGGGAGGAAAGAGTGTGCAATACTTCTAAAATATTAATTGCAATAAGATGAAAGAGTGTGCACTGAAAAATTTTGTTCAACCCTTATTTCTAGCAAGTTTTTTTAAAAAAATTAAATCTGCCTTATTACATAATTTTCTCCAGGAGATCTTGCAGCATTGGGTATATTTCTGTAAATTTTTTAAAAGTTAGGTATTTGAAAGGAATCACCAGATTTCACAGAATATGCACATGGAAAGACTTTACTCTAAATGAAAGTATATGGTGCAGTAAGAGCAAAATAATGCAGGTGAGCATCAGGCCTTCCAAAGACAAACATGTGAGCAAGATTCCCCAGGGCCCTATTCACACACAGGGAATTGCTGTGTCTTCAGTGTAAACCACTGCGATCTGAGTGAGAAATCTCAAAGAAACCCTTGGGAGCTGAAGGATTGGGGAAGGGGCCTTCACAGATTGGTGAGTCCAGATGCAGATGATCAGTGCAGAAATGGCGTTGGGGATAGATAGCTAGGACATTTTCCAATCTATCATAAACTCCAGGCTTTGTCTTTGCTAAAAGTCAATTAACAGACATTCAAGTATCCCTGGAGATATTTTAGAACTTTTCCAGCTGAGCTGTAATCAGACTTCATGTCTGTAATCTCTCTGTCAGAGTAACTTCCACACTGACTGAAAATTAGCCATTTATGTATGAAATTATCTCATTAACTATACCATTGATGCTTCAAGGACAGAAGTAATATTTTATCGCTTCAAGGAATATTTTGGAGTTTTGTATTCAGAAAGCAGTGAATAGCTTTTGGAATGATTTCTTCAGTTTCTAATTATTTTGTACAAAAGTGTCATTACCGCAATCACAAAGGCTATTTTATTTGGTAATAATTATTATTATTTTATTTCTTTTTAGGTTAAATAACCCAAATTATTTTACTATTCTTTTGAGGACATTTCTCCCCTTACATTACCAATCTACTAATCCAATTCTAGTTAATTTGCATGCAATTTTAACATTAGTAAATTAAATTATTAGGCACAGTACCTTTTGTTATTAGCTTTCATAGGTTTCTCTACCTAGGTATTTATGTCACCAATGAATAAAAACAATTTCTCTTTGTGTATCCAGATTTCCATCTGGTATCAGTTCCCAAATGCCCAAATGACTTCCTTTAGCATTTCCTATGGTGCATGATGCTAAGGATGATTAACTTCACCCACTTCATGTCTGAGAAAGGATTTCACCTTCATATTTGAAATGAAATTTTGCTCAGTATAGAATTCTGAATTGACCAGTTTTCTCCTCTTTCAGCATCTTAAAAAATTCTGAGCCTTGGTCTTAGGCCTAATTATTTTAGATCAAAAGTTTGTTTTCATCCTGATTGTGTGCCTCTGCATGCAAAGGGTGCCACTCACCTGATTCTGCAAGATTTTTGAAGATTTTCTCTTTATCACTTATTTTAAGCAATTTGAATACAATATACCTCATTGTGATTTTCATCATTATTCTTTTTTATATATATTTTATTGATTTTTTACAGAGAGGAAGGGAGAGGGATAGAAAGTCAGAAACATCAATGAGAGAGAAACATCGATCAGCTGCCTCTTGCACACCTCCAAATGGGGATGTGCCCACAGCCAAGGTACATACATGCCTTTGACCGGAATCAAACCTGGGACCTTTCAGTACGCAGGCCAACACTCTATCCACTGAGCCAAACCGGTTTTGGCCATCATTATTCTTATATTTGTGTTTTGTTGACAGATGTGTCAACATTTGTAAATGTTTTGCACATTAGTTCTTCAAATATTGTTTATGACTTACAGTTTTTTTAGGACTCCAATTTCAGTTATTTGGCTACTTGAATCTATTCCACTGATCTCTGTTCTGTTTATTCCCCTTTGCCTATTTTTTCTTCATGTATTAATTTTTTGGATTGTCCCTGTCGATATAAGTAAGATATAATCTTTACTTCTGCAATGTTTGTTCTATTAATTCTATTTCATGTACTTTTGATTTCAGACACTGTAACTTTAATATGTAGAAATTTGATTTTTAAAAATATCTTCTAAGTCTCTACATGATCAATTTTTCTTTTAGGTTCTTGAACATATGGAATTCAGTTCCATTCAGTTTCAATAACTGCTTTATTGTTCTTGTCCACTAATGAACCATCTTGGTCTTTCCTGGGTCAGTGTTGGTTGATTGTATATATACATCATAATGTCTCATAATTCTTTCTTCTTTGCATATTTAATAATTTTCATTTGGACACCTCTGTAATGTGCTGAACATTTTTGTTTTTATTTAAATATGTTGGGCCTTTGTCTAGGAATGTAGGTAAGTTCTTTAGAAATAGTTTAATCCTTTCTGTTTATTCCTTTAAGCTTTGTTAGGTGGGGAGAATACTCCAGAGCTTATTTTCGCCCACTTCTTCTGAAAGTATTTCTAATTACACTATTTGATATGCATTGTGAGGTATTTTAAAATTATTATTCTGGCCGTGGGAATAAGGACTGTTTTTTGCTCTGCTTGAGCTTTGGAAATTACTCCTTCTAATTGGCCTCAGTACTTTCCTCTAATGCTTGCACTCCTCAGTACTCATGGGAAGAACTCAAGGGAACTCACTGCAAATCTCAGGATTCTCCATGTGCACCTTTCTGGTCTGGCACTTTGTCCTCTGAAATAGCCAGGCACCTGGTTTCCCAGACTACCTTCCCTGGCTCCTCAGACTTCTAGATTCCAACTGGGCTCCTCCTCTCTGCATCACAGCTTAGAAACTCTCTAGACAGTAGCCTAGGCCAGGAATATGACTTACCCCAATTCCTCTTGTATTTAGTAGAGCACAGTTGAATCATTTTGTTGACTGATTGACAACATCTTGAAACCAGTTACTTTATGCAATGTGTAAACATTTTGAGTTGATTCTACATCTTAGCTGGAAGCTGACATTTTTATATATTTCAATATAGTGAACAAAAGTATAAACATTATTTTAAGCATTTGAATACTGTGCCCTAGCAATATGTTTTGCTCAGTATTGCATCCTTATACCTAAATTCTGACATCAAAATATTTTAGTGTGCCATACTGTACTGACTTAAAAATAATTTCCGTTTATGTAAAACTGAATAAAGATGTAATACTTAAATGGTCACTATGCCGTGAAGCACAACAACCAACCATGGGACGACCAGATCATGGATCAGCAAGAGGGTGGGACAGTGAGCCACAAGGGGGTGGAGGAGAGCTGCAGGAGGGGTCAGGGCAGAAAGCTATGAAGCTAAGGGGGGAAGGAGGGAGCTACAGGAGGGCAGCAGCAAGCTACTGGCTACAAGGGGGTGGTGAAGAGCTATAGGAGGAAGCACAGCAGCAAGTTATGAAGGAGGGGCAAGGAGAGGGGGAGCAGGGGCAGTTAAAGGAGGGCAGGGCAGTGGGCGGAGAGCTACTGGATGGTAGCAACAAGCTACTGGAGATTTGGGCACAGGGCTACTCTCTCTCTCTCTCTCTCTCTCTCTCTATATATATATATATATATGTGTGTGTGTGTGTGTGTGTGTGTGTGTGTGTGTACACACTAGTGGCCCGGTACACAAAATTTGTGCATGGGGGAGGGGTGGTCCCTCAGCCCAACCTGCCCCCTCTCACATATTGGGAGCCCTTACAGGATGTCCAACTGATAGCTCACCCCCAGCCTGCTCAAGGCCTAAAGCCTCGAGGCTTTAGGCCTTGGGCAGGCTGGGGGTGAGCCATCAGTTGGACAATTTAAAAAAACCATCTGTAAAACACAGTGTAGTTCAGGAATTTTTCATTACAGATTAGGTTCACCAAGAAAACCATGTCACAATGTAAAGCGCAGAAGCTTGGTGGAAGTGCAAGCGCCCGTGGGGGTAGCCAGCGTGGGCTCAGGCTGTCAGGGCTCCCAAACCTGTTGCCTAATAGAGCTGCTTTGTCTACTAAAGAAAACACTCTTCTCTTATGGTCCTTTCTACATTTTTTTCATAAGCATCCCTTTAGAGAAGACTTCTTTAATGTATCCCTTCCTTTCCCCCAAAAGAGGGATGATCGATTATTTCAAGGAGCAGCAGAGGGTGGGGGAGAAGGCAATGAGGACCTAGGTCCTTGCAATCACCAGAGAACTCTGAACTCACTGTGTCAGAATATAATCCTGTGGAGAGAAGAGCAGAGCAAATGGAAAAGTCTGTGTCCTTTTAAGCTTGTACTGGACGCAAAGGCTTTGATCCTGTGATGTGTCTGATGGTAATTTTCTGGGTGAGATAGGATGTGAGTGAACAGATTCAGGGAGCTGTTGTTCCTTAGTGAGTTTTTCTGTCCCATTTTCACTGAATTGACCAATAATCTGAGCTCTGTGGTGAACATGTTGGGGCTGTGACCTGGGTTTAGGCGAAACATCAGTTGAAGCTTTGAACTCCTTCTGGCTGCTTCTGAGCTCAAGCGGAAGAACTACATTTCCCAGAATTCCTGGTGCTCCCAATACCCTGCAGGAACCAAGAGCACTGTGAATTTTCTCCACAAGGTGGTGGCCACCAGGGTATCCGCACACCCCAGAGACTGGCAGCAAGCCCCCGACTCCCATCGTGGGTGCTGGGTTTGGGGGCATGCAGGGACCCCAGGCACTCATTTGCATGTGATTCAGGCACCATAAGAGTAAGGAGGGCTGGCCCTTAAGTAACTTGTGGGCCACTCTTATAGTGTGGTGGTTGCTTTCCCTGCACTGTGGTCACGCCCCTGCTGGCCTCACCCTCTGTATGCTGGCCATACCCCTGCCCTGACCCGCCCCACCCTCCCCCCTGCTCTGCCCTGCACCCTGCTCTGTTCTGCCTTGCCCCTTGCCCTGCCCCCTGCCCCACCCCTGCCCTGATTGGCTGGTAGTGTAGTGGAGGTACGGTCAATTTGCTTGTTACTCTTTTATTAGATAGGATTATATAGCAAATAGAAGTTGCTATTGGACATATTTGTGCACAGGGCTACTAATATACATATAGCAAAGAGAAGTTGCTATTGCACCCAAGTAATAAAGAACACAGAGGACCACACAGTTGATGTGGCATAGGAAATAACCGAGCACTCATACCTGGAAAGAGCAGGAATTAAAAGGCTAAAGGCTTTGATGTGCTATCACTTGTGCCACATGATTATCCTGGAAAGGCAGAGGTAGGTCAGAAAGAAGGACAAATGGGGTTTTTGTGAAGGCTGCTCTCTAACACAGTCTGAACTATCCATATACAGGAGAGCTTTCTCCTCCCACTTTGCCATTGGCAACTGGCAAACCTTTAGAAAATGAGACTTATTCTGTCCACACATTTTGTTTTGCAATTAATACATTTATTTTTGTTAACTTAATCATACTCAAGTTTTGATGCTGGACTGACAACAGGATATTACAAGGTTAATTTGAGAAAACTCAAGCAACGAACTCAAACAAAGCCAACATTCTAGGTATCTGAGAAACATGAAGAATGTAGAAGCAGTGGGATCTGCAATTCAGGATAGATAAAAAGAAGCGACAAGAAGCCAAAGGATTTTCAGAATACATTGGGCAGATCAGAGCAATGAGTTAAAGAAAGGGAAGGGCTTTGATGATATAGAGAAGAAACAAGCAGTACCTCAGATAGGGAAATTGTTGAGATTTTCCTGCTTTAGAACCATCAGTATCCTATTTCTCCAGGACTTGTGAACTGATACAGTGAATCAGCTAATTGAATCTGGTATATAATTGTTATAAAACTATTAGAATTAAAAAATATCATACAGGATATAATTTTTAAAAGAATGCATACATTTTTGTTCAAATTACGCACAGTAAATTTGCTATATAATTCTGTGAGTTTTAATGTCTATATAGGTTTCTTTCACCACTAGCACAATCAGTGTACAGAATCCTTCCATCACCTCCACTCTTTTATGCTTTCCCTTTGTAGTTACACCTTCCTACAACTTCCAAATGCAGACAATGTGACACATTATAACATGAAGGTAGGCCAGTCTCCATGGAAGCGAGTGTTCTGGAACCACTTTCCTTCCCTGCACAACCTCACGTTTCTTAAAGCTAAGGAATGAAACAAACATTTTTTTAGAAATCATTGACTACTCTGTGTACACAGAAAATAAATCCTTATAACTTTCTTAAAACAGGATGTCTAAGCCTGGCTGGTTTTGCTCCATGGCTGAGAAACAACCTATGAATCTGGAGGTCACAGTTCAATTCCCAGTCAGGGCACATGCCTGGGTTTTAGGCTTGATTTACAGTGTAAGGTGTTTAGGAGGCAGCGGATCAGACATTTCTCTGTCATCATTGATGTTTCTATCTCTTCCTACCTCTTCCTCTCTGTATGTGCATATATATATATACACACACACACACACACACACACACACACACACACACACACACACACACTAGAGTCTCAATGCACAAAATTCGTGCAAGAGTAGGCCTTCACAGATGCAGTGGCTGCCTCGATTCCTCCCACATGTTCAGGGCAGCTGCCTCTATTTCCCCCTCTCAGCTCGGGCAGCTGCCTTGATCCCTTGGCTGCAGCCCCAGCTTCATACAGAAGGTTGTTCAGAAGGTTGTCTGGAAGGCCATTCAGTCAATTTGCATATTATGCTTTTATTATTATAGATAGAAGTTTCAGATATAGTAAAAAATGCAAAAAAGTTTTTAAAAAATTAAAATAGAGGCGAAGTAGGACTTATGAGAGAAAAATAAATTTGAATGCTATATAATGGTAATTCCATTTAAAGTTATTTAATCCAACTCAATAGCATATTTATAACTAGGTAAATATACAACTACTCTATAATCTAAAATAGTGGCTAAACAACTTCCTGAACATTTGGACTAGTGAACATCTCTGCAAATTTAAATGCTATTACACTTCAGAAGAGTTCCAGAGTTATTCTTCAAAGTTCTGTGTAAATATACAATGTTGATATTGTTCTGCTACTATTCTATACTTTGCACGATCAAGTCAAGGTATCATAAAACATAAATGCCAGTATTGGTCAGTTCCTATATATCCTCCAGCATATGCAGTGCCTTTTATAGGAAAGAACACTGTGGTACAAATAAATAACTCTTTTTAGGTTAGTAACAGTAACAGGACAACCACTGGGGCATGTGGCTCTTCAGTTAGAAGTGTTTCTATGTTCACAAATACTTTCCTGTACAGATAGTTTCTATTAAACTGTTTATTTTCATTATAGTCCTATAATGGGTTAAAATCTCCATTGTTTAATAGAGAACAGGAATAGTGTTCTTATAACTGCATAATAATCAAATGGAAAGCAATGCATTTTGATTAAACTACAAGAGAGGGAAAATGAGATGCAGAATGTTAAATTCTAATGTATTTAAAATGCAGAGTTAATATGTAAAAAAGTCCATCCTATTATAACACTAGTAATTATTATGTTACTTTAGAGACAGCATGTCATATTATGCCCCTGGTACCTGAATTCATAAGGGGAGAAACTTGATTTATTGTGATTAATTACTAAGGTACATATCAGCTTCTCTTCCCACTATCAATGGCAATAATGCAGCATTAATGCTGACCTGAATGCCACGTTGGGATATTTAATTTTAACCACTCTGGTAAATGCCAGTCTGGCCATACTGTTTGTGATATGTTAAAAACAAATCTATTAATGTGACTAATTTGGGGAATATCATCTTGTCACATTAAATTAAAAATCATAAAAGTGTGCATTAAATCAAAATTAATGCTGTACTTTGAAATGCAGCTTCTCTTATGGATGTTATTGATTTGTTTATTGCAAACAGTGCATTTCAGTAACAGTTTCAACAAGTATGAAATGTGCAGCACACACAGTTTTTGTAATGTAATTAGTTAGAAATTGGGGAAGCTTAATTTTAAATTGAATTGTTCATGAAAATCTATTTCATACTCTCTATGGCTTAAGCAGTTTCTCTTTATAAAATGGTCTATAGTTGTTTAAAGAAATTAAATGCAGTTAATCAGAAAGAACATTATGGCTTGACACCTAATTTGAAAGCCCTGTCTTGAAGCAGTGAATGATTGCTTATAGAATTACATATACTGATGAGAACCCAAATAGGAAATCCATTCATGCACCAAATCTATCTCAGCACTGCTGGAAGTCTGGGTAGTATAGTCTGTCTTTTTGTGAACAATACTATCTATCTCTATCTCTACATCTATCTCTATCTCTATCGCTATCTCTATCTCTATCTCTATCTCCATATCTATATCTATATCATCTATATCTATATCTATCTAGCTATGATTATTTAGTTTATTTTAATAGATTCAAAGTAGTAAAATGGCATTAGAGTGAATTATCTAATTATTCTACATCAGAAAATAGATCTGTGATCTTAAAGTCATTTGAGATCAAGTCAGTCTGTTGATGTAAGTACAAATATTGACTATCAAGTTTTAAATGTTAGGCCCATCCCATGTCACTCAGCGATTGAGTGTCAACCTGGAAACCAAGAGATCACTGGTTGGATTCCCAGTCAGGCTACATGCCTGGGTAGTGGACTTGAACCCCAGTGGGGACCATGTGGGAGGCAGCTAATTGATGATGTTCCTCTTGCATTGATGTTTTATATCTCTGTCACTCTTCCTTCCTTTCTCTCTAAAAATCCATAAAACATTTTAAAATGTTGTATAGCTTAGTGTATAACAACAGCAGAAGTGGTGGTAAAAATCTCCCAATAGTATTGCTGAAATGTTCGCCGCTCTTTACCTATGCTCGTCTGTTTTTCAGTGCCACCAGCAATCACGATGCCCCAGAAATCCTTCAATGCCACAGCAGAGAGAGGAGAGGAGATGACATTATCCTGCAGGGCCTCTGGCTCTCCTGAGCCCACCATCTCTTGGTACAGGTAGGCCGTGAGCCCACATCCCCTCTAGTCTGTGTCCTTAATCATGGTCATGAAAAAAAAATGTTATCGCTTTTTCATTATATAAGTCTGGAAGGAAAGCATTGTTTTGGGGTTTTATTTAAAAGGCTATTATGCTTATGTTTTTTCATTTACATTGGTTAGATTAAATTGTTAGAGACCAGCAGTGACTTAACCCAAGTCAAAGGTCCACCCATAGTGTTGATCATTTGTCGATAAGGCATGTTTCTTTTTTCATTCATTTATTTTTTACATTGCACACTTCATGTTTTTGCCTTTCATTATTTACCCTTTATTTTTTAAGTTTTATTTTTCAATTGCAGTTGACATTATTTTATATTAGTTTCAGGTGTATGCAGCATAGTGGTTAGACAGTTATATAATTCACAATGTAATCCCCTCAATGATTCAAGTACTCACTTGGCACTGCATAACTTATTACAATATGATTGATATTGCCTATGCTGAGTTTAATAGCCCTATGATTATTTATCAGTCCCTTCACCTTTTCATTCATTCCTACAACCTCCCTTTGGGCATCTATCAGTTTGTTTTTTGCCTGTATCAGTATATTTTTGTTTGTTTGTTTGTTTGTTTGTTTGATTTCCACTAAGTTCTTCAAGATCCATGCACTTCAAAGCTCAAATCATGACTTTTTCCCCTTGAAAACTCTCAGAGTGTGTAAGTTACCTTCTTTTCTCTTCTGCCCACTATAGTAGATCTCTTCTCATTCTCCCTAAAAACAAACCCAGAAAAGGTATTAACTCGTTAATGGGATCTATAGTACCCTCAATTACTGTCAGTCATATGATTTTTTTATGATAAGTGCCCATGTCTCATTCATTTTTTTTTTACATTTCAAACATTTAGTATAATATTTCACATGAGGGAGGGCAATAACTCTTCTTATCAGGAAGAACACTGGAAGTTACTTAATCTGTTCCTTATATTACTGTTTGAATTGAGGGATGTAGAAATCATACTAAAAATTTTAGTTGCCATCTGTAAATGAGAGCAGAGAGGGGAAATACACATCTGTGGGCTACTTGTTAGAATTCACACAGGTAAATAATACAGGCAAAGTGTTGTATATACCACAAGTTATTGAAACTTCTAGTGTATTATTATTTTATCAGTAGGGGTAGTATTAAAAAATCAATATTTTTCACTGAGTAGATTGAGAAATAGATTGTATCACCAACTGCACTGAAAGATATCTTTATACATGAAATTCTAGAGAAAAATGCTGAAATGTCATTTTTTAATAAATGTAAATATAGGTTTAGTAAAAATATTTTAAGTTAAAAGTATAGAGTGCTATATATACATTTGCTGTTAGTAGTCTATAAACTCTACTTTTGCACTCTACCCTTATGATATTTTTGCACATTTCATGATATTTTTAGAGCTATCCATAGAAACTGAACAAGCAGATGTTACTGAGTTATAGAAGGATAAGTATTGTGTGAAGATAAGTGCCAGCACTTTCTAGAAGGCAAAGCCAAAGTTCACTGGAAAGATCATTTAGTTTATCAGATAAATATTCAGTTTCAATAGAGGAAATACTTTTATAAACTTTTTAGAGATTTTTCTTTTTAAATTTATATTTGTACAGATAAGTAAGTCTTCCCACCCCTAAGAACTGATCCTAATTTTTTTTTACATAAGTAGACATTAAAATCTATTCAGTCATCTAAAGCACCATTATAAGAAACATGTAGAAGGAGAGTTAGAAGAAAGAAATAGAGGGAGAGGAGATGACAATAAATAGAATGAAAAAATATACAATTGTAAGGAGGTATCATGCATATTAAGGGGAATTGTAGAATGTTTCAGATTTAAATATATTTAAAATATTTCTTACTGTAAGTTGTTATAAAAAATGTGCAAGTTATTGTCTTAGTGGACCACAAAGGTTAGCATTAGGGCAAAATGAATATAGCTTCAGTCCTGAAAGAAGATGGGAAGTGTTAAATATTTAAATTTAAGAAGAAAATTATTTTTAAATGATTTCTTATTAGTGAATTAAATCATTATATTCAGCATAATTTCTCTAACTGCATTTTCATGTCTTTATTTCATCTTACCCTTTTTATTAGCAGTACATGTTTTCAAAATAAATCTGTCGCATATTTAAATTGCATTTACTTTGAAACTTACTTAAATTAGGTTTCCCTAGAAAGTATACTAAATGTATCTCAGGAGCCTA
Source organism: Antrozous pallidus (assembly GCA_027563665.1). NCBI lineage: Eukaryota > Metazoa > Chordata > Mammalia > Chiroptera > Vespertilionidae > Antrozous > Antrozous pallidus. The sequence goes on along the minus strand of CM050514.1, from coordinate 14,671,219 downwards.
GTGAATAAAGTTCTCATGCATACGTGTTGACTCACCAACATTAAAAAAGTATATAGAGTTAAAATCATCCAATAACCTTTTTTGGTTTAATAATCAAAGTACAGATTGAAACAATGTGCTGTTTTGCCTAAGACTGATATCAACATTTCAACATAACTCAAATGTTATTCTTGTCCATAAAGTTAAAACTATTTTAAAATATAACTTTAATGCATTAAGTTTTTCTGGGCTACTAGAAGTATACTTGAGATTGGATTACAGCCTTATCTAATCAAGAGCTATGAAATTATTACCAACTACAGATGAAAAAGTTGAGTATAATGCCTGGCTGGCAATCAATAGCTTGATTGTCAATCTATGAACCAGGTCGTTACAGTTCAATTCCGTGTCAGGGCACATGTCTGGGTTGCAGGCTTGATCCCCAGTGTGGGGCATGTAGGAGGCAGCAAATCAATGCTTCTCTCTCATCATTGATGTTTCTATCTCTCTCTCCCTCTCTTTTTCTCTCTGAAATCAATAAAACTATTTTTAATAAATTGAATATGATCGTCTATTGAGTTGTGAAGCCTGATTTATGAAGATCAACCTCTTTTCTTTTCTTTAGGAATGGCAAGTTCATTGAAGAAAGTGAAAAGTACATATTGAAAGGAAGCAATACAGAACTCACTGTCAGAAACATAATCAATAGTGATGGAGGCCATTATGTCTGCAGGGCCACAAATAAAGCAGGAGAAGATGAAAAACAGGCATTCCTACAAGTCTTTGGTAAGTATTATAGCACTAGTGACCCAGTGCACGAAATTCATGCACGGGGGTGGGTGTCCCTCAGCCCAGCCTGCACCCTCTTCAATCTGAAACCCCTCGGGGGATGTCCAACTGCCAGTTTAGCCTGATCCCTCAGGCAGTCATACATCCCTCTTGGAATCTGGAACTGATGGCTCCTAACCTGCCTGCCTACCTGATTGCCCCTAACCACTCTGCCTGCTGGCCTGCTTGCCCCTAACTGTCCCCCACCCCCCGCCAGCCTGATTGCTCCAGACTCCCTTCCCTAGCCAGCCTCATGGCCCCCAACTGCCCTCCCTGGCCAGTCTCCCAGAAGGTCTCCTGGTCTAATTAGCATATTACCCTATTATTAGTATAGATAGTGGTTAAAACTGTTGTGTCTAGAGGGAGAGCTGGGTCAATTTTACGCTGTCACTTTTATAGCTCTGACTTTCCAAAATGAAATATCCATTTTCTCATCTCTAAAATATACGTTAAACTTGCAGCTACCTGATATAATTGTTTTAAGAATTACATGAAATTATACATGTAAGTTTTTGTGAAATATTGGCTAACTCATACAGAGGCTTGAGAATTCATTTAAATTACACTACTGGGATCTCTTATATAGACATATGTATTGCCCTTCCTAAATCCTTAAGTGAAATATGTTGGGATCAGCTGTACTTTCATTATACTTCAAAATAGCACACCTATGGTGCTCTGATTAAGCTACATTGACATGCAACTGTAATTAAATATTCCCATTTCATTTTACTAAAAATAAATATAATATAAATATCTTCCATAATTACTAAAAGCTATATTACCTTACTTGGCAATCTTATAGAGAGTCAAGAACTAGTATACTTTTATAAAATTGTTTGTCTTTCATTATGTTTTCAATTAAAGAAACAGATTTGCTGGTGAGTATTTAGAATATATGAATCTCTTCTTTAAAAAGCATAACACTAAAAATTATAAGCAGTACTAACATTTACTACATTTTCTTCATTTTTTAAAACACTGCTGACAAAATAGTTTCACAACTGAGAGTGTAAAGGAAGGAGGGACAATTCTATGAGTAAGAAGGGCCAGTGTTTGCGGTAGGCAGATTCAGGAACTATGGCTACAGAACAAGAGTTGAATGGTAATACACGTGGACATGTTCTCTGACAACTAATCCTGTAATCACATAATAGAAATATTTTCTTAATAAAAGACATTTTCATAAATTTTCATTATATTCTGGCAGAGTGAGTCAGACAAAGACTAGACCAAAATACATTAAAATAATTAAATAAAATTGGAATAACAACATATTCAAAAAAGAACACGAAAATGGGCAAACCAGGTGGTGTTGGGTATAAAGGGCTATTATTTTCGGTAGCTTGGTATTGGAAAGTTACTCAGAAAGTAATGATAAAATGTATCTACATCAAAATATTTAGCGATGAGATATCAGCAAAGCTGAGTCATGTGAAAATTGTTCACATAGACGAAAGAGTAAACAAATTTAAATTTATTAGAAATTATAGAAAGTCCATAATTTTTTCAGCAGTATTTTATTTAAAAAATAATTGTTTAATTTAAATCCTAAAACTTTAAATAAATCTGACTCAGCATAAAAAATTAATTACTTAGAAATGATGGTGTCTAAGTTCATTCCAGAGGGTAATGTTCTCAAGCTACCTCAATGGGTTTATATCAAATACTGTATTTACTTGTTATTCATTAGAGTAGCAGTAAGGGAGAACAGATATATTTTTTTTCTAATATTTTCATGTTATCAAATAGAAAATAATGCTACATCACTGTTGTAATCACTTTTGTATGGTAATACTAAAAAATATTGTATTGGGTATGACACAAAGTAATGAATATGTAGTGGGAAAGTAACTAAATGCATTAAGCCAATGGAATAAACACTTAATTGTTAAAATTATGTATGCTATATTTCTGATATCAGGAATCTAATTTTCTAAGATTAAGAGCTACTTATTAATATCCCATGATTAGTTGCACTTAAATATTTTAAAACTACCTGTTACTTATCCTTAAATAAAAAGTGCTGGGCTTTATCCCATTATGTTTTAACAAGTAAAAATTTAATAAATGCAGATAATGCAGAGTTTACAAATATGAAGCTCTGTGGTATTATATAAGTTTGTGGATGAACATAATTTTTAATACTTAGATAATTTAAATTAATAGACATAATGTTTTATTTTTAAAGAAGTCATAATTATAAAGCAATAGTTACAGTGCAAAGTCATACTGTTAAGGTAAATTGAGGTAAAAACAAATCAAATAGGATGATACAAATAAATAGAATTTTGTATCTTTATTAATAAATATTTTAGATATTGTGCTAATTATACCCTACTACATATTCAGGATACTGTCGTCATGTTTTTCCTCTTTGGCAATATTGATTTAAAAGCTTAGGAGATAATCACTCACTAAGTGGATGCCATGGAACCCCTCCCCACAAACAAACACATACACAGACACAGAAACACTCTTAAGTACACATGTGGCTTTAAAAGAGAAAATTTTAATTTGTGGTTTAAGAGAAAAATACATGATGAAGGGACTCTTAAAATGACAAAATATTGTAAGGAATTATAATGTGCATGTTGGTGCCTAACCCACTGCAAATCTTACCTAATAATAGATAGACATGTAAATTGACTGCACCTCAGCTAATGTCCATAGCCAATTAGAGTGAGTATGCAAATTAGTCCAATAAAGATGGCAGTCAATTTGTATACATAGTTGCCCACCGTCTGTGTCCCAGGAACATCCTGGCACCCAGGTCACTGTGAGGTAAGTCATCAGAGCCACGGGGGTAGGGGCAAAGCCAAGGCTTGGCCAATCACAGGGCGCTGGGGGTCCCATGGCCAAGGTTTTCTGTCCAAGGCTGAAAGTGAGCCTTCAGTAGGACATCCCCTGAAGGAGGGGGCAGGTTGGACTGAGGGACCACCCACTCCCAGTGCACAAATTTTGTGTACCAGGCCCCTAGTGCTATATAATAAAAGGGTAATATGTAAATTGACAGAATGGCAGAATAACCAGCCCAGCAGTGCTAAGGATGCCTGACTGTAGTTGAGGCCAGGGAGAGTGGGCCTAAGCCATCAGTCAGACATCTCCCGAGGGCTCCCGGACTGTCAAAGGGAACAGGCTGGGCTGAGGGCCCCCCACCCTACCCGCCACCCATGAGAGCATGAATGTCGTGCACCGGGCCTCTAGTTAGTTTATAATGATCACTGATGGAAACTATTTTTGGAAAAATTAGTTAGTGCACCGGGCCTCTAGTTAGTTTATAATGATCACTGATGGAAACTATTTTTGGAAAAATTTTCACCTGTTCCTTGCAACTCTTTTGGCCCCATTCGAAAGTAAAGTATGCTGCCATGCCTGTGACAATGTTAATTCCGCACCACACTACTGTAGACTCAAATGCCCATCATAGCTTTTAGGTCTACGTAGAAACATTTTCCACCAATACAGATGGAGTAATGTATGTATTCTTTACAGTACAGCCTCATATAATACAGCTAAAAAATGAAACCACATATGAGAATGGCCAAGTCACACTCATCTGTGAAGCCGAAGGGGAGCCTGTTCCAGAGATCACTTGGAAAAGAGCCATGGATGGAATCACCTTCTCCGAAGGCGATAAGGTAACAGGAACTCAGTGCATAGTGGATCCCAATAGCCTTGTATTTTTGGTATTTTGCATGTTATTAAATCTCCCGTTGGACTCCAGTTGATCAAGTAAGAAATGCAATAAGGGTTTATTTATTTAAAAAATGTAACTTGCCCTGACTGGTTTAGCTCAGTGGATAGAACATTGGCCTGTGGAGTCAAGGGTCCCAGGTTCAATTCCAGTAAAGGGCATATACCTTGGTTGTGGGCACATCGCCAGTGGGAAGTGTGCAGGAGGCAGCTGATTGATATTTCTCATCGATGTTTCTAACTCTCTATCCCTCTCGCTTCTTCTCCATAAAAAATAAATAAAAATAATATTTAAAAAAAATGAAACTTTGCCACAATCGGCCTACAACTAAATTCAGAGGAGGAAAAAGACAAATTTAATATGTAAAGGTATTTTTTGTTGAGGAACACAATCTTAGGTTGTTGGAATTTTTCAATTTGCCAAATTGGCATTTGGTATATACTGAATGTATAAAATATCTTATGACAGTTTTATCCCCTTCACCCTGTCCTGTCAAAATGAAAGTAAGTCAAATGAATAAAAGTCTGTCATCTCACTCTTTACTCTTTGAGCTGTCTTTGTGCAGTACAAAAGTAGGTTTCTGCTTTCATTTAATATTGAATCTAATAAGATAAATGAATATAAATCTAAATTGTGACTTTTCACCAGAATGCATATAAGTTATGTAAAAATCAATTAAACATCATCATGTAGTTCACTAAAATGCATGGATTTTCATAATTGTCATTTTAAACAACTCCTATAAATGTCCACGTTTAAACACAAGCAAAACAGGAAGAAAAGTTAGTAAATTAATGATATGATATGTTGACATTTTCACACAAGTAAAATTGTAACAATAAGCTGATAGATGGGTTTTATTTTCTCAGTGTTAAAGGCAAATGTCCTTTAAGTGACTTTCATTAATTTAAATCCAATTCTGCAAAAGTAAGTGATTTCTATAATATGTAGCTTTGGCTTTCCAACACGGATAGCAGAAAAACTTGAAATCCATTTGTTCAAAACACACTTTGTATTCCTTCAAGTCATCATATCTTTAAACAACATGGTAACTCCATAGATTGACAACCCAGACTACTCCCTATCCATTTATAGTTTCTCTTTTGAAAGAATGTGTTCCCACATATATTACTGTTCTTTTTCCCACTTTCTCTTCATGATGGTATATTGCACCGAGTAAATCTTTTTGGAAATGTACAAATATTTTATATATACAAATTGAAAATAAAAAAAAAATACCAGGGAAACAATGTAGTTTGCTTTAATATTTTTCTTAACAGAAAATCATATATATTTCCATGCACAGTTGGCAAGTTTGAAAGGCGTTATAGTTCCATAAAAGTGTTTAAAATAGTCAAAAGCAATTAGACATAGAAAACTAGGCAAATGCTTTCATGTTGAGTTAGCACATTTCTGTAACCGAGATTATTCAAGTATGATTCATGTCTATAATCCCTTATTAATTATTTCTAACTCAAGTATTCATTACTTTCCTGTCTATTGTAAAATTTCTAAAAGTTTTCTTCTCTAAGATTGATTTTACTCCTTATTCAAAAGATTATTATTTATTATATACCAAGAACAAGAGATACATTGTATTCTATTATTTTATCAGTATAAATTAATCAAGTAATTTGAAAGCCTGATATTTTATTCTACACTCTATACCCCAGGCTTCTCAAAACTATTTACAGAAATCATTTCTATAGTAATTGTGAAAAAGAATCAACTTGTTTTTATTTGCTAAGGATTATACGTAGACATCCTTATGTTTTATTTAGTTTATTTGTTATAAAACAATTATAGGAGCCTACATATGTTTTTATTTTCCTTTATCCAGTGGGTAAAAAAAAAGTTAAGACTGCTGTATTTATTTTCTATCATGATATTTCTCCCAAATTATTTTAAGATCCCCATTTTATTTTCTGGATTGTAAGCCTTTTTTCTCTTAACATTATCAATTTCTTCAACAGCCAAAATTCAGAAATTGAATAGTTGAGCTGAGCTTTAAAGAAAGACAATTCTAGTTTTGAATCTCAACTCTGCCATTTATAATGCTTCAGCTTTGGCAATGTTATCTGAACACTTTTTTTTTTTGTTTCTAAGTCGTTTACTAATACGACAATATATTTGGCTTCAGTACCTCTTGTAGACACACACCACAACAGGCACCCCCACCACTGATCTGCTTTTTAACTCAAGGCCATGAACTCATTTTAAAATGAGTTCTTCCATCTTTAAAATTGGGATAACAATACTTATTTTTCTTGTTGTATTGGAAAGGTGAAGTGTGCCTTGTAAAATGCATATTGATCTCTTTAGCATATTGTAATAGTCAATCAACTTTATTTTTTTCATGTCATATTATATAATTTTTGAAGCATAGTTTATCTTGCTTGGGTTTTTGGTGTTTTGTTTTGTTTTGTTTTGTTTTCTTCTGAGTAAACTCTAGTTGTCAGTAGACTCCATAAAGTCTGATAACTAACATCTGACTATACTTTGACTATCATCGAGTATACTGAGATCATATATCTGTTGTCTTGAAAGTTACATGAGGCATTTGCCATAAAAATCACCTGAAGAGCCTGTTAGAATGCAAATTCTGGAACCCCACACTAGAGTTTGGTGTCACAAGTCTAGCACAGGAACTAAGGTTGTATGCTTGATGAACTCATCAGCTGGCATTATATGGATGGTCTTCAGGCCATACTTCAGAAAACAATTCTCTACCTTTAAGTCCAATGAAATTTAACAACTATTCCTTTCAAAAGGAAAATGCTCTTGCCAGATTACTGGGCACCTGATAAGGGCCTGAGAAATATAGAACAACAAAAAATAAAACTTCTGATTATGCAGATACTGTTAGAGTTTTGATAAAAATTGCTAAATGGTTAGGTCATAGTTAGTGAAATATCATCAATGTATTATGGTTCAAACTAATGATTGCCTTCCAAAATATGACTGTATTTAGCCAATTTGTTCAACATCGTATTTGAAGCAGAGGGTCTCAATGAAGAGTATCCCTTTTCCTTGACTAAATTCTCAATCACCACATAAAACAAAAGAAATACAGGAGGATAAAATATCATGTGCCCTGTCCTTATACTGAATTCCAGAATTAGATAGACTTAGCATAGTAGATCGCTGTTGTCATAATCACTGCTGAGGTAACCGTCTGGGCTGAGAGCTGCAGAGAACCTGTGGTTTTTACTGGAAGGTCCTTTCTGAAAATTAAAAGGGCAGTGCCTAGGAAAAGTGCATCCAACATGATGTCCTCACAGTTAACAATCAGACATCTCCCTCATTCCTACAGGGAGGAATAAGCAAGGGAATTGGGAAGTCCAGGAATGGAAAGTTAGTAGAGCTCCCCTTCCATTTTATATATATATTAGGAGCCCATGACAAATGTTCACTGCCCAACAAACATGATGCTTATAACATTTTTAATGTTTGTTTTAGAGATGGAGGGGGGGGAGAGAGAGAGAGAGAGAGAGAGAGAGAGAGAGAGAGAGAGAGAGAGAGATTGAGAGAGAGAGGAGATAGAAACATCAGTGATGAGAGAGAATCACTGATTGGCTGCCTCCTGTACAGCCCCCAATGGGGTTCAAGCCCATAACCCAGGCATGTGCCCTAACCATGAATTGAACTGTGACCTCCTGATTCATAGGTTGATGTTCAACCCTTAGCCACGCCAGTTGGGCAATGCTTATAACATTAATGAGCACTGGAACGCTTGCCTCAGAATAAATGACCCCAAAACATACTGGCATAAAACAACCTTTTATTTCCATTGTGATTTTGTGGATCAGGAATTTGGGAAGGCTCAGCTGAGTGGCTACCACCAGGAGTCTCAGATGTGCTCACATGCAAATGTTTTCTGTAGCTGCAGTTTTGAAGTAGGATTGAACTATGGGTTCAATACCAGAAAATATCCTTGTGTAATATATCTCTCAGAAACAACAAAAATATGGAGCTTAAACACAGAGCTCTTTTAAACTAATAACTATTTTATCTCTAATATACTTATCTACATTTAAAATACATAACTTTTAAAACTTCAGAAAAAGTTTTCAAAAACATGTAATGTGTAAGAAAAATAGAATATCTACTAGCTTTAGTAATATTTCCTGAATATCCTTTGTTATTTCAGGATACTGTTTTGTTTTTTATCCTATTTTTAAAGAAATCACAGTTTTTACTCACTAACTTTTAATGATCCATTTATTGAAAATTTCTAAGCAATGTATTGTAGTGATAAGAGTATAATTGATTATTTTCATTAAAATATTGATTAACTAGGGTTATATAAAAGTTAATTAAATTGAATTTTATCACATTATAATGTAGTCATCTTAAGATACATTTGTTTATAGGAATTAAAGTCTCTAAGTTTTTCATTTAATATGTGATATATATTTAATTTCATTAATAATTAAATGTACACAATAAACTCTAAATAACAACCAAAGCTATTGTTGTGGAATATGTAATAGCCATGAGTTAAAAGTTATAAATTGTTATTATTATTTGATTCTTTATTGTTTAAAGTATTTACATATAGTATTACATATGTCTCCTTTTGCCCCCATTGACATCTCCCTGTGCTCCCATCCCCCAGCACATGCCCTCACCCCCCCAAGTGTCTTGTATCCATTGGTTATTCTTATATGCATGCATAAAAGTCCTTTGGATGATCTTTTATCCCCCAACCCCCTAGCTCCTGCCTTCCCTCTGAAGTTTGACAGTCTATTTGATGCTTCTCTGTCTCTGGATCTATTTTTTATTTTATTTTAATCTTTCTGCTCCATGATATTCTTTCTTTTATTGTGTTACATAAATACTTTTTTAAAAATATTACATATGTCTTCTTTTTCCCTGATTGACCCCCCACCTACCACTCCCACCCACCAGGACAAGCCCCCACCAGTGTCTCTGTCCATTGGTTATGCTAATATGCATGCATACAAGTCCTTTGGTTAATCTCCAACCCCTTCTCCTCCCCTGCCTTCTCTATGAGTTTAGAAGGATGGTCTGTTCAGTCTTACCTTGTCTCTGGATCTATTTTTGATCATCAGTTTATGTTGTTCATTATTATTTGAAAATTTTAAACAACTTTTTTTTTTACTTTAAAAATCTTTATTTAAAAAATAAAACCATGCTTCCTCACATGGTTGATCTAAAGTGTCAATAAGATTGTATGTCTGAAGTATTTCAACATAGTCCCTGGTATCAACACCTATCATTTATTCCGAACCAGTTTTTTCACATAACCCTTACTATCATTCTTTTTAATTAAATTTCAGTGTATATATATGATTACAGGCATTGATCAATTTGCATGGGAAAGTCATGCAAGTGCCCACATGTCAAAGTTTAATCCTGACTGTATCACTTTGCTGTGTAATTTACCATGTTATTTCTCATGCCTGATTTTAGTTCCTAGATGTCTAAATCTGGGTAATAATAAGACCTAGCTGGAAAAAGTTTCTGAAGATGAAATGAGAGCACACATAACAATGTCCCAGACACAAATCGCACGATGTCAAGAGTTTTGTTTTGTTTTTGTACTTGGAGGTATATAGTCTTTAGATGTTTTATACAGCAGACAATGTTCAGAGTAATTCTGCATCAGTGTCTCCTGTGGCAAAAGGAGCCACACCAAAATTTAAATGAGCATTGTCATATGCAATGAGTTCGTCATATCATCCACAATTAAAATAGAAAGTTGCTATTGTTGCTGTAGATTGTTCTCCCTTGACATAGCTATATATGGATGTTTATGATGAAATGATCTCTAGCAATATCAGTGTAATGGCTCAAGTATGAGTTTGTTTTACTACACTCAATTTCGGATCTTGTATCTATATATTGCATGCCTCTTGGAAGTTGACAGTATAGGTAATCTGCATTTGAGTTTCATTTTATCACTGTGTGTTTAATCTCCATCTCTGCAGGGAGTGCAGGTGTGGGCTCTAACTTCTGGATAAGGATTGATTCCCAGGTTACTCCTAAATGATAAAGGCTCATCTTGCATCCTGTGGGACACAAATTAGGACCAGAAACATCACAGATTTTTTTTACATCATCATCTCCTTCCCTTTCTCCTAGGTCTATTTTCTCAAAAGTCCCCTGAAATTTTTCCTCTTAGGAAGTGAGTCATTTTTGCCTCCTTTTGGACCCTTTTGCACCTCCCATATTATATAGCAACTAGAGGCTCAGTGCACAGATTCATATACCAGTGGGATCCCTCAGCCTGGCCTGCGCCCTTTTGCAATCAGGAACCGTTGAGGGATATCAGATAGCCAGTTTCGGCCTGATCCCCGCAGGCCTGATTCAGACAGGAGGGAGCCCGATTCTGTGCATTGAGTGTCTGTCTGCTGGTGGTCAGTGCACATCATAGTGACCAGTCGATTATAAGATAATGTGTCTGAAGTATTTCAACATAGTCCCTGGTATTAACAACTATCATCTATTCCGAACTAGTTTTGATATAAATATTGATTTGGAATATACTCTTCCACATTCTAAGAAGTACTTAAACTGGTCATTATAGAAGGAAGAAATAGAAATTCTATACTCCATAAAGCAAGTTTTCTTAAGAATTTGTTTTTCATAAATCTTTAAACTATTTTTATATTCATATAACACTGATTTTTTAAAAAAAATTTAAAAGAAATATTGTTACTTGTCATTATAGGATTAAGTGGAAGTAAAAAGTTCTCTAGGGAATTATTTTGATCTCTGGAATTCTTACAAAATGGTAAATATAATGGACAGTAAGCAATTTCAACTAGGTGAATAGAATGTCTTACATAATAATTATAAAGTTCTTAAAATATTGTCTGGTGAATGACACTTCATATGTGTCATTCATCTGCTCTTAACATACAGATTCTATAATTATTTTATTCCACCTGTAGTTTTCTACATAGTAAATTGTAGGCCTACCTCCACTAGAAATTAATCCCCCTCTACATTGAATATGAGATAAATGTATAGCAATAAGTCATAACAATTTTAAAATAGAATCTTCTCAAACTTCACTCATTTGACCATTGTCTTTTTCTTTTTCTTTTTCTGTATTCATCTGCTATGTGGACTGTTATAAACCTAATTTGTTTTCCTTTAAACTAAATTGGATATTCATTTATTATTATTCTAACAAAAATACCAATGAAATTAAAAGCATGATTTTACATATTATACATATTCACTGTATGTATACACTTTCACTGTATTTAAATACACTTTCAAAAAATTATAAGACTACAAAATAAAAATTACTTTTCAAAGTAACACCTAGATTTAGCATATGCACCTTCATTGGCATACAGATCATACTTTCAAAGCACTGCTATTGTGTCAAACATTCTTTGAATGAATGTGATATCAAGTTTAGCAATGAAATTCTGAGGAGTGGGGCACATTTAAAAATAGTTAAATTGTAGTAGAATCCATTATCTACCCTCCTATTTGTGGTGCCAAGCACTTCTTGCCAGTAAGTAAATATGCTATATTATTAATGAATTAGAGGTCTGGTGCACAAATTTGTGCACCAGTGGAGTCCCTCAGCCTGACCTGAGGCATTGGGCCTAACCCAGCTCACCAATATCCCCCAAGGGGTCATGGATTGTGAGAGGATGCAGGCCAGGCCATGGGACTCTGCTGGTGTACAATTAGGGCTAGGGAAGGATGCAGGAGGTTGGCCAGCCAGAGGGGGACTGCAGGAGGGCTCCAGGGCCCTCGATCAGTCTTGATCTGCGGGACCCCACCAGCAAACTAACCTACCAGTCTGAGCATCTGCCCCCTGGTGGTAAGTGTACATCATAACGAGCAATTGAACGGCCTTAGCATATCATGAGAATATTACATTTTAATTGGTTAAGTAGACAACCAGACACTTAGCATATTAGGCTTTTATTATATAAGACTAGAGGCTCGGTGCAGGGAATTCATGCATGGCAGTGTGTCCCTCAACCCAGCCTGCACCCTCTCCAATCTGGGACCAGGCCTAAACGGGCAGTTGGACATCCCTCTCCCAATTCAGGATTGCTGCTCCCAATTCAGGATTGCTGCTTCTGCCTGCCAGCCTGATCACCGCCTAACCACTCCCTTGTCAGCCTGATTGAGGCGTAACTGCTCTCCTGCCAGCTTGATTGATGCCTAACTGCTCCCCTGCTAGGCTGATTGCCCCTAACTGCCCTCCCTGCAGGCCTGGTCACCCCTAACTACTTTCCCCTTCAGGCCTAGTCCCCCCAACTGCCCTCCCCTCAGGCCCAGTCACCCCCAACTTCCTTCCCCTGCCAGCCTGGCCACCCCTAACTGTCCTCCCCTGCATACTTGATCACCCCCAACTGCCCCCCCTTGCAGGCCTAGTCCTTCCCCACTGCCCTTCATGCTGACCTGATGACCCAAAACTGTCCTCCCTTGCAGGCCTAGTCCCTCTCAACTGCCCTCCCCTGCTGGCCATCTTGCGGTGACCATCTTGTGTCCTAATGGGGGCAGCTATCTTGTGTTTTGGAGTGACAGTCAATTTGCATATTTCTCTTTTATTGGATAGAATGTGTAAAAATGTCATGAATTTTATAATAACACAAAGTCATTTAATTTCAATCATTAACGTAAATGCTCCTTTCACAATGATGCCAATAAATTCAGTAAATAAAGCAGGGTGACTAACCTCAAAAACAATTTTTTGCTATTATTTTTCCTGACGTAAAATATGAAATTCAAATCTTGGCCTGATCAAGTCAAAAATTTTTATTAAAATAGTTGGTTTTTGTGTTCTTTTACATTCATTTGAAGAATGTGTCTTTCTGTGTTAAAAATAACCTTACAAATTCAAATTAATGTTAGTATTTTACATCCATTTTGCTTTTTATTTGTTTAAATAAACGGATGTACTTAAATTAAAATTATTAAAATATTAAATACAAGCTGAATAGCCTACATTATCACTTTTTGCAGTTAGGTACAGAAGTGATATTGTATGAAAAAGTCCCTTTCTATTTTAATTGTGTAGAAATGGTAGACATTACTCTCCATGAATTTAGGCACTGTGATCAGAACAACACTTCAAATTTTCTTGCAGCCTAAATTACCAAGTCCAAAGGAATCTCTAGTTAAAATAAAGATAGTTCTTTCATACAATTACCTTAATAAAATATGTTTTAAATTTTATAACAATTAAAATATCTCAGAATATAAATATTTATTGTCACACTAATGAATTCATGATTATATTTTCAGTAGTCGCCCAGCACGCGATATCATATACAGTAGGCTGCCTGCCATATCCATGGGAGCTGGTGGGAGACAGCAGGAGCCACAGCATGCGTGTGGGAGCTGGTGGAAGCTGCAGTGCACCCGTGGGAGCCGGGAGGGAGCCACACCACTTTGGGAGGCTAGAGGGAACCACTGCTGCCACCGCAGGAGCAGGGGGAGGAGGGTGGAAACTAGAGGTGATCCATGTGCGTTTAGCCTATTGAACGGTTGTTACTGTGATGCCATAATGGCATTTGGCATATTATCTCATATATATATACATGCATACATACATATATATGTATATATATATATGTATATAATGCTCCAGTATATTATTCTTTATTGTATATGTAGAGCCTTGCACCTGAGGAAATTTTTGTTTTAAAAATGATTTACTTAAAATACTTTTAATGGAAAGCAGATAGTAATAGAGTGAATTTTTCACATTACCTGAAAATCTTTACTGAAAATTCTTAGATCATATCTCATATATATATATATATATATATATATATATATATATATTACTTATATTCATTTACAAAATGTGCTTTTCTGTGTCAAAGATGACAACCTTACTGATTCAAACTTCACTTTAGTATCTGATGCTGATTTTGCTTTCTGTTTGTTCAAATAAATATAAATATAAATATAAATATAAATATAAATATAAATATACAGTGAAGGTTACATTAAACATTTTTATGTTTTTATTTCTTTAAAATCTAAAGCAAATATGAGTTCTTTTTTTTAAAAAAAAAAGATATCTTTATTGATTTCAGAGAAGAAGGTATAGGAAGAGAAAGATAAAACACCAGTGATGAGAGTGAATCGTTGACAGGCTGTCTCCTGTATATGTGAAGGGGGGATGGTGTCTGCAATCCGGGTATGTACCCTGACTGGGGATCAAACTATCACCTCCTGGTTCATAGGTCTACATTTAATTACAGAGCCACCCCGGCTGGACACAAATATGACTTTTTGAAAGGTGCTTTTATAAATGTAATCAGCAAAATAGTCTTTTAAAATATATTTTATTGATTTTTTACAGAGAGGAAGGGAGAGAGCTAGAAAGTCAGAAACATAGATGAGAGAGAAACATCAATCAGCTGCGGGATGTGCCCGCAGCCAAGGTACATGCCCTTGACTGGAATTGAACCTGGGACCTTTCAGTCCGCAGGCTGACGCTTTATCCACTGAGCCAAACCGGTTTTGGCCAAAATAGTCTTGAAAGTGATAGAATCTTATGTGACTGACATTTCTTTTATTGCTTTCCAAAATCCATTGAATAAATATCACTGAGGAATGTTATGTATGCATGTACTATTCTATGAACAAAGAATACAATATTGATAACCAACCGTTCTCTGCTTTGTGGCGCATACAATTTTAGAGGGGATATTTAAAATCATTAGTCTTTTCTTTATGAAGGTGAAATTTTGAAATATGCAATTTTGTTACTGAAAATATCAATTTATAGTATATAAGTGAAGTTTTTCCAGGCTACAAATGTAGCTTTGGCCTATTTTCTGCACTATCACAGATCCAGTTCAATCTATTCTTCAGATGCTCTTGTTGATGTATGACCACTTTCGGAATATTGCCTCTCAGTTTTCTGTAAACTTATGAAAGTTGTTTAGATTTTTATTTTAAAAAGAAACTTAAAATACAGAATGGTATAATTGGCAGTACCTATATATTACACCATAAACTAAGTCACTTTTCCTTCTTAAATAGACATTACCAACACGAGATCAAGAATTTCACAATTAGCTTGGCTTGTGTGGCTTAGTGGTTGAGCACTGACTATGAACTAGGAGGACAGGTTTCAATTCTCATTCAGAGCACATGCCAGGGTGTGCAGGAGGCATCTGATCAATGATTCTCTGTCATCATTGATGTTTCCAGATCTCTCTCTTTTTCTCTCCCGTCCTCACAATTATCGTTTTCATAAAGAGAGTCTGCAGATTTTCAAGTATTGGCACTTTATTATAAAATCTCCATTGAAATAGAAAGTAAAATATGATGGCATATTTATAGCATTATTTTTAAGGATGAAGGACACTATATAAGTATTTTATATAGTTTTGTGAGTAGTTACACGTTCAGGCAATTTTTTACAGCTTTATTTTTATTGCTTTTATGAGGAATTTTATTTTTACTTCTTTACCAAACCCTGAAGGTGCTTTCAGGGATTCAATTACTGGAAATTCTCAGTGCCTGGTTCTAAGACTGATAAACACACAACACACACACACACACACACACATACACACACACACAAAACAAGAGCAGAGATCAAGGAGAGAACTATGATTAAAAAACATTAAAACTTAGTAAAATGTTTTAGTAATTAAATTATAGTTTAAATATTTTAAAGAATTATATGTATAGTTAATCTAGACATGTTGGGTGATAAAATGACAAGAATAGAAGGAACAAAAATGTATATCCTTTCCAGAAATCAGGGGTTTTAGAAAACAGACTACATTAAATTCCAAATGAGAGACTAATCCCTTGAATTTTTCTAACATGACTTGCAAGATCATTCGTGTCTAAAGGAAAATCTACTCATTTGATGTGAGGTGCATTAGAAAATCTTGAGTAATATTTGTTACCATGAGATGCTGTTTCTCTATGAATGTAAATGTTTGTGTTACTAACCAGGGGAATCCTATTAAACCGATGTTATACATCAGAATATCACAGAGAGCTGTGTACACCTACACCTGACTGAGCCTCATTCCTAGAGTTCAGACTGGGCCTGGATCCTGGGTATTCCGATCTGGTAAAATGTTGATAGGATTAAAGAGATATATTTTGTAAACCCCCAGAAATAGTTCTTGTGTGTGTGTTCTATAGAGTTCTTCTGTCTTTGAACTGACTGTATTTCTTCCATCACAAACCTACCCACACAATTTCATGCGAATGCCTACCAGCATACTTCACATGCATGACATGATCTTGATATTCTCTACAGCTGTACATAGAGTAAGATACATAAAAGGAATCCATTTGTATATCCCATGGATTGCTAATTGTGCTATCTTTGCTTTTCCTACTTCACAAAAATAGAGCCTAGTAGGATAATATGATATCGTGGGGTAGTTGTAATAGTGATTCTTTATTTCAGTTCCTAGATATCAGGTAAATTGCCAGTTTTTCAGAGGTAAAGTTCTGCTGTTTATAAAATAAGTCCTCATCAAACTCTATCATTTTATTATTTTATTGTTTATGGTTTTACAAATAATAGTACATACGTCTCCTTTTTTTCCCCATTGCCCCCCCCCCCCCATCATCCCCTATCCCCCTCAGTGTCTTGTGTCTATTGGTTGTGTTTATATGCATGTATACAGATCCTTTGATTGATCTCTTACCCCCCTGCCCCAAACCTCCCCTGCCTTCCCACTGTAGTTTGACATTTACTTATTCAATAAATCTCTCTAGTGACTGAGTAGATAATTATACATTTTAAGATACAGTTTTTGTTCTGATGCCAAGCCCTATTTAAATCCAGCTTCTTACTAATTTTTCAGTTCATGATTTTCTAATACTCTAATATAGTAAAGCAGTATGTTTCCAATTTCCTTCTTATCCATATACCTTTTTATACAACTCAATTACAAGAAATACTAAAATTATTTCAATAATGTATTTACATTAGAAAAGCGTTAATATCTGATTATAGAGAAGAATTCTAAAGAGCATACACCTGGCACCTGTAGATTTTTATGCTTATATGTTCTCCTTCCCAAAGAAAATGGGCTTTTTTTTTCAAGGATTTTGTGTTTGAATGACATTTTTAAGATCTACCTAATGCATTTTTTTCATACTTCTGCTCTCATAGCAATGTTATAGGACCCTGCTGGGCAACAGGCAAAATGCACACTTCAATTCCCCATCTGATGTAGGTGGTAGAATATAATTAGAAATGTTGGAAATCTTCCTGGGTGCTTCTGAGCTTGCTGAGAGATGGGTTTTCAATCATTTACAACTTTCCAAAATTTCTTTTTCAGCCCACAGCTTGAATAACAATTATAAAAGGCCTACTCATAAATTTAACATGTCCTCATAAAAACTATTTTAGGGAGAATTCTGAAAATACTTTAAAAATGAAAATGTCATTGATCTTTTAAAAACATAATTTATTAATGTATTGTATTTTTAAATATACTAATATTATAAGATTTTCTATTTGCAAGGAACTTTTATCATGTTTGCGTGATATTGTGAGAGTAGTACTCAATTTTATAATAATCGTTTTTTGGGAAGTGTTATTTACATATTGAGAATGGCTTTAATATGGTTTTGTAGCAGATCTTTTTTTTTCTTATAATTACCATATCCTCACACAGACTTCATTTGCTGTTACTTCTCCTCATGAAGAAATTTGCTATTACCCTGAAAAAATATGTAGCTATATAGAAATATGGAGATATGAGTAAATAATAGACTTTACAGTAATAATAAACTGTGTGATGATTATTACTTTGAGTTATTTATGTGATATTTATTGGATAATATTAATTAAATCCAAGAATAAGATAAAATAAACTTGAATGAATGTATATGGGCATCAATGCAGATATTTTGGTAAAATTTTAATATAGATATAAATAATAAATTTGATTTAAATATAATACAAGTCAACACAATACAGGAATGAAAATATTTCAACATTCTAATAAAAAAACTTGCAGAAAAATAATGCATTTGATGAATTCCATCGTAAAGCTTAAGCATGTTACAAAAACTAGTGTATAAAAGACTATTAGTTACACAATAATTAATGAATGAAATGAAATATATTTTACTAAAAATACTTTATAGTTATTGCAGTGCCTTCCTTATTTTTGATTTATGGATTATCAGATAATAAATTGAAATAAGATATGTTAAGGAAATATATATTGTAATAACTCTGTTTAGCCATCTATTGAGTAGTTGTGTTTATTGTTGGGGGGGGAGGAGACTGTTAGGAAATAACCATTATTGGCTTTGATATTGTATTTTCATGATATATAAATATCTTGGAGCAGCATTAGTACTGTTGCTTTGTAATCCAAAATTCTTTGGATCAAATTTTTTAGGTCTCTCATTCTTGGATGCCAGGCTATTTTTAGATGCACATTTAATAGTTGATCTGCTTGAAAAAACATACACATATTTATATTTACATATCCTATTATTAGAGGCCTGGTGCACAAAATTCATACGTGGAGGGGGCGCATCCCTCAGCTCTGCCTGCACCCTCTCCAGTCTGGGACCCCTTAAGGGATGTCCGACTGCCTGTTTAGGCCCAATCCCAAATGGGCAGTCAGACATCCCTCTCACAATCCAGGACTGCTGGCTCCCAACTTCTCACGTGCCTGCCTTCCTGATTGCCCCAAGCTGCTTCTGCCTGCCAGTCTGATCACCCCCTAACCACTCCCTGCCAGCCTGATTGATGCCTAACTGCTTCCCTGCCAGCCTGATTGCCCCTAACTGGCCTCCCCTGCAGGCTTAGTAACTCCCAATTTCCGTCCCCTGCTGGCCATCTCGTGGTGGCCATCTTTTGTCCACATGAATGCAGCCATATTTGATTACATGGGGGTAGCCATCTTGTGTGTTGGAGTGATGGTCAATTTGCATATTACTCTTTTATTAGATAGGGTTACTAGTTAGATCAATTTATTTCAGGCAAATAAGATCTCACGTTCTTCCATCAATACTTGGGCATCACAGGCTTTACAATGGCGGGGATACTCCATTCAGAACAGCAGTTTTCAACCATTTTCATCTGACACATGTAAACTAATTACTAAAATTCTGCTGCACACTAAAAATATATTCATTACTGATTTGACAAAACAATAGAAATAATTTTGATTTACTCACACAGGATGGCTATTGTTTTGTCTTTGGCTGTTGTCTTTTTTTTTTAACCTGACAGCTATGGAAAGATACGTCAATGGGCTTCACTAAATAGTTAGGTGTTGCATGTTTTAGTATTTCTTGTGGCACACTGATTGAAAATCGCTGCTTATTGCAAGCCACCAGTGTAATGAAAACCATCACAAATCTTTGATATACTGTTTCAGTTTCCAGTTACTTTTGAGTTTGCTGAGACAATTCTTGAGTGCCAAACTGAGGTTTGTAGGATAAACTACTGATTTTTACAGTTATTAACTATGAGTATGGTTAGGTTAATTGAGTGCTTTAGGTAAACTAAGCATACATGTAGGCCACTGATCTTTTAATTACAATATCTGAAGCCAGTTAGGAACATAAACAATCTAGAAAGCACTAGAATTTATTTACTCTATGGATATTTGTCTTCAGTTCTGAAGTTCATGGTGTCCAACAGAGTTGTAGGGCCTGTAATGAAACTGGGACTAAATTTAAAGTAAAAATACATAAGACTAACGTATTAGTAGCATTACATTGATAAACAATCTGAATGAATTGATGTAAACCTCTGATAGCTTAGTGAATTAACAAATTGTTTACTCATAAGGTAAAATCTCCTTTGGGTTCAAATGATAGAAAAAGTTATAAATTAAGGGGATCTCACAAACAAGTTATATAGAAGCAGGAGTTTATCAAACAATAACTGCACACTTTTCCTGGGTATGCCTCAGAGAAGATGTTGGAGGTATATTGTGGCCTTTTCCACCATTTCCTATACCAGAGGAAACATGCCTGGCTGGCTTCTTTGATCAGCACCCTGAGAAAGCATATTGCATATTTACCTTCTAACAGTATGCTTTTAAAATACCTTCTGATAAAATTTACAGCAAGCTGCACTATACTATACCTGTTGGGACACTTCCTATATCAGCATATCCCAACACAATTATTAGGAGCTTGGTAAGGCTGTTTCTCATCATTGGAAGGTCTTGTAGCAAAGATAATAAGACTTCCTAGGCCAGTGGTCAGAAAACTCATTTGTCAACAAAGCCAAATATCAACAGTAAACAATTAAAAATTTTTTGAGAGCCAGATTTTTTAAACTTAAACTTCTTCTAATGCCACTTCTTCAAAATAGACTCCCTCAGGGCATGGTATTTTGTGGAAAAGCCACACTCAAGGGGCCAAAGAGTCACACGGGAGCCAGAGTTTGCTGACCACAGTCCTAGGCCATCTCTGATTCTGGGTCTTTATCTCCACCAGACTGACCTGTAATGGTAATGTTCATATTTTTTTCATCCTCTATGACTGATATGCCTCACTGAAAAGATTAATTACAGACCTGATGATCCATAACTTTCATAGTGTTTTAAAGAAAGTATTATAGTATAGAAGTATAGTATGCTGTATAGAATGATGTTGTTAATATTGAAGCATGGCATACAACTAGCATGCTCCTATCTGTGACAATGGGCGGTCACTGGATGATAAATGCATTGTATTTGCTGACTTTAAGTGTGGGACTCGTGACAATTTAAAACACCTGTTAGAAGCTCTCTTTTCAGGCACAAATGGATAACTAGAGGTTTGATATACCCTCAGACTTAAAACAATTACAAGGAACAAAATTTATGACAATAGGCACAGTGTTGATTCTTGAAAGACAAGATAAAAGAGATGTGAGATTTAGGATTGCTCAAGCCCACTGTCTAGACTAGAGCAAGTTTTCTGGCTGTAGCACCTGAATGAAGTAAGTGTCTGTTCATCTCATTTAGGTGAAGAAACATGTTCTTAGTTGGAGTGACTTACAGTGTTAGAATTCACAGAGAGGGAGAGATCTAGGGGTCTTCAGCATTTCCCCATGAGTTGTCAGCTTAGGACTGTTAAATATAAGTATAGGAGAAAACTACCCCAAACCCTGGAAAGAAGCACCGGAATACTGAGAAATGTTGCTTTAGAAGTGTGGCCACATTAATACAAATTAAATATTGATCCTAACAATTTAAAATCCTCAAAAGTTTATAATTAAATTGTTTCTATTTAATTTAGTAGTATCTCATAGTAGTTACCAAACATATATGTAATGTTGGGCACTTCTGTGAAACACTACTAAATAAAGAAAGACAGCACTCAAAATACATAATTAAAAATCTGAAATCCCATAAAATATAATGAGGAATGCAAGGAACACAAAAATAGAATCCATAGTAAGGAAAGACATATCAGTCAATCACATAGTAATATCTATTAATGGTACAGGTAATTAAAGGCAGGTAATTTGTGGATACTGTCCCAATAGAATTTTTCTTATTTTGTAGCAAACCATTCACAGACCCAATTTTCCACTTCTTTGTATGTTTTGAAGTGTTGCTCAGAAAGTGCGTGTGCTTAATGGAATACTATTCAATTCTGAAAAATAAGGAACTCTTACCATTTCCAACAGCATGGATGGAACTGGAGAACATTATGCTAAGCAAAATAAGCCAGTTGGAGGAAGATAAATATCACAGGATCTCACTCATATGTGGGATAAAAATGATCAATATAATTGGATGAACAAGAATAGATCCAGGGAAAAATGGCAGGAGAGGGAGAAGTTAGAGAGCAAAAAAGGATTTGTATGCTTGCATATTAGCATAATAAATAGACGCAGACACTGGGGGCTTGCCCAGGATGGGAATGGCTGGGGAGATGGGGTGGGGGTCAATTGGGGAAAAAGGAGACATATGCAGAACTTCAGAAATAACACACACACACACACACACACACACACACACACACACACACACAGAAAGAAAGAAATTACGTGTGCCATGGATCAGAACAAGTGGTAATCTGAAGGTGAATACAGTAGCTGGGTTAATACTTAAAAGGCAAGATCTTTTAATATGTCTTTAATTGTTTTGAAGTGCCTCAGGGTGTGTTATTATGAAGCAAAATTAGTTTGCCATGTCTTCTGGTACATTCTGGTTGTTTTGCAATCAAAGAATGGTTCAAATTGACTATTAGTTATCATAGGGATCAGTATTAATGGATTCACCTGGTTTAGAAGCTCATAACACACCACACCTTCCTGATCCCACCAAACACAGGGCATTGTCTCCCTTGTGAAGCAATGTTGATGGTTGATCTGGATCAACCCAAGATTTTATGCACTTGGGATTCTCAAAATAAATCCACTTTTTTATCTTTATTGTTCAGTTTATTAATTACATTGTTTCCCCTTTTTATCCTCCTATAGCTCCCCTCCACCCTGTACCTATCCCACCCTCCATCCTCACCTCCCCTTCCCCACTGTCCTCTCCCATTGTTGTAAGATTTTTGTCCAGTCTCTTGCTGCACTTCCCACAACCATTTTCTCCCCAAGAATTGTCAGTCCATTCCCTCTCTATGTCCATGTCTCTGTTATATTCACCAGTTTATCCTGTTCATCAGCCTATCAATTCACTTGATTTATATGTTCATTTGTTGATAGATGTGTATTTGTTGTACATAATTTATATTTTTACCTTTTTCTTCTTCCTCTTCTTAAAGAATATCCTTCAGCATTTCATATAATGTTGGTTTAGTGGTGATGAACTCCTTTAGCTTTTTCTTATCTGCGAAGCACTTCATCTGACCTTCAATTCTGAATGATAGCTTTGCTGGATAGAGTAATCTTGGTTGTAGATTCTTGCTGTTCATCACTTTGAATATTTCTTGCCACTCGCGTCTGGCCTGCATCTTTTCTGTTGAGAAATCCGCTCATAATCATATGGGTGCTCCCTTATAGGTAACCAACTGTTTCTCTCTTGCTGCTTTTATTATTCTCTCTTTGTCTTTTGCTCTTGGCATTTTAATTATGATGTGCCTTGGTGTGGTCCTCTTAGGGTTCCGATATATTGGGGTTTGGTGCACTTCTTGGACTCCTAAGTCAATTTCTTTCACCAGGTGTGGGAAGTTTTCAGTCACTATTTCTTCAAATAGGTTTTCATTGTCTTGGCCTCTCGCTTTTTCTGGCACCCTTATAATTCGGATGTTGGTATGCTTGAGGTTGTCCCAGAGGCCCCTTATACTATCTTCAATTTTTGGATGCTTTTGGTTTCTTGCTTTTTCAGCTGAGTGGATTTTACCTCTTTGCATTTCAAATCTTTAACTTGGTTCTTGGGGTGCTCCAGAGCACGTTTAGGTCTTTGTATAATATTTTTTATTTCAGTCAGTGTATGCTTAATTTCTGGTTGGTCCTTTTTCATATCCTTGAGAGTCTCCTTTATATCCATGTGGGTCTCCTTCATTTCCTTGTAGGACTCATTCATCTCCACATTGGTCTTGATCATTTCCTTGCAGGTCTTATTTATATCCTTGAAGGTCTTGTTCATTTCCTTGTAGGACTCATTCATTTCCACGTTGGTCTTGATCATTTCCTTTGTGGTCTTGCTTATTTCCTTATAGGCCTCGATCTTTTATTGGAGCCTCTTAAAAAACCCTACAACCGTGGTTTTGAATTCCATGTCCAGTCATTTTTTTTTCCTCCATTTCTTTCACATCTGATTTCTTTCCATGTCGCTGCATGGTGGCTGCTTCCCTGAGTTGGTCAATTAGCTTTGTGTGGTAGACTTCCTACTAGGGACAGTGGCTCAGCCTTCCTGGTTACTTGAGGTGGATATGGGCTGCACAGTCTTGCTGAAGTTAAGCTCAGGTAAATCGTTATTAGCACTTGGAGGGGTTGACCTCCAGGCCAATTGTCTGTGAAGCTCAGCTGTGCTCAGGTTGGATGGGTGGAGTCTCGGGGGCCAAGCTGACAGCGTTAGCTCTGCCCTATGAGGCCCCCGGGACTGTATGCCGGGGGCAGTGGCCGCCAGCACCTCCGAGAGCAAGCCGCTGCCGAGCTCCACTGGCTGCTGGGGAATTCAGACTCTCCCAAAATGAGTCTGCATGCGAAATGTCTCACCCAGGGTCATAAAACAAAGCAGTCTGACGGTTTTCCGAATGAGAGATCAAGTCGCAGTGCGCTCTCTGTGCTGTCACGCAACCCAGCTGTTCGCGCAAGCTGCCTTCTCCACAAGCCAGGAGACCCGGCAGCACCCGAGCTTTGGCGTGCCCTCCCACTGTCCAGTTTTCACCCCGTATGATAGTGGGTTCCCTGGACTTCACCCAGAGCTGGAGAATCAGTCCAGTGGGACTTCTTTGTCTCCCCGTTCGAGAAAACTGGCTGTTTTTCAGCCGCCCGCCCTCTCCACAGGGTGCGCTCCAAACCTCTCTCCGCGCGAATCTTTCAACTCTGTCCACCGCCGCTCCTCCAAGTCACAGTGTTTTATCTTCACTTTTATTTGTGGAATTTTCACTCGGCGAACTTTCTGGTGATTCTGGAAGGTGTTTGTTCTTTCGTTAAGTTGTAGTATTAAAATTGCTGTGTATGACGGCAAGATAGGTGTTTTGCCTATGCCGCCATCTTGGTTCCTCCTAAATCCACTTTTCATTGCTATTCACAATTTGATGAGAAAAATAAAGACTATATTTCATGTTATTGAAGCAACATTTTACTGATGACTTTTTGGTTTCCCAATTGCTTTGTGTTCAGTTAACACGGCACCTGTTTTCTTTCCTTTAAAATATTTCCTATTGCTTGTAAACAATTTCAAATTGTTTGCTCAGCAACATTTAATCTTTCTTCAAGTTGTGTTTTAGTTTAACATGCATCTTCATCCAATAATGCTTGTAATTGTTCATCTTCAAACTTTTACAGTTGACCTGGACATTCTTTGTCTTTCATATTGAAATCATCACTTTTAAAGTGTTTAAACCAGCATTCACAAGTATTTTGTGGTGGAGCATGTTCACAATAATCTTCCCAAAGTATAGGATAACTTTTTCTTCAAAATAAAGTAATGAATTAAAACTTCCCACAAATGCTCTTTTTTTGGCATAAAATTCAACATTTTCAAGCATAAAAATATATATTATGTTAACATATTCAGCAAATTTGACATATGAAGTTTTGAAGCTTGCTGTCAATACAACAAAGTAGCATAGATATCATATTGCATATTTGTCAACATATGTGTAACTTCATCTATTGAAAAAATCCACATTATTAGCTGGTACACCTAGTATACTGAATATTTTTCTCTTATACAATGTTTTAGAGGGACTTATATAAAACTATACGAAAGGGAAGCGAATAATCACTATAGTTATCATTTAACATATGTCAGGCATTTTTAAACATTCATACAATATTAGTGTATATTTCTCTGTCAGATATTGTGATTCTTGCTTTTAAAAAATAATTTTTCTAGAATCTGAACTAGATCAGCTCACTGCTTGCACACTAGTTACTAACTATATCACTGATTATAACATTTATTAGGTACCTAACTCTGAGTCTACATAATCTTATAAAATTTTAATCAAATGTGGGACAAAGCAACAAATACTGATTATAAGTCAACTTATTTGGAGATAACTCAGAAACATAAATGCATGCAATTCTCCATGGCTTTCAACACAAAAGTCCACGGGTTTGGAAATAGTCTGCAACAGCCATGCTCTAGACTTAAACTTGGGTTCCGATCTTCTCTACAAGTCTGAACCATTCAGGAAACAAGATGAAGCAGTAAGGTCTTTGACATCTCTCAGCAATATCTTTTCTGATATATCTTCACAGGCAAGGGAAATAAAAGAGAGGAGAAACAAATGTTAATTACATCAAACTAAAAAGTTTTGCACACAAATGAAACCATCAACAAAACGGTAAAAAAAAAAACACCACTGAATGGAAGAAGATGTCTGACAATCATACATCTCATAAAGGAATTAATGTACAAATTTTACTTAAAAAACACACAAATCAACTACCTCATACAACATTACACCAAAAAAAACAATTAATTCAATTAAAATGTGAGCAGAGGACCTGAAGAAACAGTTCCCCAAAGAGGACGTACATTTGGGTAACAGACAGATGAATAGATGCTCAGTGTCACTAACCATCCGAGTGATGCAAAGTAAAACCACAGTGAGCTATCACCCCACACCTGTCACAGAGTTGGCAAGGATATGGAGAAAAGGGAACCCTGCTGCACTATTGGTGGGATTGCAAGTTTAGCCGCTTTGGAAAACAGCATGGAGAAAGTGATGACATTTTACATGGAAAAGTGGATTGAATCAGTAGGATTTTTCTACTCTAGCCACATACTTTTGCTTGAATTCACATCTTGACCTTTCAGAGCTACTCTACTATCAAATATTTGTTTCATTCATAGTTGAATACAATTCACACACACTCACAACAAAAATTAAATATCTTTTCAATCAGAGTAGCCAACATTTATGCTAAAATTACCATATTATAAACATATTTATCATATTCTAAGGCAGTGGTCGGCAAACTCATTAGTCAACAGAGCCAAATATCAACAGTACAACGATTGAAATTTCTTTTGAGAGCCAAATTTTTAAAACTTAAACTTCTTCTAACACCACTTCTTCAAAATAGACTTGCCCCGGCCGTGCTATTTTGTGGAAGAACCACACTCAAGGTGCCAAAGAGCCGCAGTTTGCAGACCAGAGTTCTAAGGTACTTAGAGCATCAATCACAATCAGTAACCATAAAAAATAGTAGTTATATTGCTATGAACTCAGGTTACTTTACATGGCATGGCCTACTAGAAATTTGGGGGATATGATATGCAGTCATTCAACTAGTAAAAATTTGAAAGCCAGTGAACTAGGGAAAAGTGAGCTCATGTCCATGTAAATTCTGAAAGACTTGCCTTTGACACCAAAGTCATGACATTTGAGCAGGGACAGTCATCCTGAAGGAAAGTAGAGGGGAAGATACATCCAAGGCATCTACATGTTTTGTTGCCAACTATTCTATTCTATTATATGGATATAGCACATTTTATGTATTCATTCACCAGTAGATGGACATTTATGTTGCTTTTTTTGGCTTTAATAATAATGCTGTTATGGGCACTCAAGTATAAATTTTTGTGGACACAATTCTTTCACTTGGGAGAGTACACTTGGGGCGAAGTCATATAGTAATGCTGTGCTTGTCTTTAAGTAACGATCACACTTTTTATACAAAGTCTGTGCATAATTTTACATACCCACCATCAGTGAATGAGGGTTTCAAAATCTCCACATCTTTACCAACACTTGTTATTATCTGTCTTTGTCGTTACAGTCATTTTAGAACAGTACGGTGGTTTTCACTTTCACTTTCATGATGGCTAATGATGTTGACCATCTTTGCCTGATCTTACTGATTTTCCCTTGACTTTTGAGGCTCTTTGGGGAAGTTGTGTATGTCTCTCCAGCCACTTGATCGCTCCTTCCTCTTCACCTTGTATGTGTTTTGCCAGCTCCAGTGAGCATTTTTAACTCTTTGAACATGCTGTTACCCATCTAATCCAGGCTTACATCGTTTCCATTTCCTTCTTAGCTTTCCCTCTTTATTTTCTTGATCAGATCTCACTTTCTGAGGGTATCCAATAGCATGAAGCTCGATACTAAAGAGGGTTCTGTATTTGGTTTAATATGCTGCCGTTGCTGTCCAGAAATTTGTAATAATATTGAATAGGAGATACCACATTTTATTTTGCAGTGGACACATAGTATTATATAGCTATTCTAATGCCTTGTGTACCAATATTATTTGTCCTTAAGGTCTCAGTTTAGGCAGAAATATCTACAAAAAAATAATCCTAGACATCTGTGTACTGTATTGGGTGTTCAGCCTGGATTTCATCTCTGCCATCATGCATTATGTATAATGTTTGATTTCTTTCCTTGTAAGAATTTTGATCTATGAGCCTAAGGGCTTTTCCTTTCTTATCCATTTTTCTGTTGAGCCCAACATAGTGCCTGAAAACTCGCAATAGTACAATATGCAGTTCAGCCACATAGTTGTGACTCAGGTGGTGAACTATACATCAAAAGTAATTCAGAACATGAGCTCCAGGGTCAGTTGTCCTGGACATCCAGCCCCTCTCATTTATAGTGGTATGGAACCTGGGCAACTTACTTAGTGTTTATAAACCTCAATTTATTAATATTTAAAATGGGGATGAAGGTAGTCCAAATCTCATAGCAGTTGTATTGGGATTAAGTGAACAAATAACAGTGAAACTTTTAGAATAGTGTCTGACTATCATTTAATATATGTGTTAGCTGTTATTATTGTTATATTAGAGGCCTGGTGCACAAAATTCATGCATGGGGTTGGAGAGGGGTTTGTCCCTCAGCCTAGCTTGTACCCTCTCCAATCTGAAAACCCTTGAGGGATGTCCGACTGCTAGTTTAGGGCCGTACCAGTGGGATTAGGCCTAAAAGCAAAGTTAGACATCCTTCTAACAATCCAGGACTGCTGGCTCCCAGCTGCTCGCCTGCCTGAATTCCTGATTGCCCCTAACTGCTTCTGCCTGCCAGCCTGATCACCTCCTAACCACTCCCTGCCAACCTGATTGATGTCTAACTGCTCCCCTGCCAGCCTGTTTGCCCCCAACTTTCTTCCTCTGCTGGCCTGGTCACCCCTAAGCCCTCTCCTGAAGGCTTGCTGGCCATCTTGTGGTGGCCATCTTGTGTCCACATGGGGGCAGGATCTTTGACCACATGAGGGTAGCCATCTTGTGTGTTGGAGTGATGGTTAATCTGCATATTACTTTTATTAGATAGGATAGAGGCCTGGTGTATGGGTGGGGGTCAGCTGGTTTGCCCTGAAGGGTGTCCCAGATCAGGGTTGGGGTTCCCTTTGGGAATGGGACAGTCTGGGCGAGGGGCCTGTTGTGGTTTTCAGGCTGGCCACACCCCCTAGTGACCCAAGCAGAGGTCCCGGTATCTGGAATTTATTTTATGTTCTACAATTGAAATTGTGTAGCCTGGAGTAGAGCCAAGCCTTCTGCTTGCTCTGTGGCAGCAGCCATTTCTATTGGGACATTTACCTTCTATAATTGAAACATTGTAGACTGGAGTGGAGGCCTAGGCTGGCCAGAGCTGCAGAAGTTTGGCTTCCTCCATCACCTAGTCAACCCTAGCCTCTGCTCCCTCCAACTCCATGGCTGCCGCCATTTCTGTTGGAACATATCTTCTATATGAAACTTCTATAATTGAAGCTCAGCTTCCTCAATTGCTGGGGAAATGCAAGCCTCTCTCCTGCTCACAATGGCCACAGCCATCTTGGTTGGGGTTTATTTGCTCCTGATTGGCTGGTGGGCGTGGCTTTTGGGTGCAGCTTGATCAGAGGTATGGTCAATTTACATATTACTCTTTTATTAGATAGGATTAAACTAGAGGCCTTGTGCGCATATTAGTGCACGGGTGAAGGGGTCCCTTGGCCTGGCTGGTGATCAAGGCCAGTTGGGGCCAATTGGGACAGGCCAGCTTTGGGAGGGACCATGAGAGGTTGGCAGGGCATGGGAGGTTAACTGTTGGGGCACACTGACCACCATAGGGCAGCTCCTGCATTGAGCATCTGTCTCCTGATGGTCAGTGCATCATAGACCAGTTGTTAGGTTGATGGGTCTTAATGGTCACTTAGGCTTTTATATATAGACTAGAGACCCAGTGCATAAAATAGTTGCATGAGGGGTTAGAGGGGGGTCCCTCAGCCTGTTCTGCACCCTCTTCAATTAGGGACCCCTCGCGGGATGTCCAACTGACAGTTTAGGCCCTATCCCACAGAGATTGGGCCTAAACCAGCAGCTGGACATCCTCATGCAATCTGAGACTGCTGGCTCCTAACCACTCACCTGCCTGCCTGCCTGATTGGCCTCTAACTTCCCTCCTGCTGGCATGGTTGCCGCCCAACTATCCCCCTGCTGTCCTGGTTGCCCTCTAACTGTTCAGAAGGAAGTCAGACATCCAGAAGATGTTCAGTCACCCAGACTAATTAGCATTTTATCCTTTTATTAATATAGATTCTTATTTGTTGCATACATGGAGTGTATATACAAAGAGAAGAAAAAGACACAAAAAACTAATGAAGAAATCACGTAGATTAAAATATTGTGCATAGTACTGTTGAATACATGAACTTACACTGCTAGAGGGAAGGTAATTATATAAAAGTTCAGTTCATGAGATAAAAATAGGAAGAAAATTAGAAAGTTGGGATCAAGCCCAGAGGAAAGAAAAATTGAGGCTAAGAGTAAATTTGTAAATCTTATAAAGAGGAAACAGGATCTGCTTAAAATTCTTTGCTACATTAGTCAACTCAATATGATGTTAGCACAGTTTTGTGAAGTTAGTTTGAATAAATTAATGCCAATAACCTTTAGAAAGCATCTGTTTTCTTGTTTACATATTTAGCCAGTTATGCCTTCCTGCCACCTTCAAGCATTTGAAGTTAAGTTTGAATTCATTACAGATTTAAGGCCATTATGAAAAGGCACACGGAATATATAATACAGAGGTGCAGTGTTTTGTGTGTTTCTGCATTTGCCTTGCATGCTGCAAGCATTCTCTGTTTACCCGCCCAACATCAGGAGATCCCACCTGCCCTCTCTTCTGTGCACATGCTGTCTTCCCTCAGTTCTTTCATGAGCCTTCTGGAGACATTTGCCTGGAATTCTCTCTATAGCACCACCCACCCCTCTTCACAATTTTTAAATCTCAATTCACACTTAAGTTTACCAGGGAGCATGCCTCTGACTCTACCTCTCTCATTCACTTACCTCCAAAATGAATCACTGTGTGATTCTTACACAGTGCTTTTCAGTTTATTTATATTATCTTTGTGTATATATATATATATATATATATATATATATATATATATATATATGAAAGGAAGGGAGGGGGAGAGAGAGAGACATAGAAACATCAATGATGAGAGAGAATCATCCATTGGCTGCCTCCTGCATGCCTCGCCTAATGGGGGATCAAGCCCACAGCCCAGGCATGTGCCCTGACTGGGAATCGAACTGCGATCACCTGGTTCATAAGTCCGTGCTCAACCACTGAGCCACTCTGACTGAGCTGTATTATCTTTTCATGTAATATCTGTCTTCTTTCTTAAACTCTAATTCTATTGGTAGAAGTTATTCTGTTTTACTCAAAATGTATCCTCAGTGCCTGGACGCTTATTGTGAAATAATTGCAAAAAAATATTGAATAACTAAGTGTTCTCTAAGTAACTAAGTGTTCTCTCAAAAGACCATAAGGGTTGGGGGCGTCAATAACTACAAAAAGGTTCAACAACATGAGTGTAAGAAAGAAGAAAGATAGGGAATACCTCCTCCTCCGATGTGTTGTGTACTACAATGGGATTCTAAATTTGGCAACACATGTCTAGTCAGGTAAGATCACACACAAAAAAAAAACACATCTATAAACAATACATTATAAAATCTTAAATATCTGACAATTAAAACTGGCAACAAAATATTCATATTCACATAGACACTAAACTGAAAAGGTAGTTATCACATAGCTATTTGATTAATTGATTATGAAAAGGACATTAACCTATAAATAATCATTTTATAAAAATATGAAAATACTATTCAAATAAGCAATCCTTAAACTGACCTTCTGGAAAGGCAAAGAATATAACTCAAATCAAATTTCAGAGAGTGCCTTTCTGTAAAGGACTGGAATAATAATGTGTAGTCAGACACTTTACTTTTTAATCATCTTACTTAATACAGTGGAAGAACCTGGAAATACTAGATGGACAGCTAATATGTCTATTAACCTGTCTCGATCAAATATCAGGTGTCTTAAATGAATCTTAAGTTGGTGTGGAATCAAAGTCAAGATATAAATGAATTTTCTCTCAGAAATGTGTAATGCATTTTTACAGCACCAGGAGAGAGATGTCTTTTGGAATGTCAGATATGAGAAAGGAATGATTTTGGTCTTCCAATGGAAGTATTTGAGACTAATGTATATTGTACATTATTATAAAGACAATGCCACGTCTGAAAATGACTTATAATTAATTACCTAGGGAATCATGCATATTCCCAAAGAAATTCTATTCTAGAATTTCTGTTAATAATTTTATATCCTAATATGTAAAAACCCTGGGTACGTCACATCCACAATGACCCGAGGCTCGACCATTTGTGTGCACAGCAGGCAAACTGGCTGAACTGCTCACCTCTCAGAAAGAGAGAGAGGTGGGCTAATCAGCGGTGGCAGGGGCTGTTGACTGAGGTGGGAGAGAGAAGCAGGGTCTGAACACCCTGCTTCTCTCTCTGAACTCCCTGCTTCTCTCTCCCTCACCAGCACCCAACCCTCTCTCTCTCCCCCAGAGGTCAGCAGTTCAGCCTCTTGCCAGCAGTCTAGGTAGCTGCTGATCAGCCCCATCTCTATAATCAGGCCCCAAGATAGGCTCAGAGATGCTGACTGGCATAGAAACTGACTAATCAGAACCAAATCTGGGTGAATTGCAAAGAGCCAATGGCTGACTAGGAGGCAGAACTTTTGATGCTGACTAGCATAGAAACTGACCAATCAGAACCAAATCTGGGTGAACTGAGAAGGCAGAACCTAAGGTGGAGGCTGAGGAGGGGTTTTAAGGGAAATAGCTATTTGGTGTAAGGTGTAAGAAAGTGATCCATTTTTTAATGACTGGTTTGGCAGTATAATGTATATGGCTGGCTATTAGTACAGCTTTAGGGATTATGCATCTACTGCTGAAAAAAACTTTTTCCCCACAGTTAAGCAATTCTATCCTATATAATCTATGTAAACTAATAAAAGGGTAGTATGTTAATTAGACCCAGTCAACCATCCATGTTTCAGATGCCCAACTTCCTTCCAGACAAAGCCATGGTGGTGGGGGCTGAGGCAGAGGCAGAGGCAGTTAGGGGTGATGAGGCCAGCAGGGGAGAGCAGTTAGGGGAGAGATCAGGCCAGCAGATGAGAGCTGTTAGGGGTGATCAAGCAGGCAGGCAGAGAGGTTAGGGGTGATCAGGCAGGCAGGGGGACAAGGTAGGGGCAATCAGGCCAGCAGGCAGAAGGGATAGGGACAATCAGGCAGGGACTGGTTATGAGCCAGTAGTCCCAAATTGTGAGAGGGATGTCCCAATTTTGAGAGGGTGCACCTGGTCTGAGGAACCCCCAC